>OY856409.1:736722613-737322613 GCA_963693085.1 Alisma plantago-aquatica | reverse complement strand
CAGGAGAGGTTATCTCAACTATCTACCACTAACTCAAGATCTAAGCAGAGAAGCCAAAAACATTTGGTTAGATGAAGAGCGCCAACTCAGGGTAATACATGATGGGACTCATCCTAGAGCATCAAGGTCCCCATCCATACTTCCCATACACCATAGTTGTAATGGAAAAAGATGCTAAAGTCACCAAGGCCATTGTCCCTGTGACAACACCCTTCCCATGCAATAGGTTGGCAATGACAGCCAAGATGACTATCCTAGGATCACGATTAGCATAGGGGACATCACTCTCATCACTAAAGACAACCATGGCATTTGAACCTCTAAGAACAACAAACAGTTCAAAGACAAGACCATCCATCCAAATGAGGAAGCAATCAAGCTCATGCTTAACCCATTAGTGAAATAGTCATAATCAAAGCACCCCAACACATGAGAAAGCAATGAACATTACCATGATGATCACATTGGCAAGACAAAAATCGTTGACCCTACTCCTAAAGTTATGAAGGTACCATCAAATGCAGTTGGTTATCATTCTCTTTGGATCTTCCCCAATTGTCCAAGCCGAGATGATTGTAAGACCACATGTAGGGAATGGATAAAGAGTGTGATATTACATGGGATGAATATGATGATGCCTACAACATAACTAAAGGATGGGGCATCAACACCATCCTTAACATATAAGTTGTGGAAGATCCATAGTCCCTCATCCTCCTTGTGTAGGACGTTGATGAATTCAAGAACTAGTGTGTAGACCACCGCAACATCCTAAGGACCACGTCCCCCCCACACACCCAGAAAACACTCACTAGAGGAACCACACCCTGATGTGGTAGATGTCCCAGAATGACTATTCAGTCATGCTTTACCAAATCCTTATCCCCCACGCCGAAAAATCTTACAAATCTATAAAATACTAGAAATTTCAAAAAAAGTACAAAATTTATATAACATAAAAATAGTTGAATATGAGTTGACTCTCTAGGAATTTACTGACTATTTGACTATAGTAGAAAAAACATACAACGATGAAGAGTTGAATTCAAAGATGTTCCCATCCCTAAGTATACGAAGAAGGAACACCAACCTTTTTAATATCAAATATGATATGGAGAAGGTAAATCTCAACTCAATCCCCAAGCAACACAAAGACAAAATAGGGGTGTGTCTACCTCAAAATATCAAAAACTAGTTGATAGAGCTTAAATGCCATTACATAGATGTGTTTGCATGGAGATACTCCAATATGTAGGATATGGACAAAGTGATCACAATCCACTGACTACCTATCATCCCTAGAGATTGCCCTATCAAGCAAAATTCTAGGTGGCTAATGGAAATAATGGAGCCTCAAGATTAGGGAACAAGTTTAGAGTAGTACAATGTTGGTTTCCTACAGGTGGTCAACTATAATACATAGCTCATCAACATTGTAACAATACCAAAAAGAAAAGAAAAAAAGTATGAATATCTGTGGACTATCGTGATCTCAAAAAAGCATCCCCTAAAGATGACTTTTCACTTCTGCACATTGACATGCATATCAACAATAAAGTTAGACACACACTTCACAGCTTCAAGGATGGGTTCAACAACCTTCATCACAGAAAATGGAGTACTCTGCTATCTAGTCATGTCTTTTGGTCTCAAAAACGTTGGAGCTACATATCAAAGAGTGATAGTGTTACAGCCCCAATTTTTGGGTTCTTTTGGTAAGAAATGAAAATTTCTCCTATTAATGATATTTGGACAAATAATGATATAATTTGTTTTGAATAAAAGGATTTTGTTTACAATAGCCTTGTTGGTTATTTTGTGGGCTTTATTGGCTATTGGGCCCAATAACAAGGAAAAGACAAAAGAAACTCCATTATTTGAGTAAATAAGAAAATGGAGAAAAAAAAGATGTAGAAACCTCTAGAAGGCAAATGAATGTTATCCAAAGATGGATTTCGTGCCTCTTGGGTTCCTTGGGTTCCAAGGAGTCCGAAGTTTCAAAGATAATGCAACAAGAAGAGAAAAGTTTAATTAAATATTTCTTTATTAAGAAAGAAATTGAAAACAATAATAAAATGTGGGAAATGAGTGGAAAGAGGTATGATTGAGTTATCTTTGGTGGATTTTCGTATCCTTAAGGTTCCTAATGTTAAAAGAAATTTTAATAAGGAAAATAAAAAGAGAGATAAAGAGAAATCCTCAAAAAGAGATATTTTACTAAAGAAATGAATAAGATAATAAGAAATTATGGATATGGATACATCTAGAAGGATAATAAGTATCCTTAAAAAGGAATTTCAAAATATTAGAGTTTCTTGGGATCCAAGGAGTCCCAATGAAGAAAAAGAAAGAGAAAAGACAAATAAAACAAAATAAGAGGATAATGTGATACATCATTAATGACTTTTTGATATTATCAAAAAGAGATATTATTTGCTTTAAGAAATAAGAATTTTGTGGCCAATGGATTAAAAGGCAAGTACAAAGAGAATAAAAGAGGTGATTTTTGAAATCCTAATATCTAAAGAATAAAGAATAATAAAGAGATAATTAGGAGAGAGAAGTTTGTTTCCTAATGAAGGAACTTGGGTTCCTATTGGGAAAAGAATTCTTTAACTCGTGGATGAACACCTTAGGGCATGGATACCCTCCCCTATATAAGGGGTTGACCTTCTGGTTCGAGTTCAAAAGAGATCTCACACGTCTCTCTCTCTCTTCTTCTTCTTCACTACTACAAAAATGGCTTATAACGACACATTTACAGGCGTCGGTTGTGTACAAGAAACCGACGTCAAAACCATAAAGTGTCAGTTTAATACACAAACTGACATCTATCTCTGAAGAGTGGCCAGACACGGGTATCACTTTTTATTTAGTGTCGGTTCCTAAATAAGAAACCGACGCCTAAAATCGACCGCCAAATCCAAATTTTCTAGCGAAAAAAATTACCTCCAAAATTTAACATATGACGTCAGTTTTTAGATAATCAACCGATGTCTAATGTTTTTTCACGCGATAGAAATTGGGCCCATTATTAGCGTTGTTTTTCTTGAAAATAACCGACGTCGATGTGTTTTCACGCGCTATCCCCACGAAAATTTTCACCCCATTTGGTGTCGGCTGTCTATGGAAACCGACGCCTATAGTAAGAAGTGTCGGTTGTTTTTAATAACCGACACCTATGGTTAACTTAATAGCAGCCGCCCGAAGCAGACTCTTCTCCTTTCTCATTGTCAAGAGCTTAGGTTTAGATCTATCGATTTGCGATTTCTTCTCCTACCGCAACTGCTCATGCAGCCGCCTGCTACCGCACCGCCTGCTGCCCACCTCTACCCGCCGCAACTGCTCCTGCCCACCTCTGCCCGCCGCAACTGCTGCCCACCTCTGCCCGCCGCAACTGCTCTTGTCGTCGCCTGCTGTCGCACCACCACTACCTGCTGCCCACCTTTGCCCGCCGTCTCTGCCCGCCACCGTCTGCTGCCGCACCGCCGCCGTCTTCTGCCGTCGGCTCTGCCCGCTGCCGCCGTTGCACTGTCGCCTACTGCCGCTGTCTCTACCCGCCGCGCGCCAATCCTGATCCTGCTCCTGCCCATCCTGCTCTACCGGTACTGCTCCTGCTCCCACCTGCTCCTACTCCTGCTCACGCCTCTCCTACGACCACCACTACCGCCGTCTCTGCCACTGCCACTGGTATATCCAATCATCCTATCTTATATATTCCAGAGTCTAATTATGCATGTAGTTCTAAAAGTGTAGTTAATACATGAATGTAGAGTGGTTAATACATATAAACCCTAGATTTGTTTAATATATTGTGTATATCATTAAATCTATCTATTTTAATATAATCTAACGTTTCTAATAATTCGGGTTTATACCATATCGAATAATGTTACAATGGAATTAGGGTTTGGTACCCTTATTCCTATCCAAACCCAAGACCACCTTAAACCCTAGTTAGGATATAAATAATATGGTTGTCTATAACTCTAATGAATATTGTTGTCTATAACTCTAATGAATATTGTTTAAACTCTAGGAATTAGGGTTTGGTACACTTATGCCCTAATATGGTTGTCTATAACTCTAATGAATATTGTTACGGTAAAAAAGTAAACCCTAGGAATGGTGGTTCGAAACCCAAGCCATGGTTAACTGAAAGCTAATAGGTGATATGTTATGGATATGGTGGGGAATGCAATGCAAGGCTACAGAAAGAGCCAAAGAGGACGAGAAAGATATTAGTTTGTCCCCTAGTCAAATCACACCCAGACCTCTAGTGCTAGAGAAGTAAATTAGGTAATAAACCCTAAACCTAATTAGATGATGATGTAGTAGATCTATATCTTAGGGTATCTCTACCCTCCCTAACTATCAAATATAGATCTAGATCTTGCTTAATGATTAATTCTAATGCACGCATGTGACATACTTTGCATTTGTGTTGTTGCAGGTGTTGTTGACTTGCTATTGATTTGCATATATTTCTTCTTCAACCTTCAAGTGAGGTATAATATTCTCACTCTCCCAATGTGCCATTAGGCTTCATTTTGATTCAAATCTTTGACATATGGAATCATGGTTGATTTACTATTTAGTATTTATTTCTTTCCTTCTTTCCGATGATGATGATGATGATGATGATGACGACAATGATGATGATGACAATGACGATGATGATGATGATGATGCTCCAGTCGCCGCCACTGTCCACCGCCTACACCTCCAGCGTCGACCACCTTCACCTCCATCCCGACCACCTTCACCTCCGGCCACCGCCACTACAACCTGCTCGATCCACCAGTGCAGTGAGTACGTGGATTAATTAATCAGTACTAGATTTGTCCATAGGATTAATGATTCCACCATATAGTTGGTTACTATTGAATAATTAGGATTAATGATGCATTAATGAACTTAATTAATTAGATGTGTACTTAGTTTATCTAAGATTGTATAGTTGATTAATATTGATTAATCGGGGTTAATTATGCATGAATGAATTTAATTATGATGATTATCATTTTCTTTTCAAGATAAACCATTAATACTTATATTTTTCACTCTCTGTCTACTACTTTTTTTGAAAGTATATAACATCGTTATATATACTTACAATTGTTAGTACTTATATTTTTCAGTCTTTGTCCACCCACAACAGTCACTATGAACTGGGCCTCTATGCCAATGTTACTGTTCCCTGATGAAGAACAATTGAACATCATCCTAGATGATCGTTCCTTAAACCAACTAACAATACCCAAACATTGGAATTTTCTAAATGGAAGACACTACATGACTAGTGTAGTGACCCTAAATTTTGGCAATTCTTCACATGTTATCGAGGTTGAGTATGATTTGGCGGGAAATCTTGTATCAAAATCCAATTGGCGTGATTGGATTAGAAAGATGATAGTGGGCCATAGAGACAGGCTTTTTCTCCATCCAGTTGGCCATAATACCATCAAAGTTTGGATAACCAACATCAACAACGAGACCCCTGATCATCTACGAAGGTATGAGCGCACGATTGATGATATCAGCTCGGACGAATCTGATGATGAGGCCCCTGTTAGTTCATAAGACCACGGTAGGTCCAATTAACAAATATAATTGTCATGTCTTGTTTTGTGTTTACACTTGTTGTCTTAAAGTAATCAATCCTCATAGCTACTTTCTTTTCTAAACTTTTCTGAACTTCAGGAGAAGATCACCACAATGAAAAGGCCTCGAAGTTACTGATGTGGGACTATGTTGGTGTAGTATTTAGTTGTTTATCTATCTAGACTTGTCTGTATTAATAAATGCATGTTGTTCATTTTTCTGAATTTGCTTCCTAGTTGCTTTTGGAAGCTGCATATGATGGGTATAATACTACTTAATTCATCAACTGCCATTCTATTTTGAAAGGGTTTTTAATGTTGCAACCTTTCTTTTATGTCCTTATCTATCATGAAATGAATGAATTTTCTACATGTGTCTGAATGTGTGAATGTGAAGATGAATACATGAATATTTCTACATGTGTGAATGTGAAAATGAATGGAACTGCAGGTTGCTAAATGTGTGAAAATTAATGTTGTTAATTTTGTAGGTTTGTGGCCTGTTTTTGGCTGATATCAATGGATGTCGTAAAACCTGCAGTTCATAATTTAACTGCAGGTTTCTCATCCTGCGACCAGCCACAGCAGGTCTGCAGACTGATTAAAAAAAACTCCCAATAGGCGTCAGTTATTTGTTTAAAACCGATGACAAATGGTTACAGCGTCGGATAAATAATTAAAAATGACGCCTAATGCATGTGATGTGGCATCGGTTATAAATAACCGACGTCGATTTCCCTAATGAGGCCAGACACCATGGCCGTGCTAGCCAGCACGGCCGTGTCAGCGGGCTAGACAACATGGTCGTGCTGGCCAGCACGGCTGTGGCAGCGGTGATATGGCGTCGGTTATCATTATTAAACCGACACTGATAGTGCCCCAGATGGTGCCCTTTCTATGGCGCGAAGGTTTATGGCATCGGTTTAAAGCTAATAACCGACACCTATACCCCCCTTCTGGCTCGTTTTCGGTGGCGTGGGAAGAGTGAGTGAAGGGTTGTGGCGTCGGTTTGTGAACCGACACCTAAAGGTTGGTCTTTTAGCGGTGCCCACATAAGTGTCACATTATAACCGACACTAAAGGCCTTAAATAATCGACACTAAAGGCCGGTTATGTAGTAGTGCTTTTTCATTCAAACCCTAATCGAGGAGAGTACATCTATCCTTTGGAGCAATGGGGGTTGGGGAGGAGTTGCGAGAAAGGCTTGCCGCTTCCACGACATCATGGGGTGGTTGGGTGATCGTCCCCTCATCCTTGTTGAACGTGACAACAGCAGCACGACTGCATTAGGCGGTTGTGAGTTGCAGGTCTACCCAGTCCAATCCCTACCACCTCAGCGGCATCTTAGAGCCCCTATAGGTGTAGCAGAGGGCGACAGAGAGGAAGGAACCCTCATCGGTGCCTTTGGGTCCAAGGATGGAGGGAGGAAGCCCTCCCTCGAGCCGCTGCTGGTGGCAGCGTAGGATTTTCACGAGGAAGATGGAGCACGGGTGGCTTTGGATGCTTTTACCCCTCCGCGGGCTGAAGCGCCACTCACTTACACGGGGGTAGATTTGTCTTTTAGTTATGTTTTCAAATCGACAATGTTGCATGAGTGGGCCGACGTGTCAGCCTCTGATTGGCTCAAGTAAGTAAATCCTTGAAAAATTCATATCTAATTAATGGTAGCTCGAATGGATGCACATAATATTTGAATTTTGCTCTGAAGAGCACGAGGAATGCAATAAAAATATAATTGAAACCTTTTTCTAATTGCAATTCGAAAAGTAGTGGAAGTTATCAACTTTAATACGTTAATGATTAAGAAACCCTATTTTGAGATGATTAATGTATTTAGTAGGGTTTAATGGATGATTAAATTTGATATTAACTTGTTAATTGTAAAAAGGTACATTAAGGACAAAAAGGATGAACTTTGCACATAATTGGTTTAATTTAGAGTTTCATGTACATGAACGGGCTTTAATGGGCCTTGAAATCCTAATATTAGTAATTGTGGCTTTTAATGGCTTTAATTGATCAAATTCATAAATAAAGCTGAGATATGATGGTTCTAAGCTATTTTGAGTATAAAGGTTCCTAATTGTGGATCAATACCCTTAATATGGAAATTAGGGTTTTCTAATGGATAAAGGTGGAATTAATGATAAATAGAGTTCATATGTGAATTAGATCATAATGAACTATGAGTTGTTAATTCGGAAGGAACCAAATATTATAATTGGGCTTTATGATCTTGTCATGAACTAAAAAGACAAAAATGGTAGTTTTAATGTAAAAGAGGCTTGATGGACTTAATTGATGGATAATTGTGCCTTTAATCCAAAATTAAGGTTATATGTTGTTAAAAGGTAACCTTAATATCTTTCGTGAAGAATAGATGAGATAATTAGGGTTTGTGAGTATTGTGTAATATTAGGGTTTGAAATAGTATAAATGAAGTGAAACCCTAATTGCAATGGAAACCCTAAAAGTGGACTAGAAACCCTAGGAAGCGAGCTAGGTTTAATAGATCTTGATGGCATGATCAATAATAGTAAATTGTATGCATATTTTAGGATCTCATTGTGTGCTTACTTGCCTATTTGGATTTCTTGATTGATTGGATTATTCTGTCTCAAATCAGCCTGACAGGTATGTGATTACGCTTATGGTTAATCGCTTTAGTTTCACGATGAATCCCGGGTGTTTTATCGGTTGCCTAAAAATAACTGCTTGGATGACTTTTATTTCATGTAACTATAAAGTGACTATGATTGTCACCATACATATGCATACATGACTGGCTCAGATCCTGGTCCTCCTCTGTGGCTTTGCTAATGATGAAAAGGGTAACCAGGTAAATGGTCTACTTGTTAAGTGGGACCATCAGGTTATCAAGAGTTAGAAATTGGGCTACCCACGTGTAGTGCCATGAGACTCTTTATCACACCATGAGTTAAGGAGTGGGCTACCTATGGGAAGTACCATGTGACTCAACCCTAGAAATTGGTTCACCACTTAGGTAGGATCATGAGGGGTTTAATGGGGATCTACCATAAGGAAGGTAGCATCCAGGTCTACTACAGGGACATCACAGAGGCTAGGGTATGGATGGATTGAGCAGTTATGTTTAAAATGAAAAGTTGTTTGTTAAATCATAATTGACTACAATATGTTGTTACAGTAAATTGGCATATTGTGATTACATGATTTAAAGTGCAAGGAGGATTAGTTAGAATAGTTTCCATATGTGGATAAAAGATTAGAAATCCAAGTTTTTCAAAAGGTATGCAAAATTTTATTTTAGTACAACTTTTTAGTATAGTCTGGTAGAATTTGATAATTATTATTGATTATTTGTCGAACCTTTGATCCAAAAATTGGGATAACGGCTCGGACCTCTTGGTCTCCCTTAATTGGGGGTTGTCGAGAGGTGGGGTCGTTACATTTGGTATCAAAGTATAGGTTCCCCATTTAATCTTTGATAATTATTAAATTTTACAAACTCCGTAGAACCCAAGGGAGTTATTAGAGGATTTTCCGAAAGACAGAGGTGTCTAGAAAAGGATCACGTCTGGGGGATGGCAAGATTTTCCTCCGCACCGCTAGTCAGAATATGAGGACTCCCAGATTTGTGTGACTTCCTTGCCAATGTATCAGGATTTGACTCGAAATAAGATACCTTTAGGACTCTCTCATCTTGTCCGTCCCTTCTCAACTCAAATGATGTTAAGGATTTTAAGGATTAGGGCTTTCTCTCTTTTCCTCACTCTCTTGAGGTATGGGTAAGGTTGATAAGGTTTAAGGAATCCTCCACCAAATTAATGAAAAGCATGTAAATAAGATGTCATGGACATAAGCTTAATATTTTAAGCGTAAACTAACGAATAGATACATGCTTAGGTCATATGGCATGTGTTGTCATGCCCTCAGGAGAGACCTGAGGTTAGACCTTCTTGTAAGGAGGATGAGTAGTGAGAGTTAGTCTTAGAGGTAGAGACCTCTGTTATAAGTAGAGACATGGCACATCCTCTGAGGATGATGCTAACCCTAACCTTAAGTGGTGGTTAGAGAGAGAGATGGCATGATGACATGATAGACTAGGTGTGTGGACATGCTTTTGGATGCCCATGACGTTATGAGCCATGTGAGGTTGGATGGCCTAGTGCCTTTGGCGACCCAACCCTGGGAAGGGTCGTGCATGTTAGAGAGAAGGATAGCTCCTTCATTGATGAGGTTAGAGAAGGGCCTATAGAAACCCTATGGGCTTATGTAAGTAGGGCATAGCATGCACCCAAAGTATGTCAGTGGTGCGAGTAGTAGTCTAAAACCCTAGCCAGGAGAGTATGATGGATAGCTTATGAGATAAGCATAAAGAACTATGAATAATCTTGAGCAAACATAAGTTGAACATAGGCTTCACCCAGGTAGGGGTATGCTTGTGAGCTTGATCCATCTTCATGGAGAGAGGACCCCTAACAGTGAGGTTGGTTGTAGGATTAGCTCTCTCTCTCGAGAGAGAGAGCATGACCCAATCAAGAAGGTTGGAAGCTTAGACTCCGAGATATGAGGAACAATGGGGAGTTGAGGATGATGCGACCTAAGTGGATGGTTGTGGTTGCCTCATGCATGATCCCTGGAGGCTGAGGATATCTTGGTTGCCTATGGAGAAACCAAAACCTAGAGAGAAGGTGAGGCTGCTGGTACCTATGAGCCTATGTGTGACATACGACTCACAAAAACAAGATTAACTAATGCGAAAGTGTATTATTAGCAGCGGAATTACTGAAAATCACTAAAAATTAAAACTTTTTACAAAGGGATCCACAAACTGTAAAACTCTTTCATAAAGAACCAAAGTAAATTAATTACATTCCAATTCATCAGTACATCTCTATATCATCTCATGTCGAGGTTTACAAGCATTATCTTCCCTATTAAACTGTACATAAGCAGTATACAAAAATCTCGAGGCATCAAGCCAAAAATCTCATATCTATATCAAACTATCTACTAACTCCTAGGACCTGAGAGTACAGAGATGACACATAGGACTCTCTATATACAGGACTTGACAGTCAGTGTCTCCACCTGAGGATCACTGTTGTCCTTGTTGTTGCTGCTACTGCTGCTCTTCACCCACAGTAGGGTTTCTACCTTTTCCTCGGCGTCTTCCTAAAAATTTAATCCCACGGTGGTGAGACAATTAAAAATTGCCCCAACGAGAGATATAACTCTCCTCCAGAAACATTGTTATCGTAGATAATAGAATAACACTGAGCAGTAGAAGTATAAATATTCAACAGTAGGTAAATCATTGATTAAACTATGTATAGTAGTATTCTCTATACAGTTCATTCCAGTTATACTTGATTAAGCAGCAAGTTATTTACTCAATATGGAATATGAAGAACATGTATAGCAGTTATCTAACTAGGACACAATAGGCAATATATCATCAACCATTAATTCTCGTAATTCAACCCTAAGCAAATATGCTACACGACTGATTACATTTTACAAACATACTTATGCCCTGAGGAGATGAGGTATACCGCTCATACTCCAACCGACCATTGCGAAATCAAAATCGGTACCATACGTAGGTCAATAGAAGAGCCAGATTTCTATGACCTCATCCTCTACAGTCAGTGTGAGGAACAACTTGCAGGACATCTCGTGTCTCTTCCAAATAGTTTTCTAGGGTATACTGGCAACTTTGCTATTAGAGTTACAGTGGCATGTTGTACTCTCTTCACAATCGAGAGATTTCATGTTTATCTCACATCGATTCGGCATTAACATCATCATCGGGAGATTAGTGATACATCCATCCCGACATATACATATAATGAACGATTGAGAGATTTAATGTTTATCTCACATCAATTCCTCCATTAGGGTGTAAGGATATTCGTGCCCATAACCCCCACATACTCAAAAGTATGCCTTCCAAGAGTTCCCTTAGGAAAACCTATTTCACCATCACCAAACTACTGACGATGATGGATCTATGGTCAGGGCTCTACATGATATCATATCACTTGATTATTTAAGTACATTATAGTATTCTTTTAGCATCAGGCAAGTTTTCAAACATAAACCATTATAACAATTGCTATAAAGAAAGAGTACTATTTTTATCAAGTTCATTTCACAACTTTATTAACATTGGGATCTCAATCCCTTATCATCTCATCATCATGATTCAATAATATGGGTGTTCAAACCCTTAGATCATCAAAATACTTGTTACCACTTTAACAGGTAACTTAATGCCATCAAGCCATCTGACAGTATAAACATGATAATTGATGTGCATGTATTTCACATGGCTCTTACAGCCTATTCATCTCTTTTGTTACCTCTCACTAGGCAACATAGCATATCATTGCTTATAAGTCTCATAAAATACTTTCAATAAACAAAGCATCGTAGCTCATACCTGGCTATGTTCATTATTTCATAACACCTGCATGATTAGTACAGATGATAATAGATACATCAATTTCATATCAGCACAATGCAAAACAATTATAACATCACTATTCATGGGGTTACACCACTATGCCCTTGCTAGGGTTAGGGTTTCCCTTTTTATTTCAACTAGGGTTAATCATCCCCTTAGCTCAATTAGGATTAATGACTCATCATTTCATTATCCAACCTTAGAGCTTCATGCTATATAGTATAACCCAGACTTAGGGTTTCACATATACCTTTACCTTATTTGGAAATTAGGGTTTACTATTCACATCACATCACCCTAGATTAGGGTTTATATTCAACAACCCACAATTAGGGTTTACTATTCACCCAAAGTAGGAATTATCATCAAAGTACCCTGAATTAGGGTTTCTCATGTCATTACCATGAATTAGGATCATACCATCCTTATGTATTAGGATTTCACCTATCAATGGCCTCAATTAGGGTTATGATTCATTAACCTTCATTATTAGGGTTTCGTGATCTCCCTATCAAGGATCATGCCCTAATTACACATTCATTCATATTGAAAGTGTTAAGACTTAGCCATTATATGGTTATCATTCATGTAGGAAGTCTTCTCTCTCATCTTCTATAAGATGATGTTTACTTCAGCCTTGATTAGGCTAAGTCAACTCAACTTGAAAGAAGAATTGACACCATGAGTTATGTCATTACCACCATGATCATTAAAGATTAATTATTCAAAGGGTACTAATCACCTTATCTCATTAAGGGTACCATTATTATAATCACCCTTGGTCTGCATCATTTAATTGTTCCATTAAACAATTGACCTTTAACCACTTTAGGTGTTCATAAAATTTGATTAATTATCTTCCATATGATCTTGGTCACTTAGACCCCAAACGATCTTGACCAATCAGACCTCAAACGGTCTTTCTTATAATACCTCCAAACGGTCTAAGACCGTTTAGACCTCCAAACGGTCTTGAACATACCCTTGAAACCGTTTGGTAAAGTAGGAGGTTGAAACTGTTTGCCAAAGTCATTCTTGAAACCATTTGATAAAGTAACATTTGAAACCGTTTGAACCTTAACTGGTTTGGGATCGTTTGGTCCAAACCTCCTCAAAACTGAATGGACCAATTATGGTCTCAACCATTCAAGCTGATTTAGGATTTCCAATGTTGATCCCCTGATCGATTGAATTCTTGTATCCAACTATCAATTGAGCCTAAGCTCCACACCTAAATTGAACTTAAATAAATTATCCTTCAAGTGATTCAACTTCCAATTAATCATCAATTAGGGTTTAGATTCCAATTGGATTAGGGTTTGGAATCAATGAACCTTCAATGTTGATCATTGTGAAACTAGTTACTTTGAAATCATTGGACCACCATCCAAATTGGACATGACATAACCTCAAACGGTCTTGAGGTCATTTGGATGACCTCCAAATGGTCTTGAGACCGTTTGCCCATTTCATCATCCAAACCCATGACATCCAATTGGGGTTTGGATCATAGGATTGATCATCAAATCAGCATTTGATTGCAAATCAACTTGGTATCTTTGGATCTTCAACTACCCAACCATACTCAACACTAGACCTACAAACGGTATTGGGTGACCCTCAAACGGTCTTGAGACCGTTTGGGTGATCCTCAAATAGTTTTGAAACCGTTTGGGTCAATCAACTCAAAGTTCTAACTTAATCAAATTAGAAATCAACACTTAACCCGATTAGGGTTTGGTGATTGATGGTCCTTCAACTAATGAATCAGTTGAAACTAATCAATTATAATTAGTGGATCATTACCCATCAATATTATCAAAAATTCTCCAAACGGTCAACCCAGGTCAACACCTCCAAATGGTTTGAAACCGTTTGCTCTCATTCGGTTTGGTGAAACCGTTTGCCCTTAAACGGTTTGAAACCATTTGCTCCCAAACGGTTTGGGAAACCGTTTGAGCAACTTTGTGGAAACTGTTTGGCCTAATAATTTATTAGGAAATGTGTCAAGATGATGTCATCATCATCTTCCTTCGTGCATCCAAGAACAGCAGCCATTTTTCATGGGAATTTCAGCAATGAATCAAAAGAGTACCAAAAAGAAGAAAATAATCAACAAATCATAGAGAATTTGATGCAATATCAATGTTTAAGGGTTAAAGTTATAAAACCCGCCTCAAAATCTGATCTACAAGCTCCAAGATCCACAGATCTAATGGTGGATGAAGTTCTAGCAACTGCCCAAGGTCCGTTCTTGAGCTTTTGGATGAACAAGTTGGCTAGGATTGGAAATCGAGTGAAGGAAACAAAGAATCAAGCATTGATTTTGAGTTTTCACCATGAATCCAAGGTGGAAGATGATCAAAAGCTTACCAACAGGTTAGAGTCGTCCTCCTCCTGGTCTTGAGCTCTCCCGTGGTCGGCCAATGCAAATGAGAAAAGAAATTCCAAGGAAAAGATCCTTAAGTGGGTAGGAAAAGAAATATGTATAAGGAATTTCAAGGAAAGAGAAAATGGATTTAATTCCTTTATTTCCAAAATTATTTCCACCACTTCCCCCTCAATTCCTTTTTACATTAATCCCCCTTCATTATATTGCAAAACCACTTCATTATCCAAGAATTAATGGAAAAGAAATTAAGCACCTTAATGAATTTTATACTAATATCCAACTTTTAGTGGATAATACTTTTTATTATGTTAATGTGAGTGGGCTTCCACTCAGCCAAGATATTTTTGTTCCATATCAAGGCACAAGCTCGTCCAACACTTTGCTATTTCATCCCTCAACTTTTGGTTGAAGGGCTCCTCAATTAATTTATTTCTTTTTGCATTAAATTAAATTAAAGTTCCATTTATGCTTAGATCTTGATTATTTTAATATCAAGATTCTCTCTCCTCCAAGATAATTCAAATGAGGCACACCTCTCATTTTCTTTGCTCTAATTGATGACAAGAAACATTAGGGACCCAATAGATGTGATATTTTGCATATAGAACCCTAGATTTTGGGTAAATTGCACATTACACCAAAACTAGGTTTTAATGCACAAGGATTGCTCTACAAGCTTTATCTTGATGCTCAAGCTTGTGAAAACCATGCACTACATCATATTCATTCTTATGATGCCTCAACATCAGAGGAACATTTTATCATGTGTAATTTGCAAGTTAACCCCTCAACTTGGGTAATTTGCACTTTAGACCAAAATTAACAAAACAATGTCTCAACATTATTCAAAAAGGACTGAAATTGAAATATAAGTTCCTCATGAGCCTTTATTACTTTTCAAAATATGAGAGCAAGCATCTAATCAACTTTATTAAGCCAAAACACCTAGGGTTAAAACATAACCCAGGTCAGGGATGTTACACTATGGTATAGATATTCACCTTCTAGGGTTAGGAAGAAGAGTTTCTTAGACCCTGAAGAGGCTTAGAAACATGTTGGGAGGCCTTGTACCTTGTTGGTTGTCCTTGAGGAGGAATCCACTCTGAAGTGTTGTTTGAGTAGAAGGATAATGGGAAGTGCATATCATACCTTGTACCTACTTGGTTCGTGGTTAAAATGTTGAGCATGTAGTTGGACAACTGTTGCATAAAGAGGTGAGCCTAGGGTTCCTAGGCCTAAGAGGGGAAGTGGTGTACCTAATGCTCATGACGAGAATTGAGTTTCTATATATTCGAGCATGGCACTCCTTATATTTAGAGAAAAGGGAAACCCCTTAAGTCTAAGGTATGTTTGATGAACCCCTCACAGCTGAGTTGGTGACATGGGAAGGTATGTTCTTGGTCCAATGTTGAGGAATAAGAACAAGTATGACCTAGCATGGTTTAGTAGGTGGTCTTCTTGTGCCTTAGTATCTTTCTAGGGTTAAGCATGATGTAAACCCTAGACATAAGGATGTTTGTGACCTTTGTTATTAGGTGTAGTTTCCTCCCATCCTGGGATAGGGACCCTTTGGTAGGGTGTATACTAGTTTTGTTGGTTTTGAGGTAACCTAAAGAGGTCTCAATAGGATCTTGAGAAGCTAAGTGAAAATTACATAGTATGAGAATGAACTTGTAGACCCATAGATAACCATCTCTAAGTGCATGTGGATGTGTTACCATGGAGGTAACCGGTATGGGGCCTAACCAAGGTAGGCAGGTCGCCATGACCCATGTGAAGGGATGAAAGTCAGCCCATGAGTGTAGAGAGAGATGATGAAGGCTTGGGTAAGATTCTAAGTTGGACATGTACTATATTAGAATCCTAAGTCTATCCTAGGGTCAGGTAGGGATAAGACCGATGGAAGTGGGAGTTTCCTAATTCCCTAGTTGCACATGACCATAGGGTCGGGAGGTAACAACTATCATTGTCTGAAGGCCATGGGTTAGGAGATTGATCACCTTCATGAACTCATGGGACCCAAAGGGCAGATGAGTGGGGCACTCTTTGGATGCATAAGGGAATAGGGATGACCCCAAAAGTGTCGGGACCCTATAGACCTAGAGGAGATGGCCGAGGAATGTGTGTGGACCTAAGTAGGTTCGAGACCAGTTCTACATGGAAATAACTTTGATATCAAGATGATTGTGATGTAGAAACATAAGTTGCACGTTTCAACTTAGATTTGAAGGTGTACTGGCAATGTGGAATATACCATCTTTACTCTTAGAACAGGAAGAACTTTGTGTTTGTACGGCCGCCAAATGCTTATTTCCTCTTGTTATGGGAGTGAGAGATAGGACAATACGCATGCCATACACCAAGGATAAAATATGATGTGATTTGGAATGTTGCTATGAGGTATGAGAACAGAGATGATAACATACCCCTATAGAGTGAAAGATACATGGATGGTTTACAAACACTAAGAGAAATAAGGTAGTCATCTTATGAGGATGTTTTATCATGGGCTATGAGTTATACATGTTTGAGTTCGAAAACTAAGAGAATGAGCCCAGAGTTTTCTTGATGAAGATAGACTTAGAATTTGAAATGAGATAATAAGTGCAATACATGGAGGTGTACGTCTTCAACATTACCTAACAATTAAGGATGTGAAGTCGTAATGGGTGCTCTTATTGAGAGGTAGCTATCTAGTTTAGCTAGAGGCTAGAAGAGGTTGTTAGGTTAGCCCTAAGTTTGAAAAAGAAGATATGCTTGGCTAACATGCATATGTAACGAGATTTGTTGATCAAGTTAGTGGTTGTTTGGTTAGCCAGCCTAGGCCTTGATACAAGAAAAGGGTGGTGGTAGAACCTCACATGAACTTCTCTGGAAAAGAAGGTGATGAAACCCCGATTAGAGTGGTTGAGGGTTTATGAGGAATCAATCTTGAGGAATCATGACATATAGGAGATCATGATTTAAGATCGCCATACACCATGGTACTATAAAGATAGTAAGTGACAGTAGTACTTTGGATGCCTAAGATGAAGTTGCATGTGGTATGTTGCCATGCATGACAGGAGGGAAGGACGAACACCAGTAACCCAGTGTATTGATATAGGGGATAAAGAGTTCCCGAGAGGGAATGGGAGTTCATCGCTATGGATGTTGTGGTAAGTCTTCCCTAGACCAAGGAAGGTCAAGATGTAATATGGGTTGTGGTAGATCGCCTTACCTAGATGACATGAGAAAGAAAGAATGCTGTCAAGGGACATATCCGGTTGAACTACTTGTAAGAAAGAGAGATGGTTCAATTACACCATGATGTGAGTTCAAAAGATCTTGAGTATGACCTAAAGATACACTTCCATAAGGTGGAAGTAGATACATGAAGAACTCAATGTTAGTACAGTTTATCACCCCTAACTAATGGTTAGTATAATCCAGACTAGAGGGTCTGATGAGAGCATGTGTGCTTGTTCAGGGTGATACATGAAGACAGTTCATGTCCTCTATAAGATGTAATTATAACTACCATAGCCAATATCGGGGTGTAAAGAAGCTCTATAAGGGAGGTTGTATCGGTCACCACTTCATTATGGTGATGTTGGTGAAGGGACCTTGCGAAGGTTAGAAAAGACCATAGTGTGTGCAGATGAAGTCACTTTGATCTTGCAATGGATGAAAAAGAGAGCCCAGGGGTGACATGAGTCGTGAGCTGATGCAAAGCATACTGACATGCAGTTCACTGTGGGAGAGTATGTGATGTGAAAATCTGACCCCTCTAAGCTACAACTGAGGAAGCCAAGTCCCCGATATATGGGTCCATTTGAGATGGATTGACGGAGAAGGTTATGTTTGGCCTTACCCCTCAGGATAAAGTAATGTGTGATGAGTTCCATGTGTCCAATTTAGAGCACTATGTGAGGTACCCAAGACATGTGCCGAGCAATGAACCTAGTGAGCCCCAAGGGAGACTGAAATGACATGAGTCACCTGTGAGGTTTATAGATGCCAAGGTGAAAGAACTCAGAGAAAAGAATATGTGATGATAAAGGTTCTTTGGAAGCACCATGGAGAAGGTAAAGCCACATAGGGGGCAATGATGGACATGGAAAAGTGTTATCCTGAATTGTTTGTTTGCTTGATGGAATTTTGAGGACAAAATTCCTATAAGAGGGGAAGGATGTTACAACCCCAATTTTTGGGTTCTTTTGGTAAGAAATGTAATTTCTCCTATTAAAGATATTTGGACAAATAATGATATAATTTGTTTTGAATAAAAGGATTTGATTTACAATAGCCTTGTTGGTTGTTTTGTGGGCTTTATTGGCTATTGGGCCCAATAACAAGGAAAAGACAAAAGAAACTCCATTATTTGAGTAAACAAGAAAATGGAGAAAAGAAAGTGTAGAAACCTCTAGAAGGCAAAGGAATGTTATCCAAAGATGGATTTCGTGCCTCTTGGGTTCCTTGGGTTCAAAGGAGTGCAAAGTTGTAAAGATAACGCAACAAGAAGAGAAAAGATCAATTAAATATTTCTTTGTTAAGAAAGAAATTGAAAATAATAATAAAATATGGGAAATGAGTGGAAAGAGGTATGATTGAGTTATCTTTGGTGGATTTTTGTATCCTTAAGGTTCCTAATATTAAAAGGAATTTTAATAAGGAAAATAAAAAGAGAGATAAAGAGAAATCCTCAAAAAGAGATATTTCACTAAAGAAATGAATAAGATAATGAGAAATTATGTATATAGATACATCTAGAAGGATAATAAGTATGCCAATGAAGTGGCACCCCAGTGGTAGAAGTGATGATGTAAGATCGAGAGGTTGTGAGTTCAAACCCAGGTAACTGGATGAATGAATCACCAATTTTTTTTTAAAGGATAATAAGTATCCTTAAAAAGGAATTTCAAAATATTAGAGTTTCTTGGGATCCAAGGAGTCCCAATGAAGAACAAGAAAGAGAAAAGACAAATAAAACAAAATAAGAGGATAATGTGATACATCATTAATGACTTTTTGATATTATCAAAAAGAAATATTATTTGCTTTAAGAAATAAGAATTTCATGGCCAATGCATTAAAAGGCAAGTACAAAGAGAATAAAAGAGGTGATTTTCGAAATGCTAATATCTAAAGAATAAAGAATATTAAAGAGATAATTAGGAAAGAGAAGCTTGCTTCCTAATGAAGGAACTTGGGTTCCTATTGGGAAAAGAACTCTTTAACTCATGGATGAACACCGTAGTGCGTGGATACCCTCCCCTATATAAGGGGTTGACCTTCTGGTTCGAGTTCAAAAGAGATCTCACATGTCTCTCTCTCTCTCTCTGCTCCTTGTTCTTCGTTCAAACCCTAATCGAGGAGAGTACATCTATCCCTTGGAGAAATGGCTGTTGGGGAGGAGTTGTGAGGGAGGCTTGTCGCTTCCACGACATCACGGGGTGGTTGGGTGATCGTCCCCTCATCCTTGCAGCAACACGGCTGCATTAGGTGGCTGCGAGTTGTAGGTCTACTCAGTCCAATCCCCGCCACGTCAGCGGCAGCTTAGAGCCTCTGTAGGTGCGGCATAGGGTGACAGAGAGGAAGGAACCCTCGTCGGTGCCTTCGGGTCCAGGGATGGAGGGAGGAAGCCCTCCCCCGAGCCGCTACAGGCGGCAGCGTAGGGTTTTTGCGAGGAAGATGGAGCACGGGTGGCTTTGGACGCTTTTACCCCTCCACGGACTGAAGCGCCACTCACTTACGCGGGGGCAGATTTGTCTTTTAGTTAAGTTTTCAAATTGACTACGTTGCATGAGTGGGCCGACGTGTCAGCCTCTAATTGGCTCAAGTAAGTAAATCCTTACAAAATTCATATCTAATTAACAGTAGCTCGGATGGATGCACATAATATATGAATTTTTCTTAGAAGAACATGAGGAATGCAATAAAAATATAATTGAAGCCTTTTTCTGATTGCAATTCGAAAAGTAGTGGAAGTTATCAACTTTAATGTGTTAATGATTAAGAAACCCTATTTTGAGATGATTAATGTATTTAGTAGGGTTTAATGGATGATTAAAGTTGATATTAACATGTTAATTGTAAAAAGGTACATTAAGAACAAAAAGGATGAACTTTGTACGTAATTGGTTTAGTTTAGAGTTTCATGTACATGAACGAGCTTTAATGGGCCTTGAAACCCTAATATTAGTAATTGTGACTTTTAATGGCTTTAATTGATCAAATTCATAAATAAAGATGAGATATGATGGTTCTAAGCTATTTTGAGTATAAAGGTTCCTAATTGTGGATAAATACCCTTAATATGGAAATTAGGGTTTTCTAATGGATAAAGGTGGAATTAATGATAAATAGAGTTCATATGTGAATTAGATCATAATGAACTATGAGTTGTAAATTCGGAAGGAACCAAAGATGATAATTGGGCTTAATGATCTTGTCATGAATTAAAAAGACAAAAATGGTAGTTTTAATGTAAAAGAGGCTTAATGGACTTAATTGATGGATAATTGTGCCTTTAATATGAAATTAAGGTTATATGTTGTTAAAAGGTAACCTCAATATCTTTCATGAAGAATAGATGAGATAATTAGGATTTGTGAGTAATTGTGTAAAATTAGGGTTTAAAATAGTATAAATGAAGTGAAATCCTAATTGCAATGGAAACCCTAAAAGTGGACTAGAAATCCTAGGAAGCGAGCTAGGTTTAATAGATCTTGATGGCATGATCAATAATAGGAAATTGTATGCATATTTTAGGATCTCATTGTGTGCTTGCTTGCCTATTTGGATTTCTTGATTGATTTGATTATTCTGTCTCAAATCAGCCTGAAAGGTATGTGGTTATGCTTATGGTTAATCGCTTTAGTTTCACGGTGAATCCCAGATGTTTTATCGGTTTCCTGAAAATAACTGCTTGGATGACTTTTATTCCATGCAACTATAAAGTGACTATGATTATCACCATACATATGCATACATGACTGGCTCAGATCCTGGTCCTCCTCTGTGGCTTTGCTAATGATGAAAAGGGTAACCCGGTAAAGGGTCTACTTGTTAAGTGGGACCATCAGGTTATCAAGAGTTAGAAATTGGGCTACCCACGTGTAGTTCCATGAGACTCATTAGCACACCATGAGTTAAGGAGTGGGCTACCTATGGGTAGTGCCATGTGACTCAACCCTGGAAATTGGTTCACCAGTTAGGTAGGATCATGAGGGGTTTAATGGGGATCTACCATAAGGAAGGTAGCATCCAGGTCCACTACAGGGACAGCGTAGAGGCTAGGGTATGGAGGGACTGAGGAGTTATGTTTAAAACGTAAAGTTGTTTGTTAAATCATAATTGACTGCAATATGTTGTTACAGTAAATTGGCATATTATGATTACATGAATTAAAGTGCAAGGAGGATTAGTTAGAATAGTTTTCATACGTGGATAGAAGATTAGAAATCCAAGTTTTTCAAAAGGTATGCAAAATTTTATTTTAGTACAACTTTTCAGTATAGTCTGGTAGAATTTGATAATTATTATTGATTACTTGTCAAACCTTTGATCCGGAAATTTGGATAACGACTCGGACCTCTTGGTCTCCCTTAATTGGGGGTTACCAGGAGGCGGGGTCATTACATTTGGTATTAGAGCATAGGTTCCTTGTTTAATATTTAATAATTATTAAATTTTACAAACTCCGTAGAACCCAAGGGAGTTATTAGAGGATTTTCTGAAAGACAGAGGTGTCTAGAAAAGGATCACATCTGAGGCTGGCAAGATTTTCCTCCACACCACTAGTCGGAATACGAGGACTCCTAGATTTGTATGACTGTCTGGCCAATGTCTCAGGATTTGACTCGAAATAAGATACCTTTAGGACTCTCTCATCTTGTTCGTCCCTTCTCAACTCAAATGTTGTTAAGGATTTTAAGGATTAGGGCTTTCTCTCTTTTCCTCACCCTCTTGAGGTATGGGTAAGGTTGATAAGGTTTAAGGAATCCTCCACCAAATTAATGAAAAGCATGTAAATAAGATGTCATGGACATAAGCTTAATAGTTTAAGCATAAACTAAAGAATAGATACATGCTTAGGTCGTATGACATGTGTTGTCATGCCCTCAGGAGAGACATGAGGTTAGACCTTCTTGTCATGAGGATGAGTAGAGAGAGTTAATCTTGGAGGTAGAGACCTCCGTTATAAGTAGAGACATGGCACATCCTCTGAGGATGATGCTAACCCTAACCCTAAGTGGTGGTTAGAGAGAGAGATGGCATGATGACATGATAGACCAGGTGTGTGGACATGCTTTTGGATGCCCATGACATTATGAGCCATGCGAGGTTGGATGACCTAGTGCCTTTGGCAACCCAACCCTGGGAAGGGCCGTGCATGTTAGAGAGAAGGATAGATCCTTCATTGATGAGGTTAGATAAGGACCTATAGAAACCCTATGGGCTTATGCAAGTAGGGCATATCATGCACCCAAAGTACGTCAGTGGTGTGAGTAGTAGGCTAAAACCCTGGCCAGGAGAGTATGATGGATAGCTTATGAGATAAGCATAAAGAACTATGAATAATCTTGAGTAAACATAAGTTGAATATAGGCTTCACCCAGGTAGGGGTATGCTTGTGAGCTTGATCCATCTTCATGGAGAGAGGACCCCTAATAGTGAAGATGGTTGTAGGATTAGCTCTCTCTCTCTAGAGAGAGAGAGAGAGAGCAGGACCCAAGCAAGAAGGTTGGAAGCTTAGACTCCGAGATATGAGGAACAGTGGGGAGTTGAGGATGATGCGACCTAAGTGGATGGTTGTGGTTGCCTCATGCATGATCCCTGGAGGCTGAGGATATCTTGGTTACCTATGGAGAACCAAAACCTAGAGCGAAGGTGAGGCTGCTGGTACCTATGAGCCTATGGTATAGATGTTCACCTTCTAGGGTTAGGAAGAAGAGTTTCTTAGACCCTGAAGAGGCTTAGAAATAGGTTGGGGTCCTTGTACCTTGTTGGTTGTCCTTGAGGAGGACTCCACTCTGAAGTGTTGTTCGAGTAGAAGGATAATGGGAAGTGCATATCATACCTTGTACCTACTTGGTTCGTGGTTAAAAGGTTGAGCATGCAATTAGACAGCTATTGCATAAAGAGGTGAGCCTAGGGTTCCTAGGTCTAAGAGGGGAAGTGGTGTACCTGATGCTCATGATGAGAATTGAGTTTCTATATATTCGAGCATAGCACTCCTTATATTTAGAGAAAAGGGAAACCCCTTAAGTCTAAGGTATGTTTGATGAACCCCTCACAGCTGAGTTGGTGACATGGGAAGGTATGTACAATGTTGAGGAATAAGAACAAGTATGACCTAGTATGCTTTAGGAGGTGGTCTGCTTGTGCCTTAGTAGCTTGCTAGGGTTAAGCATGATGTAAACCCTAGACATAAGGACGTTTGTGACCTTTGTTATCAGGTGTAGTTTCCTCTCATCCTGGGAGAGGGACCCTTTGGTAGGGTGTATACCAGTTTTGTTGGTTTTGAGGTAACCTAAAGAGGTCTCAATAGGATCTTGAGAAGCTAACTGAAAAGTACATAGTATGAGAATGAACCTGTAGACCCATAGATAACCATCTCTAAGTGCATGTGGATGTGTTACCATGGAGGTAACCGGTATGGGGCCTAACCAAGGTAGGCAAGTCGTCATGACCCCTGTGAAGGGATGAAAGTCAGCCCATGAATGCAGAGAGAGATGATGAAGGCTTGGGTAAGGTTCTAAGTTAGACATGTACTATATTAGAATCCTAAGTCTATCCTAGGGTCAGGTAGGGATAAGACCGATGGAAGTGGGAGTTGCCTAATTCCCTAGTTGCACATGACCATAGGGTCGGGAGGTAACAGCTATCATTGTCTGAAGGCCATGGGTTAGGAGATTGATCACCTTCATGAACTCATGGGGCCCAAAGGGCAGATCAGTAGGGCACTCTCTGGATGCATAAGGGAAGAGGGATGACCCCAAAAGTGTTGGGACCCTATAGACCTAGAGGAGATGACTGAGGAATGTGTGTGGACCTAAGTAGGTTCGAGACCAGTTCTAAATGGAAATAACTTTGATATCAAGATGATTGTGATGTAGAGACATAAGTTGCACGTTTCAACTTAGATTTGAAGGTGTACTGGCAATGTGGGATGTACCATGTCTACTCTTGGAACAGGAAAAACTTTGTGTTTGGACGGCCGCCAAATTCTTATTTCCTCTTGTTATGGGAGTGAGAGATAGAACAATATGCATGACATACACCAAGGATAAAAGATGATGTGAGTTGGAATGTTGCTATGAGGTATGTGCTCAAGCATGCATTATAAGACTCAATCCAATCCAATGAGGTCCACACACTCACATCAGAGGAGATTCCCTCATATTCCAACATTAAAGTTGTCATATCATCACTAGAAGATCTAATGCAATGGCTTATCCTTCCTTTAGACTGAGCCAACAAGTATTGGTCCTAAAGCACACGAATCATCATTTCTATCCAAGCGAGGAAACAGATGATTCCAGTAAGCACCAAGAAGCCCATCAACATATGTGGAACTCGCCAAGGGAAAAAAGGCCAGATTATGTGGGTTCCTGAGGCTCTTTTCCTATCGAAGGTTCAGCAGACGGTGGTTCCTTATCCCATAGTGGTGGTAAAATCTAGAGTTTCCAAGCAAACCACACCAAACATGGCCTAACACACCGCCCCAACAAAAGGGTATTTAACTCTCAATAAGGGAATGATGAGTAGCTAATCCCCACTAGATGGGTTGTTTGGGGTTAAAATGTGACTTTGATACCATTTTTGGGGAAAGTAGTGGGTAAACTTTGTAATTTCTTTTGCTAACGACAATATTCTACTTTGTTCTCATTTCCCATGGATTGCTTGTTGATTTGTTCTTGAAATCAACTAGGATTATGGGGAAATGGCTTATATGTAGCTATTTTGGGGATTTGATCCTAGGTCCAACTAGTGGATCCGTAGTTAGATACCTATCATCCAACATGTTCATTATTTGTCCTATGCCTAGGTGAGAGATCTAAGTATCTAGTTTAGAAGCATTTAGTGCTATTGGCTTGGAGCTTCCTAAAGGATAGATGGAAGGTGATGTGAGGTGTAAAACCCTCATTTCCATCATACATTACTACCCTTTCCCCCCCAATTTCCCTAAGAGATCCCATCCTAGAAACCTAGATTTGCTAGATTATATTTAAATTCCTCCTAAACCTTAATCCAAATTAGTCTTGCAAGGGTGGATAGGGAGTAATAAGGAGTAGTTCCCCTATAGGACCCTTACTCCATCCATGGCCAATTAGTATTTTAGGGCAATTATCTATCATCTAGGTTGTTATTTAGTTTGGATATCTAAATGAATGAACATTGCTTGCATGTTATAACCCTCCAACCTAGGTTTTCGTCACATTACCTCAAACGGACCATACTTCCCATTAATTTCTAAAAACCCTAATTGCGTCCTTTCTAGTTAATGTTTTCTTAGTTAGTTGCTTTACTTGCCTACATAGTTAATTGTCTTGTTCATGATAGTTACCTCTTTCTAGTGAAATTAGTGTTACTTCACGCTTGTTTGTTCTTTCTCTAGCTAGTTAAATTTCCCGTTTATCCCTTTGGTTGCCCTATTTGCTAATTGCTAGTCTAGTGTAGTTTCTTGCTAATTTTATTAGTTTCTATCTCTAGGTTGTTAATTAGAATTGCTTCTGGATGACAAGAGTTTCTTTTCTAAAAGCAAGAATTGCTTTTCTAGTCTAGTGTTAGTATTAGCTCTTGTTTGCTTGCCTTAGTCTTAATTGCACCTTTTTTTGCCTAGTTCCCTTTCCTTGCTAATTAGAACCACTTGTCTAAGGTTAAAGTAGGTTTTGCATATCACTTTTCTTCGATTGCTTGTTTGAACCCCAAATGGAGGCAAAGTGAAACCCAAGTTAAACCCTTAAATGCTAGACTAAACCTAGCTTAAACGAGCATAACTCTAGTGCCCCCCTCTCCCTTGGGTTCAACTACAAATTACCGCTCCTATGCTACTCCTAAGCTCGTGCGCTTGTAGATTTGTTTAGAAGTCTATCCATCAGGTCCTATAAATTTGAAGAACCCTTGTTGTGTGACTAAGACACATCCATTCAAGTCCAATTGATTGGGTGTGTTGTGGATGCACCACTGTACAAGGTGTTTATCAAGCCTAGTTCATAACCTCAAGAACTCCATTAGTTTTCTTAAGAAGAAGGACAACGTTATGTGATTGTGTATAATCTGACAATTGAGTAATCTCACCAAAATAGTAAGGATATGTTTCCAAAGATGGATGATTTTTTATCAACACATAGATATATAGTCTTTTCAAAGTTATATCATATATCAGGGTATCACAATGTAATGATAAAAATGTCAAATATCTCCAATTTAGGTCAAGAACATGGTATGTGAATTATAAGTTTAGAAAATGTGAGATCTAGTTATTCAAAGGTTTATATATTAGACACTCGGTATGAGGACAAGGAGTCAACATGTTCCTTATAAAGTTTAATATGCACTTCCGTTGGAATAGGCAAGGACTCCTATTGATGCATGAATCTTTATAGGATTAGCTAGATACTACATGAGGTTCATTAGGAACTTCAACATGATTGTGAATCCTTTAACTCATCTGACAAAGAATTACCTTTTTCCTAGTCATAAGCATGAGAGATCATTTTAAGAAGTAAAAATATATATTGAATTTTGTTTCCATTATGACTCTTCTAGAAAGTGACAAAGGCTATGTTGTGTTCTATGATGCATCTAAAAGGGGTCTAGGATGTGTTTTGATGCAAAATGGAAAAATAGTAGCATATGCAACTAGACAACTAAATAATAAAGAAGAAAACTATCCTATACATGGTATTGATGAAGGAAGTAGTACATTCCTTGAAGTCTTAGCGTCTTTACATGTACATCAAATCATGTAATATGTTTACATAACACACAATTTTTAATGTACATATTCATATTAAGGAACTTAAGTTCATTTTTAAGGTGGTTAGAATAAATCATGAACTATGATATCACTATTGATTATCATCATGGTAAGTCCAATGTGATAGCATATGTCCTAATTGAGAAATACTCATTATATGTAGAGTTGTTTTCTATGGCGAATGAAGAAATATAATTGTTGTTATATATGCTAGAGGTGAACATTGGGTTTTAAGTGTCTGAATAAGGTTGTTTGATTGAAAAGATGCAAGTCTAAGTATCCTTCTACAACAATTGAAGAGATTCAATGTTATTATAGATATTTGATATAGATTATGTGTGAGATGGGGAAGGCAAGAGGAACACCTCTAGATTTTAAAATGATGAATTATTGTATCAATATCAGAATAATGTGTGCCAGGTGATGATGATCTAAAGAAGGATAAGAATAGGAATATTATAAAGGAATCACATTCTTTGTAGCCAATAACCAAGTAGCTCCAAGATGTATGAAAACCTAAGAATTTTTTTTAGGGGAAAGAATAAAAAAATATGTGGTTGAACCTGTAGTGAAATGTGGTGTGTATAAACAAGATGAAGATGGTGGTAAGAAAATAGAAATGTAAGAGCCATTCCTTATCCTTATATCAAAGTGATAACACATCCCTTTGTCTTGGGTTTATTTGGATCATCACATGTCTTTGGCTTGATACGAGTGAATGTGGTTAGTCTCATAAAATGTACCCAATTTTTTCATGTTAAATAAATTATGATGCATCAAACTTATCCAGAGTGTACATCAATGAAGTTGTTAGATTTCATCGGATTCTAGTGCCATCATATTAGATAGTCCTAAGTCCACCTAACAAATTGTTGAATCATCTACATCATTATTTGGGGATAGGTACGAAGTTCAACACATCATTGTATCCTCAAATTGATGGGTAGTTAGAAGTAATCATCCAAACACTTGAAGATATGTTTAGAAAATGTGTAGTATAGTTCAGTGGCACTTGGGATTAGCATACAAATCTAATGGAATCTGCTTTCAACATTAGTCATCATTCCAGGGTAATATTGGCTCCATATAATTTTTTGTTTGGAAGGAAGTGTATATATCCCACTTGATGATATGAGATGGAAGAGGGACAATTTTCCGGTCCACATTTCATGAAAGAGACAATAGAAAGCATACTTTTAATCAGACATCAATTGAAATTGGCACAAGATCGAAATGAAAGATTGACGAGAACTATGTAGAATGTTAGAGTTTATGTAGGGGATGAAATCTACCTAAATTTTATGAACTTTTATGGGTGCGCTAAGGTTTGTAAAGTGAGGCAAGCTAACACTAAGGTACATGGAATCTCATGCAAATATTCTTAGAACTGGACCAATATCATGCAATTTAGAATTTCCACAATAGTTAGCTAATATACACAATGTTTCCATGTCTCCATGTTAAAACTTTTCATCCACGAATATAGAAGATAATAAATATTGGAAAAATTCAACTCATAGAGATGTCCCCTATGTTGAGGGCCCAATTGAGATTCTGACAGTGAGATTTAGTAACCAAGAAAAGATATATAACTCTAGAAAATGTTCTATGGAGGGATCATGGTGTAGTAGAAGTGACATGTGAGTTAGAGTTGAAGAAGCATAATAAACATACTTTTCTCTTTTATGAATTTTAGGGGGGGGATTATAATAGGAAGAGATTGCTAGAATTGAGTTATATCCTAATCAATACTCACATGGCTATATAATTCTATTTATTCTCATGATTTTTCTTGATAAATGATTAAGATAAGGGAATGAACTAGCTTCTAATATGGAATTAACTTGATTTTAGTATTAGGATATCTAACTTAGTAGAAGAAGGTAACAGAATAGTAGATCTGATTTGAATCTTGGTTTCCTTGAACAATGTTTGGTATATTCATTGAATTTGAGTAGTAATAGATGAGATAGAAATGTGAAATTGAGAAAACAAGGAAATGATGGAATAAGTTCACACGGTGAGTAATATAACACAAATACATAACACTACTTAGAATAGTATATTTGAGCCTCTATAGGGTCAAATTTGATTGAATGTTTGATTTGAACACCTATTTAAATCTTTCCAGGAAACCAGCTTCATCAGTCGACAAAGGAGGTTAGTCAGCTAACAAACTAGAAGCGAGATTCACCACTTAGTCAGTTTTGATAAAGAGGATCAACAATAAGAGTTGTTACCAAATAGGATATTAGTTGACAACATTAGTACAAGTCAGACTTCTAATGGATAGTGAGGGTCATTTGTGGCGCTTAGTAGAAAAGTCAAACTGATATAGTATGGCTGACTAGTCATACACCTTACTAGCTTGCGGCCGACCAACTTTCACCAATCATGAAATTTTCAATAATTAATAAATTAGATATATATATATATATATCTAAGTATAAAAATGGAAAATTAAGTTCATTTTATCATTATGCATCAACCCACACTCCTAGATATTTGGCTCTAGCACTTTTGGGAGAAACTAAGGAGATGAAGAAAATAGACTCAAAATAGAAAAACCAATACGTATTCGATTAGGGTAAGTAATTTAGAATCATTGATTCTTATCTTATATATTTGATTAAAGTATGAAATTAGCAATAGATATTGGTTTACATATGTATTCTTCTTTCTTCATCCTCTTTATGCTGCTACAAGTGTATCATACATATGACAATAACTAAGAACCAGTATATAGAATTCAAAGTTGGTTTTTTGCTCAAATATGAGATTTAAGAGTTATGGTTGACATCTAGTAGTCATATTCAACCTACATCCAATGGGCATTCCATACCTAACTAAGATTCTACATAAATATAACATGAACACAAAGAAATAAAATTGATCATTTTTACTGTATAAAACATAAATGCCAAAACTAATTCTTTATGCTTGAGTGAATTAAATGGTTAAGAGTGTAGAGTGAGAGTTTCATGAAATTTTGAGTCATTTCAATATGGAGAAACCAGTTTATCCAAGTTATTCCTATATTAACAGTGATAAAAATTATAGCATACATCATCTTAGATTGTCTATTTACTTCTAGTATGAATTCTAGATGATATTCTTGGCTTTCTTATTTCATATGTATATGTTATGAGCTTATTCAGTTAGAGAATTTTACAGTATAAAACCTTATATGCTAAGTATACAATGAGCATCTCAAAAATTGAAAGTTGATAAGTTAAATACATATTTAAACTAGAGAGAGAGATTATTATATGATGATTAGTGAAATAGAAAGATAGAATTAGACCTTAGATGAACTAAAGACTATTGAATAAATCACAAAAGTCTACACCATGAAGGATTAGATGCACATACTGACTAGAAAAGTCCAAGATTACGTATCCCACACATAATGTTGAGGTGAGGAGGATTAAACCCAGAGTATCCTCAATACATCTAGGTACCTAACAATATTTGAAGATCTCGATGGTATCCCATTTTACTAGTTAGCTCATATATCTCTCAATGAGTCCTCCCATGTGGAATCACTAATGAAGACAATACAAGCCAAGTGTTGTGACTCTCCACCTGAGTACCCATGTTTACAGGAGTACTTTTAATATTTAGCCATCTTATATAATTATTGAGTTCAGACCTTGTGATCCCCTTTTGTTGGTCTATTACACATAGAGTCTTAGGTCTACACTAAGTCTTTTATAATGAGGACATAGCATGCTATGATGCCTTCGAATAATTTGGTACAACTTGTATTTATGGAACAATACATATCATAATCATAGTCATAATCATAATCATCTAGGCTTCAATCCTAACCATGTTGAGGTCGGCTACATGGATCCTTCTTTTCCAATCATCTCTATGATGGGTCATATTCCTATCAATATGTAAATATTCAAAATATCTATTTATAAGCTTTATTTCTACTAGACTTTCTTTCTCAAGTTAGAAGACTTGTAATAAATATTATTTTTGTAAGTTTTTAGACAAAGTAATTTTTTAGAATATGATTTATGTCAGTTTGTCTTGGTTATTTATTGTTGTTACTGCAATGGTTTCCAAATGTGTGTGGCCATCCCAAGAAAAAAATATGATGAATCCACTTTTGCACTTTGTCAATTTTGAGGTGTTACAACATGCCTCCAATGGGTGATTCATAGTAGGAGTTACCTTTGCTCTAATGGAGGGAACGTTGGTGGTAATTTCTCTTAGTATGGGTAGATCTATAGCTCCACTGAATGGATGAAGATGGAGAGTTGTAAAGCATGATAAATATACTTATTAAATTATATTTTAGACATCCTTCTTGCCTTCCTTAACTCAAAAAATTACAAAGTGGGAATTAGAAACGTATATACACCTAATTTGAATATATTTAATGTTGCTCTCAACTCTAATTCATCTCTTATAGTGGTAAAATATGACGACTGTCAAAACATCATCAAAAGTAGAAATAGTTATATGGATGACATTACCTAGATTTGAGGTTGTATTTCGCCAGCTGAACTCCCCTCTAAACATCATCAATCCCCTTTTCCCCATTATTTCCATTGAGTGGGTGTGTGTATGGAGAGGTAAAGACGGTGAGGTTTGTTCTCTCTGCTCATGTGGCCAGATTCCAAAATTGAGGGATAGGGAAGTCTCTTGCAACAAAATAAAAAAAAATTGGGATCAAAAGTGTGTTTTGACCCATGTTCTTTGCCAATGCCTCATGGGAGGTCATGATCATGATTCTAGATAATCTAGTGCTATGAGATACAAATTATTCATTTGGTCTCACAATAAGGCCTAAACTCTCTCCCTTGTAAACAAATCAGTGGGTCACTCCAAAAAATGACTCTAGGGATCTCTAGTATCAAATCCATGGTTACTATTAGTAGGCCTAAAGTATAATTATTTCCACTATAACATCATCTACATCAAATGCAACCCTGGATTCTAGGATCTAGTGGTGGTAGAAAAACCATGTAGACAATTTTGAATCAAATTACTCATTAATTTCAAAACTTTATATTACATGATAGAATATCAAAACATCATGTAAATCCAACATATGTTTCTGAAACTTTAAATATTAGTCAAATTTATAATAGTTTTGAACTACAATGTCAGGCCAATTTATAGTTACATGAATTTGTATCCATTGACTCCCTAGTTTACACTACCCATATTATGATGATGACTTCACTATTACATTCATGTGTATCTAGTGTATCTGTTGACATTATTCAAATGGATTACACACTCTCCAATTTCCCCAAACAAAAAAAAGCCTAGATTTGGAGAAGTCAAGTCACACAAAAAGTTCAAAGTTGAACAAAAAATATAACTCTATAGAGATTTAATATAAGTTGTTTGTATTTGATTTTATGACTTGTATATAATGTTAAACTCAAAGAAAACTCAACTGTTAGGTATTTGTGGGAGACCCAAGTTAGGTTAGCTAGTCAAGTTTCTCCCTTCAAATTTCAACTGACAACACTGACTAGGTACTTGGCTCTTCAGTGGTCATCTAGTGTCCAGTAACACCCTCCACTATATATAGGATCTACATGTGAGATTCCCAATGTTACTTATGCATCCAAAGCTAAAGTTGATGGAAAATGCCTCCAAAATCCCTAATCATCCCTTGATATCAATAACTTTGTTACATCAATTAGAGTGAATAGGATGCTTGTAAGAGATCTAATCTTGATTGTCTATTTTGAATCTCTTCTCCTTCCAATATATTTTTACTACTAAGGTTGATTAAAGATATTACTTGTCTAATTAAGGTGTAGGGTAGGAAGATCTTGGTAAGGGTAGGTATGACTCTTGTTTGGTTATTGGCTCCTTCATTGGAAAAAGAATCTAGTTACTCTTAATATGAAAAGAGAAGTCTTCTTGGTGTATGATCTTACGGTGATTAATGCAAGGTGGTACTCCAGATATGGAATCCTATAGGTTGACCTTTATAGGTAATAAGCCTTCGTCATTTAGAGTCAGAACCACTCTAAATACTTGCCTAAGAATTATATTTGTTCAATTTCTCTATCCCTTGAACTCATACTTGTTTCACTAATCTTGTGATACAATTTGAAGGTGTAACATATTTTATTTAAGGTTCAAATATCTCAATTTACCCCCCACTCTTGAACATGTACATGCTACAACCTTCTTTTCCAATAATATTGATTGCACCATTAATATAGAAGAAGTATTAGTATGAAAGAAGTATTATATGACTCTAGATATTCTATAGAGACTCTAAAATACATGCAAAGAATCATATATAAGTTGATTGGTACTTTGACACATCAAAAAACCAAATGAATCATTCATTATATGTGATCCTAGTTCATATTTATAAATGTATCAATCATCATTGATGATCATGCTTGAACCTAGCCATAATACATCCCGAATACACAATGTGTGGCAATAGATAGGAGTATACACTCCTCTTCTCCCTTCCAAGCACCTTGATTAATTCTAATACCAATCTGCATAAATGACACGTCAACACTAAAAAATTTGTATCTATGCCATCATTAATAGCCCTTCCTAGAAATCAAAGTCATTCGAGTTATCATGATTCAAGCAAGGTAGTAGGGCAACATTTATATATAACTTATAATCATTCTTTTTTCTCCTTTGTGTGATAATCATGTATGCGAGCAAGAACCCTAATTTCTTCGCATGTTGATTTTTTCAGAGTTCTTTTTACAATATTTTTTTATTCATCATTAGTTTTGATCATTTTTTATCTTTTTAAAGTTTGTATGATGGCTCATCTTTTGGAGAACAATCCAGGCGTCTTGACAATATCCAGGGCATTGCAATTGTTACTAAGAAAATCTCCCATATGGTTATGATGCTAATATTTTTCTCAAACCAAATGACAACTACCTCATCATGCTCTATGTATCCTTGATATATTTTACAACTTATCAAGTCTTAGAATGAATAATCACAAATCCTCTATCAATTATATCCACATCCCAGACACATACATATTATACTTCAACTACATTCTGGCTACACTATTGAATGTTTCCCAATGGAATACCTTAGCCAACCTCTCTCTCTGACTAGACTTAAAGGTTCTTTTTGGGAACCTAACATCCAAAATTTCACTATTGCTCTATCAAGCTGAAGAAAAAACTTTCTCAATATAGTTGGTAGTCTCATACTTTGAACTCCTCCTTAACACGAAAGTCTACATTTTGCCTCAGTTGCATCTCACTTCATTTGTATATAGAGAAAAAACTTAACCCCTTTAGACATAATTTCTTATGGGATAACACTGAGATAACTTAACGATGCCATCATGTTAACATGAATTCTATTTGCCACCCAAAGTCCCTAGGTGGATGGGGAATCATTAATATGAGAGAACACACCCTCTGCCTCATAAGAACAATCATTGCCTCCCTTTGTGAGAGAAAGCAAACATATGGGTCAACCTTATCATGAGGAAATACTACTCCAATAATAACCCTTGGAATTTGACTAGGAAGTCAAAAGTTTCTCCCTTGTGGAAATACACACTTAAATGATTCCATATTATCCAAAATAGCAACTCTTGTCATCTGGATGCTTCTCATAGGATCCTTTTTTGGCATGACCGCTGCAAAAATGTGACGTATCATGTATTGGAAACTTAACATCTTATTTCATAGTTCCTTAACCGTATCAGAACATCACAAGATCATTTTCTCCTCACCTCAGACAAGATTAGTAAACTCAGATGTTGCCTTGCACAAAACCGATTCTCCCCTTTAGATATTAACCTTCTCATCCTTGACCTCATTAACTTTTGTTACACAAATGATATCTTGGATTTCGGAACCAAATTTCAAAGTCTCCAACACACATTACTTTTCTGTGGATCTGGGCATCATGACTTTATTGGATAATACATTCTGAAAAGTCATATATACACCACGAGTTAGTTGCACTTTTGGCTCCTAAATCACAAAAAGTTAATTTTTGGACAACGTTGGGATTCTAGAAGATTCCTCGGATCACACAGATGCATTCTCTATCTAAGAGATCTTCTCTATCTAAGAGATCTTGAGGACATTGCTCGCATTTTCTTTACTTTTCACTTGCTAAAAATGTATGGGAGCATTTCTTTTTTTTCTTCTTCTAATGAGACCCATTATACAACATTGGGACTCTTAGAGGATTCCCCGGATCACATAGATGCATTCTCTATCTAAGAGATTTTGAGGACATTGCTCGCATTTTCTTTACTATTCACTTGCTAAAAGCGTATGGGAGCATTTCTTTTTTTCTAATGAGGCCCATTATAACTCATCATAATGGACCATTTTGAAACTTTTTCATAACAAATGTCACATTCAATATTAATATAGTTGGAAACATCTACGGCAGCTTTATATTTTCTGGTCTATTTGGTGTGAACGAAACAAAAGAATATACGATAATACATTTTAAAATTCAACTGGTCTTGTTCATCATATCGCAAACCTCCTCTTTTAGCGGTTTATACACAGGTGATGCTGGCTCCACAAATAAGAAGAGAGACCTAGGCCATTCAGGAGCTATTTTTATTGAAGATGGTGCGTTGGGCAGGGCCGGAAAAGGTGGTATCTCCTTTGAAGGTTTCCTGGAAGCTTCAGAAAATGAAGTTAACAAAGGATGATGTTCATTGTGCTGATCTTAAGGATTTCTTTTTGCTCAGTTTGTCTATTTTTCGTGCTCATGTGGAGTTGTTTTAGGCGCCCTCCCCCCCTTCTGAACTCTAGTTTAAATGTGTCCAGGACGCACCGCAGGGGAGACCTCACGTTTGGCTGGTTTTCCCAGCGCGGGACTTGGGGGCAGGGTGGTTTTGGGTGGGGAAAGGTGATTTTGGGGAGTAAGGTGGCATAGGGTAGGTAAGGGGATAAGTGGACTGATTTGATAGGTATGTGGAGAGAGAGATTGCGAGAGAAATTGAAAGGACATTTTATTGTGTATAACTTTTTATACGAAATATTTTTTGAGAAAATAAAAATAGTTGGATTTGTGATAAAAAAAAATACATTCCAACATGACCAATATTGATATATTTTTGAGAAAATAATGGAGGAAATAAAAAGAAAAAATTTGTTGTGTATAACTTTTAATCCGTGATAAATTTTTAGACGAAATAAAAATTATCGATTTTTTTATAAAAATTCATTCCAACAAGACCAATATTAACAAAATTTGAGAAAATAATACACATCGATATAAAAAGGAAACTAAAGAGAAGTGAGAAAACAAATGAGAAAGAGGCATGTGAGAAATAAAAAGAGGAAGTGAAGAGAGGAGAGGAAAGAAGTAAGGAGGGAAGTAGTTGGCACATTGAGGGTTGTAGTGGGTCATTCAATCAAAAGTTGACGCGTTGAGGACAAATAGTGGCCACATTCCATTAAAAATCGGCATGTTGAGGACAATAGTGGGCTCATTCTATTAAAAGTGGGTGTATTGAGGAGGGTTGTAATGGGCGCATTGAGGGTTGTAGTGGGCGCATTCAATCAAGACAATAGTACGCTCATTTTATTAAAAGTGACACATTAAGGAGTAAGTAATGGGCGCATTGAGGGCTGAAGTGTGCGCATCAAGGACAATAGTGAAACATTCCATTAAAAGTGGGCGCATTGAGGAGGGAAGTAGTTGACACATTAAGGACTTTAGTGGGCACATTCAATCAAAAGTGGGTGTATTATATTAAAAGTGGTCACATTGAGGAGGGGAGTAGAGGGTGCATTGAGGGTTGTAATGAGCACATTCAATCAAAAATAGGCTCATTAAGGACAATAGTGGGCGTGTTCTATTAAAAGTGGGCACAGTGAGGAAGGAAGTAGTACGCGCATTCAATCAAAAGTGGGCACAATGAGGGCAATGATGGACACATTCCACTAAAAGCGGTCGCATTGAGGAGGGAAGTAGTGGGCACATGGAGAGGTGGGCACATCAACCAAAAGTTAGCACATTGAGGACAACACTGGATACACATAATTAAAAGTGGGTGCACATTCAATTAAAAGTGGGGGCATTGAGGACACTAGTAGGCGCATTGAAGGCACTAGTAGACGCATTCATTTATTGTCTTTTTACTTCCCTCTCTCTTTTTATTCCCTCCTTATTTCCGTCTTCTTTTTTCTTTAAAAATATATCAATATTTGTCTTGTTGGAACATACTTTTCATAAGAATTCTAATACATTTTATTTCATCAAAAAAATCTTTATAATTTAAATTTTATAAAAAAAACTTACACGCGGCAAATGACAGGCGGTTGGCAGGGTGGGTGGGTACTTGTTGCGCCGTGGGAAGTTTAACTCTTCGTTTTGTTATCTTTCTGTCCTTTCTTTTCTTTAATTCTTTTCTTTTAAAGTAGGTACTTCTTGTACCTATCTTCACCTCGTAGTTCTCGCGTTTGATATCACTACTTTTTATGTAATGTACGAATGTTTATCGGAATGTAGGTGTCTAACACCTTTCCTGAGCATAACATAATTCCATACCCATATATCAAGTTTGCGTACCACGTTTGTTAACAGGTCCAGAATATTTTTCGAGCTCTCTGGGTCTTTGCTTGAATAAACATGGTAGTGAAAAAGTTCCAGATGCCAATGGAAAGTGTGAAGTATAACGCAACAACAAATTATTAAATTTATAAATATTAATATCATACCAAGTCCTAGGACGTTTATGATCTTTAGTAGAAGTATTTGGTTATATATTAATACAATCACATTTATCATGTATTAATGTTTATGTCAGGTATAAAACACTGGCGCTCGGAAGGCCTGCAAATCTTGAGATACTAGTGAACGCACACGTGCACATGCACGTGACATATAAAATTTGTTGAAAATATGCGGGGAGAAGACTCGTTCGTGAAAGAATCCCTACGCTAAAAGATATTTGTGTTGGTTGTTTGAAATGAGAGAATCAATAAATTGTTTCCGTAGGATGGAGAGAGAAATACAGAATTAAAGATAATAAAAGTTAATATGAGAGTGTAGGAATAAATATTTATAGGAGTAAAATTCTTTGAAAAAAAGGAGAGAAAGAGTGGATCAAGGAGAGCGCAGTATCAAACTCGCTCTTTTTATAGTAGTATAGATATGAAAAAGACATTTTCACAACACATTTTCAAGTATTTTGCTTTTGCTAACAGTACCTGTTAGGTTTTGTATTATTCTTCGCGGACATAATAGGTTATAGAACTTGAGAAAGATGGCACCGAACCAGGAAGTGACATCTGACAAATCAAAAGATCGGGGACTGGGCATCTGATGAACCCAACTACAAGCACAAGCTTGACGCCAACTACTTGTACGGCTGAAGATTATAGTCTGGCTCCCAAGTAGCTCTGATCTGACGTAACCACTGTGCTGGAACGACGCAAGTTATAATATTCTAGCAGCTGGAACGATGCAAAGTTATAATATTCTATCTTTACGTATTATCCCGCCTTCAATGCTTAACGCCAATAAGCAGTTTCTGATTGTATGCTCTTTGTTTGGGCAGATTTTCAGATACAAATCCAACCCTTCTAGGGAATATGAAACTGAAGTGACCCGTCGGCCGTCTTATTACGTCCGCTCCCCACTTCTTTATATTGAAATGGAGTTGTTCAGTTCTGTTGTTTATTGATAGTTTCCAACAACACATGCATCGCTATAAAATCGGTCTAAGGGATCAATGAAGATTCTTTATTGCTGATTTCTCAAATAGTGTACACAGATCCACTTACTGTTACAAAGGTTGCATGGTATCAAAATGTACATGCACATGGGTTCAAGTTGCCTTTCATGGAATTTATTTTTCTCTTGACCTAGTTAACTCCTCAATTCAGTGGTTGGATAGTCTTCCCTTGTACATGGTTTGCTTGAGCTTATAGAAACTGTTAGGACTAGATTATATATTCAGATTTGGATGACAAAATCCAAACAACTCATTGTCTATTAATTTGAAGACAGCTATCCATTTTGAGCAAGTTCTACTTAGAAATTTAGCATCAAGTCTCTGGAACAATTTCAATCTCATTTGAGGATTGGTGAAGATTCCCGTTACTACCATACATTGCCATATTTGCTTTCCTCTTGCTATTGTTGACTTTCTTCCGGCTTCTCTCCTTTTTGGGGCTTGATAGTATTATAGATATGACAGCCAAGAAACCAAGAACAGAAAAAGCCCACAGAAAAACCAGCCAAAGCCTCACTGATCTAAACATTCCGTTGGGAAAGATGATTAACGACGAATTAAAAGGAGAAATTGGCACATGAATTTTTCTAATCGTGTGGAAGGTTCCACCATATTTTCCGTGCTTCCCTGCAGGAGGAGATCCATTTGTTTGTGTGTCCTGGTTTTTCCTCTGTTCGCTGCTTGGATCAGGGCATTTTCTTCTCTGATGATGCAACATGAGAGCCTTGTTCAATGTTGCTACACATTCTATGCTTAACAGATCCCTTTGTATAGCTTTTGCATCGGATGAGGCAACTGTTGTAGGATCAGGAGGCTCAGGAAATTTTGCCCAGCATGTATTTACGATATCTTTGTTTCTCCAATTAGCTTTGTCAAAACTCCAGTTGCCAACTTGGAATTCCAAACCATAATGAAAAACCCTATATGTGATCCCTGATGACGGAACATAACCAGGATAAATCAATATGTTCGGGTTGATAGTATGCTTCAGACGTAACTGCAAGGAGATCAAACAGTGGAGAAAAAACTTACGTCAAAAATGTATGTTATGAAATTGAATTGCAAGCATAATGAAATTTTGAGAATAACATATATAAGACGTGGGAAACCCAAGGAGGAAGACGTCCCCTAGGCCCTATTACCCTATGGAGACCTGACATAGAAGGCAGGTGGGTAAACCCTGGGATGACATAGCTGACTGTCACAGACTGGAATCCTTGTCAGGGAATATCCTAGACCGCCACCCCAGCAGGCTTAAACCTAACACCTATATGACCTATGTGGATAGCTTAAAATGTCTGATTTATCCGCTGGTCCAAAAATAAAAGTTCACAAAAACTTTGACAAGTTCGTTCCCGTCGACACATGATTACGACAACTAAATCAAGTGTGTGTGTGTGTGTGGGGGGGGGGGGGGGGGGGGGGAGGGGGGGGGCTCCAACATATGTGAGTGAAAAAGATACAGAACTATTTCGATGGAGATTTTAATTATGTGATCTATACATATATACTCTTATGCAATAATATGTTACATCTTATATCTAGTATACAATTGAATTGCACATAATAATTCTCATTTTTCAGATTTATTTATTTTTTTCATTTTTTAACAAAATTCTTTACCAAAAATTTTTACCATAGTTACGTCGTGAATTTCTATATTGAGTACCTGCCAAAACAAAATTGTGACCAAAATATGGCCATTCGATCAAAATTTTAAAGCATGCAAATCTAACAGACAGTCGAATGACACTTCGACATCCATGTGGGCATCAGCCCAGATCAAAACCTTGGTGCGGGGGTTGAATCTGGGATTTTTTTTGACAACGATCTTAATTTGTGTCCCATCACCCAGTAGATTCCATCATTCACCCACAGATTATTGGGCTTCAGCGGAAAGTTCTTCCCAGGTTTTCACATATGCAATGTGTTTATATCTCTGTGTACGAATTTATATATAGTGAACACTAATTCATACCTCAGCTGCACCAAACGAATATCCATACATCTCACTGATCCAACCAGAGTTATATACATCACCAGTATAATTTGTGGCATAGTGATCTTTATCAGCTCTGACTTCTTCTGTTTTGTGTAACCATAATAATGCAAACTTCCGGAGATCTTCTATGTGCATGATTATAACGCCACCAACTTTGTCACAGTATTTAGGATAGCGTGTATGAAGTTTGGCAAGCATATTGTCGCAACCAATAAGGTAACTACAAAGATATAAACAAATTAGAATATGTGCTAAAAATTAAAACACTAGCATAAAAAATCACTTGCTTACTCATAGGGAGTAGAAACAGGACGCCCCCGCTCAGCGTTGAACTCCCATGGTGTAATGGGTCCTCTTAAAATCATATCTGCATCTAAAATAATGATATATTCGGCGTCTATTTCTACGTGATTTAACCAGTGCAAAACAGCAGCTGGTTTATTGATTGCAGGGTACCTGTTATACGGAAAGTAGTTATTGTAGTTTCATGGAAAGACGTTTCACAGTAAGTTGACAATCTAATCATAGCAAAATTTGATATAGTATTGTCAGTAAGGTCGTAAACATGAGGTTTGCAAATTTCAGATTGGTTGTACCCAAAATAATCTGCTGAAAATTATTGTCCTGATGTCATGATCTCAGTCAGGTTTCCGAGAATCTGTCAACCTCATTTCCACATGCATGGTCCTGATATCATGATACCACTCAGGTCTCTGAGAATCTGTCAACCTCACTTCCACATAGATGGTAAATTTGCAGGAGTTTCCAACAACTTTATTAGGGCACACGATGGAGAGTGTTGCTAAATCATGAACAGAAGGATGGGCATCTACATACCATAATGATATTGGATTTTAGCTGAAAGCTGCAGCATGTTCATGAATGATATATTTAATGGTTAGCTTTAGAATTATATAATACAAAAAAGTGATGGATATTGCCTCTTTATTTTGAGGAGGTTGCAAATAGCCAATGACTTTTCAATACAAGGACTGTGACATTGTTATCCAAAGCAGTCTGCATGGGTGCATATGCAGCCGCTTATGCCTGAGCATACCCCAACCACATCACATATTACTAATTGGCCACTAAGCGGTTTTAGGCCACGTTTGTGTCTCCCTAGACGATTAAACGGCCAATTGAACTCTGTTTTCTGAAAAGCCCACTCCATACACACACACACACACACACACACACACACACACACACAGTTACATTTTACATACAACAATGAATGCAGGTGAGCTGTGCACAAATCCAGATTCTCTTGGGACATGCGAAATGAGAATTTATTCAAAATCTTCTTTGTTGTTTCTGGTAACCCCTGCTCCCACACTCACTAAGACAACCAGCGTGTCCGTATGAGGCAGACGTTTGCATCTTCATGTAAGACTAAGGACCAGGGATTCAGCAAACTAAGCATGAGCAAGTTTAGTCTTGTACATATTCATTACCAACAAAAGGCTTCAGGCTTACAAGAAAAAACTGCATTGCAGTATATTTTTCTCCCTTTTGTATTACCCTATACATGCTGCTAAAACACTATGAATTAGGATTTCTTTACAAGTTCTCCGCCACTAATGAGCTATGGATGCCTCAAATCAAACTGCTAGAGACATTCTCTTCTCTCATTGTGGCAAACCCATCCAGCATAAACCACCACTGGTCACTGCAAACAGAATACCCTGAGCGGAAATTGCCATGCACTTTGCATCTCAGACATTTGTGTCCAGCATCTCACGTCCTCATTTCTAGAGGGGAAATATATAGACTATGTATATACATATATATCTCAGTTGACTCAGCTGCCACTGCCCTGTAATCAAGTTGGCCACCTTCGCACGAATACAAGCTAGTCAACCCCATTGAGCCTCCATAAGCCAATAGACATTTAGGATCCTATGAGCTGCAAGATCATCTTGAAGCTCCTCACCCAGGTATATAGTGCATTTACTTTAGAGAGAAAATATTCTGACTAGTCTAATCAGGCTAAAAAGTAGGAGGAAATAGTGTGCTTTCTTCCTGTCAAACTTAGATATATCGTCCTTATCAGGGTCAATAAAAACAACCAAAATGGATCTTTGCCGAGTCCAAATGAGTGACTGACCTAAAAAAACTCCTACTTCTAGTTCAAGCTACTCTACAAACAACACATCAAGCCTTCTGACAGTATTTCCCTTAAATAGGTAGCTTAGGAAAGTTCAAAGCCCCAGGTAGGAAAAACTAACCGGAAGTCTGGAACCAGTGTCTCATCTCTGCTAAAAATATATGGGTGGGTTGGAGTGTTGGACTGATTTTCAACTTCAGGTTATACCAAAGCGATTTGTCCAAGCGGAACATGGATGCTCCCTGTTGTAAAGGTGTACAAGTAGCAAAACATCTACAACTCTGTGAACAAGTACAATACCTTGTGAATATACATCTTTAGTGGGTGCCAATATGCTTAGGAGCCGAGGATTTACTCCCAGTTTTGGATTATTACGTGTGTTTTCTTCATTGCTGACTGACCACATATGGACCATCCTTTGCCAGTTGACAACATGTTCTAATGGCTGGCTGATGGCCACTGTAAAGTGAGATGCAGCCCACATCCTGGTACTGGCACGAAGTGGCAATGGTGAGCAGGAAGGATCTATAACATAGAGTCAGGCCTATGGTCTCACAATATAAGATGTGTAAGGAGTAAGACTAGAGGAGAGACTGAAACGTTACTGTCATATATATATATGACTATACCATCCTAAAAGTGGCATAGGGATACATAGACAACTTTAATAGGCCGACTAATATAAGAAAATAAATCCTAGGGCCACTGTACACAAGAAGCACTCATAACAAAGGAATTCTTTACAAGTGAAGTTACTCCGTCTCATCTAAAAGCATATCACTGCTCCCTCAACAACGAGACAGATAACTGAAGACATATCACTGCTCCCTCAACAACGAGACAGATAACTGAAGACGCGTGCTACCATCATTTCAGAAGATGCAGACCAAAATATTTTGACTAAACTGTAATCCTCCGTGAGACACTGCAAAAGGAATAGTAACTGACATAAAATATGAAGACTAATGCCAATGGAGCCAGAGTAAATATTGGTGCTGAAATCACAGAAAAGAATGAAAATAACGGCATGGAGATTCATCTTTACATCCAAGACATGAATGCATGAATACGCATATGGCAGTTTGTTCTGGAGAAAATAACGGCATGGCTGTACCAGCAATACCATGCTAAAAATAAGTCAAAGCCTGTAGTGCGTTGGATGTAAAGATGTATCCTGCTATTGCTATAAATGACCTAACATAGCTGCTAGAGATAGGGACAGTAGATAACTTAAGTAATTGGAGTGTTTTTCTAAATGACAGCCAGAACAAACTCTAATGGATGTGTTAGTTAACTTATGTTGGCAAGAACGAAGATTGTTGGTAATATCTGAAGAACGATGAGCACCACCTGCCAAGTAGTGATGTGGGATTAAAAGCAGCAAAGAGTGGTTTCACATGAACAAGATTGACAGTTGGTGATGATGATGCACAAACATGTTGGTGTGAGGAGAACGACATACCTTATCATTTACTCATCTTGCACGGGTTCCTTGTTTATGACTAGAAGAAACAGACTTGGACTAACAGACAATCTCCCAGGATTGAAAGAAAGAAGATTTAAAAGAATGAAAAGAAGTTGATAGGGTACAAATGTATAACCATGAAGGCAGGGAAAACGGATGAACTATTAACTCGGAAAAGCAAAGAAAGTATATAAGAAAAAGGACTTGCTGAAGATGAAGTTTGAAATATGCAGAGGAAATTGAACTGTGAGAGGGAAATGAACTGAGGGAAAGCCAAATGCTGGCTTAAGGACTCAAGAGGGGACTCCTAATGAGTTCTCATGAATCAACTTAGAAAAGAGAGGAATAATAGAGGAACTAACAAGATAAGAAAACGATGTTAAAAGAACAGTGTAGTGGTTGGGCTGTGGCTTAGCAAAATATGGCGAACTTGCACAGCTTGACTTGATGTAGAAACAGACCACACAACCCACCAAGTCAAACTGTGCGCATGAGCAGAATGAGAGTCGACTCTATTTTGTCTGCACTAAAACAAATACTAAATAGTGTTGGCGAAGGAACAAACAAAACATGCATGAAGAGAGGAATTTATAGTTCTCCCCTTTTCACTCTCCCACATCATGAACGAAACATGCATGAACGAAACATGCATGTAACAAATAGCCTAATCCTCCCCTTTTCACTCTCCCACATCACTCTTTTTCCGGTGATTTTGTATGCCACAAGTTTGAGGAATAGAGAATATTGAGCAAAGAAACAACAAGGATATGTATTTTGGTTTGAGTTTTCAAAAAGAAATGGTGCTTGGACCCATATAGAAATGACAACCAGTAGACAAGATACAACTGAAAGAATAAGAGATATCATTGAGAATCAATTCTCTAAAACTCAATTTCATAATCAAACTAGTTTGCTTGGACACGTAGCCCAAGGATGGCTTTATATAATAGAAGTATTTACCTAATTGTCATGACAATTGCGATTAATCAACTAATTAAAACTTAATTGAGCTAACATGCTTGGATCTGTGAATATCAACCTAGTAATGTAGGTCAGGTTCCACCTCTACGCACTTATGAATCCAGACGTCGTTGCTTTGTTGTTTAGAGTTTATTAGCTTGATTTATTTGATTGTTATTTTCCGCGTCTATTGGGCTCTTGCAAAGTCAAGTGGTTTAGTCTCATATCGGCTATGCCCGTCTAGTCTTTGTTTTGGGAGCCTATGTAAAGGCTCTACTGCGTCATCATTTAGACACGCTTGAAGAACTAAAATTATTCCCTTTAGCCTTTAGCTGCATTATATTATTTGTTCAGTCAGATTACATTACCTAGTCCCTCAAATAGCAGAATCAACTGCAAACTGAAGTAAAACCCTAATTGAGTCGACAATAAATTTAATTGGTTGATGTGGGCTCTCACGATGGATGCCAAGTACGAAGTAGATCCAATGATGCAGATTGTCCTACATCAACACCCCCTACTGAGAAACATGAGCCTTTGGTGAGTGAAGTGGCAACTCAACTACTGTGCTTCAGATCTAGATGGGTAAGCATAGGCACCAGACTTACTAGGATACCTTGTATATGATCCTTGCAAGTACCCTTATCGCTGTTGGGTTCGTTGCATGGATGCACATTCTGATATATGTTGTTGTCTTCTATTTTGGCAGCAGGCGTCTCGGTCATTGCGTGATTGAATGATATCTAGATCGGTGTTAATAATCTTGGCACAAGAAGCATTGCATATTGGCAGGTATTGAAGCAGTCTTTAACGAAGGCGCGTGAGTTGCTGGGGTAGGCGCGATTCAGTGAATTAAAAAACGGCCTAGGCGGCCGCTTAATCGGCCAAGACCTTCATCCGCCTAATTTAGCCCCTAAGCGCCCGGTTAAGCGTTTTGAACATAATCGTCCACTTTTTGCCCGCCTCACCCGCTTTTTTCCGCTTTTTTCTCGCTTTGTTTAAAAATATTAATGTAAGCATCTAACATTAATTAATTGCATAGTCCAAGTAGTGTCGACTATAATATATGAAATTTGTATACATTAAATGTTCTATGATATAGTTAGTCCTTGTAGAAAGGAGAAATGGTGTTTATTGGATGAGTAAAACTGATTACATGGGAGTCTCTTATATAGCAAACATAACAAGAGACTAAACTAAGCGCTACCCATATGGGACTAAACAACATAAGAAAAGGAGTAAGTGAGGCACATGCTAAGCACATGATACTCAAAGAAAGGAACAGAAAAAACACATGAAACTACATATCTCTATACTCCCCCTCAAGCTGGAGAGAAGATATCGACGAAGCCCAGCTTGGAACTCAGATTCTGAAAGCGAGTCTTGGGTAGCACTTTGGTGAAGATGTCCGCAAGCTGTTGTTCTGTACTAATATATGGAGTGTAGATCTGACCTGAAAGAACCTTTTCCCGTACAAAGTGGCAGTCGACCTTAATGTGCTTGGTTCTTTCATGGAAGGTTGGGTTGCTCGCAATGAAAATGGCCGCCTTATTGTCACAGAACATGAGCATAGGGCTAGGCGGAGATATGTCAAACTCCTTCAGAAGACTATGAACCCATAGCAGCTCGCAAGTAGTATGAGCCATTGCTCTATATTCTGCCTCAGCGCTTGATCTTGCCACAACAGTTTGTTTTTTACTGCGCCAGGTAACTAGATTGCCGCCCACAAATGTGCAGTATCCAGAAGTGGATTTCCTGTCAGACCGACTCCCTGCATAATCTGAATGAGAAAAACCAGATAGGTCACAGTGGCCATGTTTCTTATACAGAAGGCCTTTTCCAGGAGCACTTTTAAGATACCGAAGAATATGAATAATAGCATCCCAGTGGCATTGTCTTGGTTTATCAAGATAGCGGCTAACAAATCCCACAGCAGCAGCTAAATCAGCTCTGGTGACAGTCAGATAAATGAGTTTGCCCACTATTCTTCGGAACTGATGGCGGTCAGCATATGCAGGAGATGAATCACTGTCCCAATCCATATTGGGATCCAGAGGAGTGGTAGCTGGCTTGCATCCCAACATTCCTGTTTCTTGTAATAAGTCAAGGACATATTTGCGCTGAGAGAGAGAAACACCTGCAGAGGATCGAGCAACCTCAATTCCCAGAAAATAACGCAATTTGCCCAGGTCTTTTGTAATGAAGTGTTGTGCGAGATATTGCTTGGTTGTGTGTATCCCTGCGGGGTCACTGCCAGATAGGATGATGTCATCAACATACACAATAAGAATAACCAGCCCTGCTGTGGTTTTGCGTATGAAGATCAGCCTGCGACCGTCGAAATCCAAAGGACATTAAGATTTTGCTAAGTTTGTCGAACCATGCACGTGGACTTTGTTTTAACCCATAAATCGCCTTGCGCAGCTTGCAGATTTGAGAAGCAGACTCCCCCTGAGCAACAAATCCTGGGGGTTGCTCCATATAGACATCCTCCTGAAGGTCGCCATATAAGAAAGCATTTTTCACATCCAGTTGATAAAGAGGCCACTCTTTATTGACAGCAACAGAAACCAAAATACGAACAGAATTAAGACGGGCGACTGGAGAAAACGTCTCAAAGTAATCAACGCCATAAGTTTGCGTATATCCTTTCGCCACTAATCGAGCTTTCAAGCGTGCAATGGTGCCATCTGGTTCATATTTAACAGTAAAGATCCATCGACAGCCAACTGGATGACAAGAAGAAGGTTTATCAACCAGATCCCAGGTGTGTTGTTCATATAGGGCTTGCATTTCTTGTTCCATGGCATGTCTCCAGGCAGGGTGGCGAAGAGCTTCATCAGTAGTTTTAGGAATGTGCACAGCAGATAATGCAGATGTAAAGTATGCAAGACTGTCACTCAGATGATCAGTAGAACAAAAGTGACTAATAGGATGCTGAGTACATGAACGAACCCCTTTTCGTAAACTAATAGGAAGATGCAAATCAGAAAATACCTCAGCCTGTGGTGGATCCTCCGCTGACGCAGGATTTGGTTCGGCCGGGGCAGTGAGGGGCTTTGGTCTTCGCTTGTATACCTGTAGAGGTTTCTCTTGTGAAGTAGGAACAGAAGGTATTTCTTCAACCACTGGAAGAGGAGTGCTATTCAAAATATCAGTAGTCAGGCGGTCCCCAGCAGCAGAGTAGAACGGCATGTGTTCAAAGAATATCACATCCGCACTTACAAACCATTGTTTCTTATCGGGGTCAAAACAGCGATAGCCTTTCTGAGTCCGGGAGTATCCCAAAAAGACACATTTCACAGACCGGGCATCCAACTTTGTGAGACCAGGGCGAAGGTTTTTAACAAAACATGTACAGCCAAAGATGTGAGGCGGCACAGAGAATAAGGGTTTATCAGGAAATAACAGAGTGTAGGGAACTTTGTTTTGCAAAACAGAAGAAGGCATGCGATTAATAAGATAGCATGTTGTCGAAGATGCATCAGGCCAAAAACAGTGAGGCACCTTGTAATGAAACAAGAGAGTGCGAGCAACCTCAAGAAGATGGCGATTTTTCCGTTCTGCTACACCATTCTGTTGTGGAGTGTATGGGCAAGTGGTTTGGTGGAGTGTGCCATGGGAGATGCAACATTGAGTCACAGATTGTTGCATAAATTCTAGTGCATTGTCAGTCTGGAAGGTTTTAATAGGCCGATCAAATTGAGTTTTAATTTCAGCAAAAAAGGTAATACAGTGTTTCGACCTTTGAGTAAAAACAGCCAAGTAAGACGAGAGTAATCATCAATAAAAGTCAGAAAATATTTTACTCCAGAATGACTGGGCACAGAACATGGCCCCCAAATATCCGCATGCACAAGTTCAAAAGGTGCTGAAGAAGAAATAGATTTTTTTGCAGGAAAAACAGATCTTGTATGCTTGCCCATTACACAAGATTCACAAGTAAAGCTATTGCCAGAGATGCCCGGAAAAAGATGTTTTAGTTTCGCCGCAGATGGATGACCAAGTCTAACATGCAATTGAAGTTCTGTCACCGAGGTAGAGAGCATCGCCTTTGGAGTAGGTGGTCCATCCAGGTAGTACAGCCCATCTGGTCCCTCACGGCCCGAACCAATCCTCGTCTTCGTGCGGAGTTCCTTCATAATACAACCAGACGGGTCAAATTTAACATAGCAGTTTAATTGTTTAACCATTTTGCTGACCGAAAGTAAATTGACAGGAAAGTTTGGGATATATAACACAGAACGAAGAAATAATTCCTTTGATAGAGGAACAGTGTCAGTGCCACTAACAGTAGTTCTTGAACCATTTGCCACAGTGACAGAAGAAATAGGAGTATGGTTGATAAATGACGAGTACCAGTCATATGAGTGGAAGCACCAGAGTCGATGCACCACTTTGTGTTACCGGACGAGGACGAGGCAAGCATGGCAGATGAGTCTGAGGTAGATGGTAGTTGTGCCAGACGTTCTTGAAACATTCTGTCAAACTCCGAGCGCAACCAGTCAGTGTTAGGTGGTGCAGCAGATTGATCCACAGAAGAAGCAGCAGGAGTAGTATCATCAGCCGCTTGGTTGGCCCAAGCAGGTTTACCATGCTTTATCCAGCAACGGTCCTCAGTATGGTTATCACGGCCACACCAGCCACAGTGGCGTGGATGAGGTGAAGTGCTCCGTCCAGGTGCAGGAGTGCCCCGTCCACTAGAAGTAGGAGGTCGTCCACCACGGCCTCGACCGCGGCCACGACCACGGCCGGAATCAGTAGAGCAAGCAGCCAGAGCCGAAGGTGCAGGAGCAGAAGCAGGAGTCAGCGAAGGTAGTCGCTGGACTCTCTTGAGGACATCTCGAACGGTAGGAAGCGGGTCACTGGACAGGATTTGATCAACAACCCCTGAGAAGGAGTCAGGAAGCGCAGCCAGAAACTGCACCAGGCAAAGTTCATTGCGGTGCTGTTGTGCAACTTTAATATCGGCAGTCAACGGATGATACAACTCGTATTCATACCATAAAGCAGAGCATTGGTTGTAGAAATCATCGATTGACAAGTCAGTGGAGAACTCCTTCTTGGCGAGTTGTTTGAAAATCTCGAACACCCGCTTGGGATTCTCCTGGTGAGAATAAACATGGGCCAATTGGTCCCACATCGTCTTGGCATCATGCAAGTAGAGTAGAGACTGGCTGATCCGAGGCTCGGTGCTGTTGAGAATCTAGGACATGACGCCGGAGTCATCCTTGGACCACTGAATGTAGTCCTGTTTAGTCTTGTCTTCAGCATCAGCAGTAGGGGCAGCCGGGGGATCAGCAGTGAGATGATGGTACCGACCTTGTGCTTTGACATACAGCACAAACGACGCAGACCACAGATGGTAGTTGGATCCTCCTTCAAGTTTGACAGTGGTGACGCACAGAGATCTGGGTGGCTCAGAATATGCCATGGCATGGACCACGCCGTAGAGAAGCAGTAGAACCCCTGGACAGGCAGAGGCAGCAGAGACCCTTAATGGGCAGAAGTAGCAGAGATCTGACAAGGCAGATCAGAAGGACCCAATATGGGCAAATAAGACATAGAAACCTACGCCGTCATGAGGAAAAATCAACGTTCCAACATGAGGCGCAGGCAGAAATCCCGAGGAACAAAGTAGACTCTCAACTTAGAAGGCCAGAGGTGTCCCGATCACAAATCCGCAATCTGCCGGACGTAGACGGAGAAAAATTAGAAAGTGCACAGGGTTGTACGTAAGGATTTAGAAGGTGATTGGGAGGGAAATTGTGGGGGAAATGGTGGATATGGTGAGGAGGGAAGATATGGAGGAGAGGGTAGTGTGGGTAGGGATGAAGGGAGTGGGTAAAAAAATGGGAGGTGGCGGTGGTGGTGGTGCGGCAGCAGCAGGGTGCCGCTGCTGGCGGCGGCTGTGGGGAGGGGGGGGCTGGGGGGGGCGGCTAGGGATAGGGTTAGGAGGGAGGAGGAGGGGAGGGAGAGGGGTTGTGGCGGCGGCGGGGGGGGGGGGGGGGGGGGGGCGGCGGCGGCTGTGAGGAGGGGGGGTTGTTATGTCATGGGTGGGAACTTAGGGTGGGAGAAATTGAGGGCCTGCTCTTGATACCATGTAGAAAGGAGAAATGGTGTTTATTGGATGAGTAAAACTGATTACATGGGAGTCTCTTATATAGCAAACATAACAAGAGACGAAACTAAGCGCTACCCATATGGGACTAAACAACATAAGAAAAGGAGTAAGTGAGGCACATGCTAAGCACATGATACTCAAAGAAAGGAACAGAAAAAAACACATGAAACTACATATCTCTATAGTCCTAATTTAAAATGCATACTTTGTGTGTAAGCTGTAATAATTGGGTACTGCTGTAATGCATCTAAGTAAATATCATATTGCTCTATTATACTTCTAATGCATGATTAGTTTTACTGATTTCCTTGCTGCTTTCAGTGATTAATGATTGGTACTACTGGTTAGTATTACTTTAGTGATTACTTTAAATCGATAATTCTTAGTTTGTTATTTACAATTACTGATCTGTTTGCTGATTTTAGTGATTAGAGATACTGATTAATAGTAAAGTATTGATGAATACTTAGTTAATTACTGATTTGCTGATTAGATATGTATAGAAGTTCCTTCGAAATATATTTTTTATATACACATACATGTAATTTTGTATAAAAATATATAAAATTTAGACACCCGTTTTTTCAAAAATCGCTCGCTTAATCGCCCGCCTACCGCTTAATCGGTTACAGGATGACGTCCGCACACCTCCCGCTTCCCGCTTTCTGATACCTTGGCGCGATTTGACATCACCTAGTGGGCTCATAGTAGACGTTTTACGCCTCTACTTGTCTGCGACATGTATAGCATCATACATGCTCAAGATACATGAGATAGCTAAGGAGGAGGCAATCTGGGCGGAGAGACCACAAAGGAACATTGTAATCATTGTAGTTTCATCCCAATAGACCTCTGACTTGTAGATCAAGTTGTAGAGTTTGTGTACCAATCAACTAAGTTTGTGCCATGCTCCAAATTATATAAGCTGAGGCATAGTTTTTGCTTGTAGTTGACTGTAATTAAGAAGGTTTCTATATCTGCCTTCATGTTATATCTGCCTTCATGTTAGCCCAACCATTCAAACGGTTCTCAGCCATTTCCACCAAGCATGAGCACTACCTTGCAAATCCGCGTCAGCAAATAGTAATCGACGCTCCTTTGTCAATCAGTGCCAGATGAAAGATGCCTCAATGTTGTGCAGGCAACCATATAAGTTGTTGGGGTCGTTGGTTTCGTAGAAGTATGGAACATTGATCTTTGAGTGATGGATATGGTTGATTTCGTTCAGGAACATTGAGGGGAAGTTTTTGTCCATCACCATATTGATTGTGATCGTATTGGTTGTCCTTTTACTTCAATAAGCAAATCTAGCAATGCTTAAAATAGCATCTAGTATATATTATATGAGTTGTGATGGTTGAAGTCTCCTTAATAGACATAAATAAGATAATACATAATAATTGGGAACTTCTTTATATCTATTTAGATTAAGATTACTTAAAATGTCTTTAATAGGGAGGCTATGTTAAATAATAGAAACAGTTAGAGATAATTGTCATGGAAAGCATGTCATGTTAAGATTATCTAAAACACCTAATGCCAAGGTATTATTGATAGATTTTAATTCAGAAAATGAGTATGGCAATAATGTCTATTGACTCTAATATATTAGATGACCTTATCAATGGTGTCAAAGCAAGAAACTAATGAAAAAATCAGACTCTACATGCCAAAATTAGCTAAAGTGTCAAATTTTGTTCTAACTGGACCTTATTTACTAGCCAAAAACGTGTTTAATAAGAAAAAGTTTGATAAACTAACTAAACCAAGGTATAGTTGATTTATATCATCAATTTTCTATGGTCCGCGATAATTTTTCTATTACATGCCTTTCTTTGAGCTTACTGCGCTGGACCATCAATCAGGCAACCACATTTCGTCTTTCTCGTTGTACTTGTTTGATCATAAGACTAAGGTGTCGTCACCTACCTCTTGTCGAGAGCCTTTTTATGCAAATAGTATTGACATTCCTCCAATTGTTTTCTCTCTCTTTCTCTCTCTTTTAGTACCATAACTTCTTCTGCTTTCTACTCCATTAGCTTCACCTCCCAATTCCGCGTCGTTTGAATAATACTTTCCCGTTCTTTTGTTCCCTCTAACAAAAACCTCTAAATCCATCTTTGTTGCTTCCTTTTCTAGTAACTACAATGCTTTACCTTACCTATAAAGAATGGCTTCTCGAGCATCCTTGGACCTAGAGGGTATTTGTTACTATGATCAATTTTCTCTAGACTCTTCCCTTGGTTTGCAACCAACTCCATTTTTGTTATCATGTTCTCTATTTGGGCACTACCAGCAACCATCGCCACCTTCTAATTAGCCTTGCATACACCATCTCCCCAGCATCAAAAGCAAACTCCCAAGCTCCTTTTGTAGTGATTTGATACATGTTGGTATGTATGCCCAGTTGTAATATGGCGTTAGATACTTGATTTGATAATGATAAAGGCAATTTCATCTATTATGTTTGTCTCAATCATGAGATGATGACACAAACATGGTAGATGTCTAAAGAATAATGTTACTTGATGACATATGTCTTTAGGTTGAGGACCTGAACAATGAGACCATATGTATATTAAGAGTATATACATTTATGTTATGTCCCTAGTCGGATATTACTGGGGAAGCATAATAGACAATCGTAATGTGTAAGACTATATTGTATGTTGCTTGATGACAAAATCTCATCAGTCATGATATATAGTATCAAACCAAGCACATAGGTACTTATTAGAGAACATTGAATTGGACAGACCCACCTTGAGAGTGATACATGGAGACCATGGAATGGTGGTCAAAATCGACTCTCATAGGGATGGTGGTGATTGTGGTTCTTAGACCTGAAGTCACTACACTCATCACATGTCGTTCGATATGTTCTGACATCATCCAATGTGATCTTGAATAAGGGTTGTCATGAAGGTGATGCTCAATTGCATTGTGACACATGAGGATTGACTGTGAGTGATGTAGATAGGATTTGTCCCTCTTACAGGAGATTGATATCCTAGCCACTTGATAAACGAGACTGAGAAATGTATGGCCATACTCATGTGACTCAATATGTGTGTGAGCTCACATGCATTTCAGACAGACTGTTCTAGTTCAAGAAACAAGGATTGAACATTGAAGAGGATGATGATTCCATGCCTAGAGTTCAATCTGGATATCAAAGACAAAAGAACTATACGATCACGGTAACACTGATCACCGATTGTAGGTTGAAGTTGTTCTCCAACTTTCCAAATTACTTGGGTAGAAATGATGTGTTGCTAAATACCGCTCATTGTTTGTGATGTCATAAATCAGTTATAGACATTCACTGTCAACGTAAATTGGGACTTATAGGGTCATACAGATAGGACGCACCTGGAATAGGAGTTTATCCATGAGTGGTGTTTAACTTGACTACTAAGGTGTTAGGTATTCAATTTAAACAACAGAGGTTGAAATTTGACTGTCTGGACTTTGAACCGACTGGTTCAAGTGACATGACAACTTGAACCAGTATTGGCAGTCAGAACTCTAAAACGACCGGCTCAAATGTTTGAACCGACCGGTTCAGGTTGTGAACCGACCATTTGGTTGATCAATAAGATTGGACATAGCGAAATGTTCGCCTGAGGTGTGGTAGTAAGTGCAAAAGCAACTTTGATTAGCTTGTCAAGGTCAGACGAACTTAGTGTTACCATCTGAGGAGTAGTAGCACTAGGAGACTCTTCATCAGTTTCATTAGTGGAGGGAGTAGTAGCACTAGGAGACTCTTCATCAGCTTCATTAGTGGAGACTTGGTTTGCCCATTAGGACTTTTTATGTTTCTTCTAGCATTTATCCTCGGTATGATTAGTCTATTTATAGAAGTTGCAATACCGAGGTTGAAGAGGGGAAGACCCTCTTCTAGAGGACTGAGGTGAAGGAGGCCCTCTGCCACTATTGTTAAGACCTCTGCCTCGTCCACGCGTAGAGTTACCACGTCCTCGTCCAGCAACAACTAGGGCAGCACGCTCTTTTTTTATAGTAGAAGACACGGAGCGGCATAGCCCAAGATAAACATCGTCCAACATGAGTAATGGTTCGGATGCAAGGATTCGTTGACGGACAACTTCATAGCCGGGGGGGCAAGGATGCCAAGAACTGGCATAACTGGACTTCATCTTGTTGTTTTTGTAGTTAACTGAGATCAGTATTTAATAGATGGTGGAGTTTGAGTTCTCCCTAAATACCTTGAAGGTATCGAAATGTGAAGCAAACGATGTAGCTTTGTCAAGTCTTAGAGAATGCAGGCGTTTATCGAGTTCAAAAACTCGGGAAGCATTTCCCTTACTGGAATAGGTCTGAGCAATATGGTCCTAGGCAGTGTATTAGAAAGCGGGAGGTGTGCAGACAGCACCCTGTAACCGATTAAGCGGTAGGCAGGCGATTAAGCAAGCTGTTAATATATGTGTTGTTTTATTTCGGTTATGTTATTTTACATTATATCTGGACCTTTCTGTAATTTTACATTGGGCACTGCCGCCACCGGGGTCGCTGGTCTTCAGGGCCGTTAACGCGTCACTGCTCCATCCGAGGGTCTGTGACGTAATTCTGGGCTGAGGGACAACCTTGTCTCTGCCCGTTCTGCCTGCCCGTGTTGGTCGTTGAGCCACCAGGTTTCCTGCTGCGCTCCGGCATAGCCCGTATGTGAGGGATCTCATCTTTTGGTAGATTTGTGCCTGTTGCTACCTACTTGACGACGTAGGCAGCCTACTGCATGTTCGTGCCTACTGTGCCTGCTTGTGCCTGTGTACCTGTTCTTCCGGGACTTTGCCTCCTTTGCTTCCTTATGGCGTTCTCCAGTGATGATGTGTGTCGTCAAGTTACGACGGTGAAACTTGACGGGCGCAATTACCAGTACTGGGTATGTTCTACGGTGATTTACGCAAAATCCCAGGGAAAATACTCACATCTGACGCGTGCCGGTCCGGTACAACTTGTTGCAAATGCTGATTCTAAGGATGTGAAGGCTTATGATGACTGGGTCAAAGATGACCACCATAATGACATGGATTCTCAACAGCAGTGAGCCGAGAATTAGTGTCACCCTGCTGCGTCTGCCTACGGCGAAGGAGATGTGGGATCAACTCGCCAGTACCTATTCGCATAGCCAGAACCCCAAGAAGGTGCTTGACATCACCAAGCAGCTTGGTCATCTACTCTTCACCGGGTCGGATATTGCAGACTACTTCTCGGAGTTTACTGGTCTGTGGGGGGAGCTGGAGACTTACCACCCCTTGTCTACTGATCTGGCCACCATGCAGCGTCAGCGTCAAGAGCTGCAGTTGGTCCAGTTCCTGTGCGGGTTACCAGAGTCGTACGCGGGTGTTGTTGACCAGATACTTGCTAGTGACCCGCTTCCATCACTGCAGAGTGCCTTTCAGAGACTTCAGCGCCTACCTTCTGCCTCGTCTGCTCTGCCTACTGATTCTAGAGACTCCACGGCACTTGTTGCTACGTCTGGTCGCGGTCGTGGCCGTGGTCGTGGCAGGTTTTCTGACAGTCGTCCTCCTGGTGCAGGACGGGGACGAGCGTCTTCTGGAAGTAGTGCTTCTGCGGCTGCGTCTTCCACTGCTGTGCGTCCTCAGACAAGGCAGCGCCTTTGCACCTTCTGTGGCAGGTCGAACCATATAGAAGAAAAATGTTGGGAAAGTATGGTAAACTTGCATGGGCCAATGCGGCCAGTGATACGACTGCTACTTCTGAGACAGCTACCCGGCCTGTTGTGTCTAATGTTGATGCCTCCGGTACTGCTACTGCTGACTACATTCGCGCTGAGGTGGAGCGCCTGTTGCGTGAGCGTACTGGTTCCTCGTCTGCTGCTACGACGAGTGGAGCCCATGCTGCGACCTACTCGGGTTGTAACACTGCCTTCCTCAATACTCCATCCTCTAGTGCTGGTAATACAAAATGGGTTATCGATTCGGGCGCATCGTCTCACATTTCTGGGAATCGAGCTTTATTCAGAAATTTATCTAGACCAGCTACTACTTCTATTATGCTTGTCGATGGCTCTAAGTCTGCTGTTTCTGGGATTGAAGACATTGTTTCTGAGTTTCTTCTGAAATCTGCTTTATATGTGCCTCATTTTCCGCTGAATTTATTATCTGTTAGCAAAATATTATGCAGCTTGAACTGTAGCCTGACCTTTATACCTAGTTCGTGTGTTTTTCAGGACCTTCACACGAGGATGAAGATTGGTGGGGCGCATGAAGGATCTGATGGCTTGTTTAATCTAGACGATCTACCAAAAATGGACAAGGTTGTGTTGGCTTCTGCTTTATCCGCTTTATCTACATCAGTCTCAACGTTACAATGGCACTACATACTTGGACACCCTTCTTCTGAGAAACTGAGACATGTTATATCTAGTGTTGGCACTCATAAATTTCAGTGTGAATCATGTCAGTTAGGGAAACAGACTAGGGTTGTTTACCCTAAACGTCCTCAGATTAGTAGCAGAAACATTTTTGATGTTGTTCATGCTGATGTATGGGGTCCATGTAATGTGTCGAGTTTGTCTGGCAACAAATATTTTTTACTATTTATTGATGATTTTTCTCGGGCCACTTGGTTGTTTCTGATGAAAAGTAGGTCTGAAGTGTTGTCTACTATTAAATTCTTTTTTGCTGAGGTGAAAACACAATATGCTATGCCTGTTAAAGTTTTTCGTACTGATAATGTACTTGAATTTTTCCAAAAAGATGTTGCATTGTTTTGTCAGTCTGTTGGTACTTTACATCAAACTTCGTGTGCATATACACCACAGCAAAATGGAGTAGCTGAGAGGAAAAATAGACACTTGTTAGAAGTTGCTAGAACTATTATGATGCACTATCATGTACCTAGATTATTCTGGCCTGAAGCAATATTGACTGCTTGTTTCTTGATTAATCGGATGCCTTCTTCTGTGATTGGGAATAAAGTACATGTACAAGTTCTGCAACCTCATGCACCTGTCTTTCCTGTACCTCCTCGGATTTTTGGGTGTACGTGTTTTGTAAGATTGCTTGGTCCTACTCATGATAAACTATCTCCGCGTGCTGAGAAATGTATTTTACTAGGGTATTCTCGTACACAAAAAGGATATAGATGCTATAGTCCTACTGCAAAGAAATGGTTTATCAGCAGTGATGTCGTTTTCTTTGAGAATACCCCCTACTACTCTACTAGAGGAGATAGTCTGCAGTTTGATATTATTGCTTCTCCACTGCCTATTACTAGTGAATGTGTATCTGATAATTCTGATCCATTGTCGCCTGAGCATACGTCACCTCCTCTTATTGTTTATCAGCGCAGGAACAGAACTCCACCTGAACAAGAACCCCCCAATCAACACCAATCTTCTCCTTCAAAAGGTCCTGCCACACCTGAGGTAATTTTTGATCTGGATGTACCTATTGCTCTTAGAAAGAGTACTCGTTCCTGCACTACTCACAATATTGCTAACCATGTATCTACTACACATTTGAGTGTTCATGCTAGCAATTTTGTTGTTGCTTTATCTGTTGTTGCTATTCCGAAAACTGTACATGATGCCTTGCAAAGTACCGCTTGGACTACTGCTATAAAGGAGGAGATGCTTGCACTTGCTGATAGACACACTTGGGAGTTGGTGGATCCACCTCCTCAGTGTAAGCCTGTAGGCTGCAGATGGGTATATGCTGTGAAATATCAACCTGACGGTACTATAGAACGGCTGAAGGCACGCTTGATTGCTAAAGGGTATATACAGACTTATGGTATTGATTACTTTGAAACTTTTTCTCATGTTGCCCGCCTTAATTCAGTCAGGATTCTTCTTTCTGTTGCTATTAATCTGGATTGGCCTCTGCTGCAATTAGATGTTAAAAATGCCTTCTTGTATGGTGATCTACAAGAGGACATTTATATGGAGCAACCTCCTGGGTTTGTTGCTCAGGGGGAGTCACACAAAGTCTGCAGGTTGAAGAAATCTATTTATGGGCTCAAACAGAGTCCTCGTGCTTGGTTTGATAAATTGAGCAAAATTCTGATTGATTTTGGCTTTCTGAGATCTCAAGTGGATCATTCTGTCTTTACTAAGAAGACTTCTACTGGCATTGTGATTCTTATTGTCTATGTGGATGATATTGTTCTTTCCGGCAGTGACTCTATTGCTATTCAGGCTACTAAAGCACATCTCTGCAAGCACTTTGCTACTAAAGACTTGGGTAAACTGCGGTATTTTCTAGGCATAGAGGTATCCAGAACTTCTAATGCTCTTGTGTTATCTCAGAGGAAATATGTTCTAGATCTTCTACAGGAGACTGGTATGCTTGGAGCTAAACTTGCTGATACTCCTCTAGATCCCAATGTCAATTGGAATGATGATTCTTCTCCATCCTTTGCTGATAATAAAAAGTACAGGAGATTGATTGGTAAAATGATATATCTGACTGTGACTAGAGCTGACATATCTACTGCTGTGGGACTTCTTAGCAGGTACCTAGATAAACCCAGACAGTGCCACTGGGATGCACTGTGTCATATTCTGTGATATCTGAAAAAGTCTCCTGGCAAGGGACTTCATTACAGGGAAAATGGGCACTGCTCTCTAGAAGGGTATTCTGATTCTGATTATGTAGGGAGTAGAATTGAAAGGAAATCCACCTCTGGCTACTGCACCTATGTTGGAGGCAATCTAGTCACATGGAGAAGCAAGAAACAAAATGTAGTTGCCAGATCTAGTGTTGAAGCTGAATATAGGGCTATGGCCCATACTGCTTGTGAGCTTCTTTGGGTACGCTCTCTTCTGCAAGACTTCGGTGTTCAGTCTTCTTCTGCTATACCCATGCATTGCGATAATAAAGCTGCTATCTTTATTGCCAACAATCATGTCTATCATGAGCGCACCAAGCATATCGAGGTCGACTGTCATTTTATTCGGGAATCTATTCTTACTAGCAAGATCTGCACGCCTTTTACTCGATCTGAAGACCAGGTTGCTGATATCTTCACCAAGCTGCTGCCTAAGAAGCATTTTTGCGCTTTGATGGACAGGTTGGGCATGATTGACATCTATGCTCCAACTTGAGGGGGGGTGTTAATATATGTGTTGTTTTATTTCTGTTATGTTATTTTACATTATATCTGGACCTTTCTGTAATTGTTACATTACTATAAATATAAGGGTGCACACATTGTGCAACCCTAAGCTCTCCAAATCACTTTCTAATTTACACAAGCGATTTTTTAATGCCTAAATTTTATATATATTTATACAAAATTACATGTATGTGTATATAAAAAAATATATTTCTAAGGAACTTTTATACATATCTAATCAGCAAATCAGTAATGAACTAAGTATCCATCTATACTTTACTACTAATCAGTATCTCTAACCACTAAAATCAGCAAGCAGGTCAGTAATTGTAAATAACAAACTATGAATTATTGATTTTGAAGTAATCACTAAAGTAATACTAACCAATAGTACCAATCATTAATCACTGAAAGCATCAAGGAAATCAATAAAACTAGTCATGCATTAGAAGTATAATAGAGTAATATGATATTTACTTAGATGCATTACAACAGTACCCTATTATTACAGCTTACACACAAAGTTTGCATTCTAAATTAGGAATAGCTATATCATAGAATATTTAATGTATACAAGATTCATGTATTATATTCAACACTACTTGGAACATGTAATTAACTAATGTTACATGCTTACAGTAGTATTTTTTTTAAAAGCGGGCAAAAAGCGGAAAAAAGCGGGTGAGGCGGGCAAAAAGCGGGCGCTTTTGTTCAAACCGCTCAACGGGCAATTAGGGGATAAATTATGTGGCTGGGGGTCTTGGCCGATTAAGCGGCCGCCTGGGCCGTTTTTAAATTCACTGGTCCTAGGCTTCCTGGCAGTATCAATAAACAGGAGATTGGTGGATACATCATACATGAGATTCATAGCTATTTAAAATCCAAGACAGGACTTGAGAATCACATTCTGCCTATTTCTTATACTCGGCTTTCTTTTTATCATCCGTTTCATTTTTAGGAAGAGGCAGTTCAGTGAGATGCTCAAGTTTGCTCGTAGAATGAGCATAAATTTGAAAGTATCGTGCCCACAAAATGTAGTTGGATTCGTTGAATTTGACAAAAGTGACACATCTAGCATGTGTCTCCATGATCTCAGAGGAAGATGAAGCCATGAGCAATAGTGTTAGCCAAAGAATTTCCAAAGGTAGCAACACGACGTGTCTAGAAAACGACACAGGATGTCAAAAGAGGACAGACTTTTTCAGAGGCAAGGGACATGGCGTGTCAGGAAAGGGCACGGCGTGTCAAACAGCAGCAGATAGTCTCCTGAAAAGAGACATGGCATGTCAAAAATAAGACACGACTTGTCAGACAGTTGGAGATAGTCTCCTGGAAAGAGACACAATGTGTCAAAAATAAGACACGGGGTGTTACAAAGCAGCAGATAGTCTCTTGGAAAGAGACACGACGTGTTAGATGATCCGCTGGTGTGAGACACGACGTGTCAAAAATAAAACACAGCGTGTCAAAGGTCGGGGCAGCAGCAGATCAGGAGCAGATGATTCGCCGGTTTGGGACACGACGTGTCAAAGGTCAGGGCAGCAGCAGATCAGGAGTAGAAATGGAAAATCCAGCAGAATAAGGTCAAAAGAGACCCAGAATAAGTGGAAATTATTATGATTTACCAAGAAGAAGAAGGGTGGTATGTTAGATATACCCAATCATACCAATAATAGAGTGGACAGAGCCCTAGAATATGTGGTCATGAATGACCCCAGATCTGCTGAACGGTTCTTCCAAATAACAGTTCTTCAGGGCATAAGAACATTGGTAGGACCGCCGACCATGTTCCTAGATCCTCTTGTTTGAAAAGAGGATAGTGCTGGAAGGAGAAGTAATCCCCTTAGGTGTGATCAGCAACGGCGGTGAAGATGGATGATGTGGCGGCCATGGCTGATAGAGAGAGACGGAGAGGGAGGGAGAAGGCGGCGACGGCTGGTGGAGATCAGGACTAGGCATCCTGCTCTGATACCATGTGGAAAGCGGTCGTATTTCTCTATTCGCAAAAGAGAAAACTCACTCTTATAAATAGGAGGAGGTTGTATAAGGAAACGAACTGAAAACCGTAATGGGCAACTTTATACAAGGGCCCATGTTACAGACTAAAGAAAGAACTTAAATAGAAATACACTTAAATAGTAAATACAGTAATATCTCTCAATACAACATTATAGTCCATACATTCATATCCCAACAAGCAATGATTCAGAACCATTCAAATTTTCACTATTACATATCTTAAGCCAAATACATAATGCTAGTCAAATGCTAATCATCAGCCTATAGAGTACACCGATGCATAAAAGTCTTCCGAAACCGATATATTATACATCAAGTTGCTCACGCCCAGCTTGAACCGAAAAACATTGGCTCATGTGTTAATTAACAAAAATAGGGCAAATCTGCAATAGAATAACGATAGATAGGTACTCCTCTTTCCATGTCGCATCAATCTTTGTATTACTCTATTATGGCAGAATCTGCAAATTTCTTGGATGGATTCATGAATCATGGTCATGAAGAGTCAGGAGAATTGGGAACTGAAATCGCAAATGAGATGGAAGACAAGCAGAGAAACCCATCCATCTTCGTACTGGTTTCATGCCCAAACGGAAATATTGGTTCTTGTGCCTACATGCTAGGAAAACAAGGGAAGAGGATCCCCAATGAGGAACTCTTACCGGCAAATAGCATACCAAACAAAAAGGGGGCAGAATCATCACCAGCTATGACCACTCAACAGCCTCTAAAATCTCCACATCTTGTGACGAAACCGGATGACAGCACAATAGCCTCGAGAATTCGGCGTTGTCGATGACCTCGGGAGGAAGTACAACGTCGTAGGAACCTGATGCAAGCTGCAAATCTCCTCCATGTTTTGGCGATGACCTTGATAAGCACCGTCACTACATTGGTGTCGCTGTGTCACGGAATTGCTATCTAGACAAGAATAAGTCTATCAAATTAGGAGAGGTTGATAAGGTGGAGAGCCGGTATATGGTGGCTTAGGTCCTAAGAGGCGAATAGAAACCCTCTCGCCAGTCTGCAGTAGAATGAGTTAGCGGCTTTTGGGTGCCGGGTGGTTTGCGGATTTCTTTTGAGCCCAAACCGAACTGACCGGTAGTTTTGGTTTCTAATCCAATTTGAACCGAAAACCGAATGGAAGTTTGTAACCCGATTTATTTGGATCGGTTCGGGTGAGTTCGGTTTGGGTTCGGTTCTGGTGGTTATTTTTGCCATCCCTAATTGAATCAAGGATTGATGTTGACGTCATGTTGTGCATTAATTGAATAATTAATTGTCTATACAATTGTGATTGGGAAACAGTGAAACGACCGGTGCAAGGATTGAACCGTTTGGCTCACATGTGAACGGACCGGTTCTGCAGTGAACCGATCGTTCAACGTTTGTAGGTTCCAGAAAATTCAAGAAAATTTGTCTCTTCAACTCGCGCTCAGACTAGAAGTCCAAACTCTGATCCTCCTATAAATAGAGGGGTAGTGGTGGCCTTCCATAGACACAACAATAAGCTCTGACAATTGTTGTCTTCTCACAGTTGTCGTAAAGTGAGAACCCGAGGAGGGATAGTAAGGGAGAGACAATTGGGAGAGACAATCGGTACTAACACACTGACTAGAAGGGACAACTCCTTGTTCGTTCATCTAGAACGGCAAGAGTTTATGGTGGTCCGCATGGACTACTACATAAGCGAGGAGGCCTTTGCCACCCACTAGGAGGATGGAAGGCAACCGTCGTCCGTGGTGATCAACCACGAGGCCCACACCGACAGTCGTCCAAGTGCAACTTGTGAAAGTAGCACGCTACAACACTGGATAGTCGTTGGACTTGCTCTAGGACCAGGTATATACCTTGCAAACCTTAATTCCCGTTACATAGTTGTTAATGCAATCAGGTGTCTAAGGAGAATATGGCAGTAAAATTTTTGTTTCCATTATCGTATTTAATGCCATATTTTCCAACAATACGGTCATCCTTCCCTAACCTCGATTACAACAAGTAACCATCAGGGGTATACTGACAAGGAACAGGTAGAGTCGCGTAGCGGAAATGGCTCAAAACCTTTCTATGGAGGTTGTTGAAGCTCAACCAGCCCTCCAAATCTTCTAGCTTATGGCAATTGTCCAAAATACTTTTTTATTTCTTTCATGTGCATTTACAAAGTAGTGCTTGATATCTCGCATATGTATACCTCTCTTGTCAAACTTTTTGTGGTTAGGTTTGTGGCATTACAAAGTCAAAGGTATCTTTAGTTTCTTTGATTGCCATTATTTTGCTAGCTTTGGATCCTTCTCCCTATACATAGTAATGGCGGGAGATTGGGCTTCAACTTCTACACATCTCATTACTTTGATGATTTCCTCGCAAGATTTGCAGCAAGATTAGAAGTTCATTTGAGCTTTAGACCTTGAGATTCCATTTGTTCTCAAAATGAAGAAGAATCCAACAAGTGTTTTTCCTTATGTCCCTCATCAATCACCATTGTTTTGATTATCGCATGTAGAAGAGGCAAAGTTTTCTTTCCTCTCTTGATTTTGATCTCAAACTGGTGTTGGTTTTCCCTGTAGTTTACAGTTCTAGTCTAGTCATACGATAAGCCCACATATCTTGATCAGGGGTATATTAGTCTTTTGAACGGGGTGTTTTTATAAATCCAAAAAAGGATATTAATCTAAAAAAATCATAAGTATTAGTAGGAATATCAAATAACATAAATTATATGTTTTGGAATCGTAAAATTAGTTTCTACATAACAGTATTTCCAACCTAATCAATTCTAATAAAAAGGTGTTTTTAGGGTTTATTAATTTAATGAGAAACTAACCCTAAACTTATCTAAATGTTAATTTGGTGACTTAAGAATGTGGCTTGGACCTAGGGTTTGACCATAGATAATTTTAGGACTGGTTATTAGGTATGTTGCATTCTTTTGATTCATATTAGACAAATAACCTATGTTCTCTCTCTCTCTTGACCTAATTGAGACATTACTCTACAAATCTTCTCTTTCATATATGTTTGACACATTTTATCTTATTCGGAAATTGATTTTACGACGTTCTTAAACTATTGTAATTGAAGTTGAGTTGTAAATATTGTATCTTGTTGATCTTATCTTGATTTACTACCTATTTGTGAAATTTGACCATCTTGGATCCATTTGTATAACGGAAACCCTAATTGCCACGTGACAGACGTATCATTGTCTCAAGTTGCATTTTAATTGAGAAATTGAATCATATGATCCACTTTTGTGGTGTAACCATAACATGGTTATCCTCTTGAGAGTATTTGAACTAGACTTATTATCATGCCTACTCTATTATTCATGTGAGATTTTGACAAGTATACGATAAGGAGTAGCTCGTCTAGTGCGGCTCGGTAAAAAACCCAATGAAGGGCCCCAAGTTTGACCCGCTAGTGGGAGCTATTTCTAGGAAGTGTTTACCTATTGTGCAGGCTTGCCAATTGTGCTCTTTAAATGGTTCCTAGGTGGATGGGGAGCTCAGGGCGCAAGGTTTGTTGGGGTGGGTCACAAAGTGGCCCTAACTAGGGCCAGTTCCTCGATAATAAAAAAGTTTTTGACAAGTAAAATGTTGGAGTAGTGTGCAATCAGGGGTTGGGTTCTAGTGCACAACCATACTTATTTTAGGCATTGAGGTTTTAGTCGTCCTGTCAGGCACTGCGGTTTTAGCCCTCCTGACATGCTTTATATTGGGCACTACGGTTTTAGTCCTCCTACCGTGTTTATTTTGAGCATTGAGGTTTTAGTCCTTCTAACATGACTCAGAATTTAGATGGTAAAGTCATGCAATTTTTCAATAGTTCTTGTCTTCCTTATAATCTACATGCAGTGGCTTATTAGTTATTATTGTAAAGTATTTTAAAGGCAAGATGTGATTATGTTTTCTCCACGCATTGAATATCATCTTATTAATGTTTTTTATATATCCACTTGGATAAGTTCTTTTCTCTATCTTTTTTGGGAGCATGGTTATCTTAAATTGTTGTCAATTTTCCTTAATGTTGCCCAATTTATTATTTATATGCACATACCATAGTTTGCTGACATTTTTCACTCTATTCTTATTTTGTGTGGTTATGTTCCCAACCTCTAGGTGAAGAGAATATGGAAGGTTTGACCATGGACTTGAACAAGAATAGTTGTTCTTTGGGAGATAGAGTTGAAGTGGTCAGGTTGCCCTCTGCAACCAATCTAGGATAGTTTCAGTACATAGTTTTCTTTTATGTTTCCGCCCATGTGGGTGTTGAGCCTTGCAAACTTGTAAGATTGTAATCGTTAATATTATTTTATCCATTTGATTTATTTTGGTGTTTTTGAGAGCATACTTGTTAAATATAATTGAGTATCCTTCACTTTACCAAGTATTGCTATGGTATCTGCATGAAGCATGTTCCATCTATTTGTTGAATAATGAGAGACGCCCCTCTGCAGTCCCACACATAACAGCAGTGCCTTGGTGTCACGACAACCATGGCTATTTCATTTGTGGTCCCAATTCTTTGTTGCTATGAAGCACTTGCACGTCATCAATGCATGGATGTAGTTTTAGATTTTCAGATTACCTAACATACTAAAGTTGGTATTAATTAGTGGAAGTAAAGAATGAGGGCCTTAGTTAGTGGAACTAAAGAACGACAGCCTCGGTTAGTGGAAGTCAAAAACAAGTGCCATGTACTAAAACCATCATTTGTTTGGATGGTGTTTCTGCGTCTAATTTTGTCCAGCATGCCACCAAACTCTTCTTTGATTGCCTTGGTATGCTGCTTTGTCATGATTAATAGGGGTAAGGAAAGAACAACAACACATTTATCTCCTCACGTATTTAAACGTCCATCAAATCATCTATCTGGATAGCTATATACAAGTTAGTTAGATCAAAACAATGTGTTCATGCTTTTCCTCATGCACAAAAATATTGCCTACAAAACAATGAAGACAGGATCAAAGATTAAAAATAGTTTGAAAAAGACGAAAATAGTACAGACATGAGAGTTGGATGGTATCCCTATCAATGTATAGAAGAGATTGGTGAAAAAGGAGTTATGTGATTAACGAATTCATTTACAAAGACTTTGACAACTGGGAAAATGTTTGATAAGTGAAGAAACAATATTCTAGTCTGCATTTACAGAATTGAGGGAGATATTTGCAACTACATAAACCACATAGGTATCATGGCATGAGTAACACCATTGACGAATTAAATAGAAAGGTTTTTATGTGTTCTATTGAGAATAAATCTACTTTTATTTATAGAAGCAGGGATAAGCACGCAAAACCAAGTTACACAATATGGGACTATACATACAAGATAATAAACGAGAAAGAAAATATAAAAAAATGGTATTATATGTGTTGCACATGTCTTTTATGTGCTTCCCTGTGAGGGCCTTTGTGAAGATATTAGCAGCTTGCTCATCCGAAGGCACAAGAGGCATAGTTATTTTGTTGTCCATGGCAGGCTATTATGTATGAAATGACAGGCTCAATATGTTTGGATCATAGAACATAGAATTGCTTGCAATACATGGAGCAACCTAATACATCAGAATAGGATAGGAATTTCTATGACCAAAGTGTGAGGGTAGTGCCTTGACAACATTAATTCACAGGAAATTTGGGCCATGGATCTGTATACTAGTTCAGTGCTTGACGTGGCAATTACATTCTCCTTTTTTACTTCTCAATGTCACAAGGTTCCCTCCAACAAAGGTGGGATAACCAAAGGTAAATCTTCCGATCAGAAAGACTACAAGCATAATCAACATGTGAAAAACCTTCAAACTTTAAGCGGTTGTTTCTCCTGTAAAATAGGCCTTAACCCCATGCACCTTTAAGATATGGCTACACGTGATAGGAAGCATCAAGGTGGCACTAACGAGTATCCATAAACTGGTTAAGGATTCCCACTGCAAAAGATATATTTGGTCGTGTACTAGTCAGGTATTGAAGCTTCACAATCACTCTCTTATAGCAAAGCTTATCTTCTAATACAGTCTGTGTTAGAATATAGATGGTGAGTTTGATCCATCGGTGAAACAACAAGTCGGCAAAAAAGCATTCTAGTTACATCCAGGAGATCTAGAGTGTATTATTTATGTTGAGACAAGGACAGACCACCCTTGCATTGGGCGACCTCTATCCCAAGGCAATATCATTTTTTTCCTAGATCCTTGACGAAAATATCCCCGGTGAAACGGGATGTTACTGCTGTAAGGCCGAGTTAAGAATGGAGATGGGCAATAGTAAGTTAGTAAGTGTAATATAACTATAATCCTAGCGTCCTCTGCATGGGGTTATAGGGATGTACAAGACTCGGCTGACACAAAACTATTGGATTAAATCCCCTGATGGATCCAACATAACATGACAGGATGACTCCAAAATACTCTCATAAAGATCTGTAATTTGAATATACATGATAGTCTGAAATTGATGTTTATAAATGTATAGTCTAAAATTGATGTTTACAAATGTATAGTCTGAAATTGATGTTTGCATCTGTAGCGTTTGCCAAAAAGGCATAGATCCAAACACTTCGTACTTGGATCTAACAATAGTTCTATATCACTACCAAATTTGTTGTAGCACATTAGCATGCTGTAAGCAATATGTTTTCCAAAAAACTAATCAGATGTTGCAGTCATAGAGCAAATTAAAAAAGTAACATACGTATCCTAAAACAAATTCGACCTCTTATCATCTAGAAGAAACGACAAAATTACTGTCGGGGAACTAAGAAATTGAAAACCAATCAAATTCAGAAAAAAAATGCCAATGCCTACCAGTCTCCTGTCAGTGGATGTCGACTCATTGATGGAACATAATGTGTGGGAGCAAGATCATGGCCCTTGTAGTTTTTCAGATCTTCATCAGTACAACTCAGAAGGCGTGTTATATTACCAGGCTGGCCACTCAGATTAAAGCTGTGCATAAGCCCCACAGTTTGCCAGTCAAAATATGCTGTACATTCTGTTGAGAATACAGTGTGTATCTTTGGAAATTCCTTAACAGAATTTTCTGTTTGTTTTTCCCTTGGCAACCAAATTTCCTTTTTCTCGTGATCCAGGTATTTGGGTTTGCTGAGCTCCAAAAATGTTTGACTTCTAAGAAACTTCAAATATTTTGTCAACTGAGGTTTTTGACATCCCTTACGAGCATGGTGCAACACAAGGCCTTCATTCAATGTATTAATACACTCTATGCTTAACATAAATGCCCTCAACTCTTCAGGTTCCGGCTTCATCATCTGAATCTATTGCATTATACAGCATTCCGGTCAGTGAGATTTTACATAATTGAGAAAGAAACACATAAAATACACTGGATTTCATTTCAGCTGTCTAGAGGTATATGGAAAACAGATAATACATTAAACATGCATTCCTCAAAGCATTTTGACAACTATAGCGGATAGAAATAGGTATAGTACGCTACTTATGATTCTAGGGAGATATTAACCTTTTAGCAGAAGGGATGCAAGAAAATTGAATTCAGGTAGAACAATTACCTCTTTAGGAAAAGGGGGAGGAGGAAATAGGCGATTGCATTCATAGACAATATTATCCTTATGATGCTCTAATTTACTGAATGACCAGTTCCCGACACTAAATGTCAACCCATAATGCATAAGAATGGGTTCAAGATCAGCTCGAGGAGTGTAACCAGGGTAGATCATCAAATCAGGGGTGATTTTATGTCGAAGGCCTACCTGCCAATTATATCCTGTCAAATAACTGTATATTTTCATCGGAAATATTTTCTTTTTGAAAGAATGGAAGTTTATTCATATAACCTCAGCAGCAGCAAAGGAGTATCCATACATCTCACTGATCCACCCCTGTCCATATATATCACCTGTTAAATCAGTTGCCCAATGAGCCCGATCCTCCCGTACCTCTTCCGTCTTTGAAAGCCACATAGGAGCCAATGCCTTGAGATCATCTATATGCATTGCCAGAAGGCCACCAACCTTATCACAGAGTTCGGGATGCTTGGTGTGGACACGTGCAAGAAGGTTATCACAACCGACCAAATAGCTAAAGAAAAGACAATACATGTTAACTTTTGAGCGAGTGATATCATAGCATGTAGATTAAGACAGAGAATAGTTGCAGTATACTTTTGTGGATTAAGACAACGAGAAGAATAGCTTGGTTCCCATAAAAGACATATACCATCATTCTTTTTCTACTTCTTAGGTAATGTAAAAAATGTACAGAACAGTGCAGTTGAGCCCGCCTAGTAGTACAGTAGAAGCCCTGGGTTCACTGCCCATCGAGACATGGGAAGAAGATAGGTTGAGTTAGTGCCATTTTGATATTCCAACTAATTACATATGCCAAGGTGTAAAACACATATGTTCTTTAAGCAAAAAGGGGCAATATCGTCTGTCATTGTTATTTGACAGCCTTGTTAGACTTCTTACAACAACTACTCAGTATTAAAGTGAATGATGGTCAGTCATATATCCAAGAACGTTCCCTGTTTGGCTCTGGACTGAATGTGGACTGAGCTTTGTCCTTTTGTGCCACATCGGCACATAGGATTTGATTTTGACGGTCATTAGGTTGAAGTTGGACTAAATTGGGACCAACTAAATGCTACTCCGAGTTGGATTGGAAGATCTAGTCCGATTTAGGCATGTCTTATTTGCAGGGCGAGTCGATGGTGATTTGGGGCATGTGTGACCTTTGTTTCAATCCGGTTCAAGCTAGGCCCCAGTTTGCAACTTGCCAGCCAAATGCATATGGACTAGAACAGAACTGCAACTCCAACACCAAACATGGTAAATCCACAAATCCTACTCCCAGTCTCACGACTAACACTGTCTGGATTTTATAATTAGGGCTGTTCCTAAACAGAGGCTCAGTTTGACATATGAGAAAATGTCAGATTAGTTTAAATCAACTAGTAATGAAAAACATAATGCTGTAGGATCTGGTTCTACTTCAGGACATATTCAAAGTGAGAGTCTCCACTCCCAAGGACCTGGTTTAGCTATTCTAGTTTCTACAATAAAAGGTGATCCTAAAAGAGGTGAGTTTTTACATTTTTCATTATTTTTCTGGTTATTTAGTAATTATTGACAATGATGCAACAAAGATTCTCTTTAATGTTAATTTATGTATAGATACTTATTTGTCGACTGTACAATGTATACCTATGCTATTTTACGCCCATGTTATGTATTGTCCTTCTTAAGCACATTGATTCAAATATGAAAGATATTAATGGATATGCATGATTACGTCCTCGCACTAAAAAAAAAGGCAGTTACAACTATGTTTGATCAGGTAGTGAAAATACAAAGTTTAGGTATATAGAAAAAATAAACATCTAAGAACATAATTCCAAATAGACAAACAAAAAATAGATACTCTCTCATATGGTAGCATGTCTAGCAAAAATGGAATGACGCCCTACCCATAAAGTGCTGCAACAGGTTTTCCTTTCTCAGCTCCAAGTTCCCAAGGGATAATTGGCCCACGGATGATCATATCTGCATCTAGAATCACCACCCAGTCGACATTTTCAACATCTGGACTGTGTTTAAGCCAATGTACAATTCCAGCAGGCTTATTGATAGCTGGATACCTGATAAAAGCAAACCACTAAAAATGTGCTTACATGACACACATGCATAGAATCAGAATTTCTACTAATCAACTAACGAGCAGATGCTACAATTAACTTGAAGGAATGGACACAGTCGGAAGGTCACATACACAAGAAACCACCTAAGAGACACTTAGAGTGTTAATAACGATCCAAGATACGACTAGATTTGGTCATGTATAGCATCTAAAATTTTGAGAACTTGCGAGTTTCATTTGCACCGATCGGAAGTAGTTTTGTGTAACCAAGTCAGACGCATGCAATCAAATTGTTCAGTGTTAGGAGTGGGTTTCCATCTATATTCATTCAAGCAACAATCATCCCAGTCCCTTACCAGTCACCAGTTTTGGGGTGTCTGCTCATCGAGGGCACTTCCATGGTCGGGGCGAGGTCCATGCCCTTGTACACCTTCTTATCATCCTCCGTGCAGCTGAGCAGCCGGGTAATGGGTCCCGGCTGCCGCGCCTTCTTGTAGCTATGCACCAAACCAACGGTCTGCCAGTCGAAGTAGTCTTGGCACTCCACTGAGAACAAAGTGTGGATCCTCCATGGCGCCGTCTGGGTCTCTGCAGTCGTCAGTGCGGCCGATTCATCCGCTGCCCCTGTAGCTAAAATATACAATTGGGCTGCCGTCAGCAGAACGGCGAGGATCGTCGCCGCCATTGGGGCTGTAACGGCTTTCCGCACTTACTTACATTCAGAAGCTCATGAACCCGGATCGAGGGTTGGTAACACTGGTAGAAGCACGGAGCTCGTGTCGTCCTCCTCGCTATACCAAGCTATGGCCAAAAAAGGAAGACAGCTGCAAAGCAAATGCAGCGTTGACGGATAGTGTAGGTGCTCCGTCGTAAATTCAACGTCATTAATTATGGAAATTATTGAAGTACAATTTCCATGGACATGAGGACAAAGGGGATCCGGCATCCTTCGCAACAAACACATGCGGATTAGGTAGAAGCAAGCTGGGCAACTCGGATTAAGTCAAAAGATAGAAATTTGAGTAGCACACAAGTAGCTCTTTTGTTATTATTTCCTCAATAATGAAATCTATCAACTATAATTTGTGGGGTGGGGTGGGGAGGTGTTCTTCTCGTTGTAAATTCCTAATCAAAGAAAATTATTTATACAATAAGACCCATATCTCTACCAGGTTGGGCTTTTTGGAGGTATGACTTATGGTTTACATTTTCATTATTCTTTACCATTATATTCAAGTTATTATTAGTAAAATTATCTTAGAAGTACTTCAAAAATAGGTTAATGGAATTATTGGTGTCATTGCACTTTAGTCTATCAGATGGATAATTATGTTAACTACCCTGATGAGGACGATAATCCATTAGAATTTTATTCGATTATGACATCATGGAATAAGGGTGCATCTAAACTTTTGTTAATTTTTCCTAACAGATGAAGCATGAAGATTTTCTAGAAGACAATACTTATTTGTCGATAAAAACCCAATCGTGTTCATACGGGTGGATCCTAGATCTGGGAATATTAAGATATACATATTATGAGGTTATCAGGTTTGTACCCTAGTTTTTGGTGTTTTTAGAGTTACTAGTGTGGCTATAGATTTTCTTAGAATAATTGATATGAAAAACTTACTTTCATTTATATATCAAGTTTGAGCTTTGCATCCAACATTCACATATGCTTTGGAGAAATGATATGGTTCATTGCCTCGTGATAATGTGGCTAGGTAGAGCTACATGACAGTTGGTAAAGATAAGGTTAAATATCTGACTACCTATTCCATTTTCTCACAGTTTAGAGCACATAATCGGGCGCCCTCTTTTCTATCTTAGCATGGCTAAGATACGGACACCGCAAGTAGGAGCTGGTGACCACAAGTTTCCACATGCTCGGTGATTTCTTCCTCTCTCAAAAAAATCCCTTCCCTCTCCCCTTGAAAACCAAACTTATGCCTTAAAATTACATAATTGACCACAACAACATTACATTATCCATTGTTGAGTACAGGCATGTGAGGCTAGAAATGGATCCCTCTGATTGGTCTCTTCGCTACTTCAGGGGTCCCAAACCCTCCCTTGATCTTAAATAAAAATCCCACACTATGGCTTTAGTCAGATCCTCAGTCTTCTAAACATTGTTTTAAGTGCCTCACTGTTTGTTCTATTTTCCTTCCAAATGAATGGACTGATCCTTAGGACAATGTTGTTGACCTAACAATTATACATTGTCCATATTTTGATGATGACTTAACCATTCCATTCATATATATATCTAATATGTCTATTTGAGATTGATTTCAGGTATTAGGTACATGAAAAGGGTGAATTCAATCAAGCCCTAGCTTGACTAAATACAAGTCAATATCAATGAAATGCACTTTTATGGAAAACATCTTAAATCACTTAGGACAATTTTGTAAATCATTTGTATTGATGTTATGACTTGTAACTAAGCTGAAAAAAAATATAAAATGCACTTAAAACTAATTGTTAAATACTTCTAAAGCAATTTCCAAAATTCATCACAAGGATTTTTATTGGCTGGATTTCACTCACATGAAACTCGACCAACTCCCTTGATGGGTCTTGGTAATTGCCAGGGTCAGTCGAGTTTTCTCAGGACAAATTTGACCAACACCCCTGCATAGGCAAATCAATTTTAAGTCGTCAGCTGAATTTCATCTTGGATAAACTCAACCGACAACTCAAAACTATTTTGTCGCATAGTGCTATAGGTCGAGTTACATGTATTGAAACTCAATCGAATGCACTGTATGGAATGTGTAAGAAAAAGTATTTCTAACAGTTAGGGTGTTACAAAAATCGAAAATAGAACCGTTGCAACACCCCAAACAACTAGAATTTGTTCCGAAGTGCATCTGTTGGCTAGTAGACACCCCCAACTATATATAGGTACCCTTGGACTTCATTCCAAGTTTGCTTCTTATGCTTCAAGCTATAGTTGAGTGGATTTGTCTACTAAGAGTCCCTTTCTCTCTCTAGCTTACTATACATCAACATCAATCCGAGTGAGATAGGTTATTTGTGAGAGAGATGCTTCAATGTAAAGCTCTCAACTTCACTTTCCCAATCCCTTTCTCTCAAGCTATGATGGTGAAAGCTTCTCCTTAGTGAAGGTGAAGTTGAAGGCTGAAGATCTGAGAGAAGAATGGGTAATTCCTTCAAGGCGAAAGACATGTTGCAACAGGAGATATCCTTGGTGAAGGTGGCTAGCTCGTTGCAAAAGTGGGTAAGCCCTTGTGAAAGTTGAAGACTCTTTCTCTAGGATAGGTAAGTCCTTGTAAGGTTATTGGGTCCTTTGTTACTTAAAAGGAAGACTAGGTATCCTTTCCCTGAAAAAAGAAGGTCATATTGTATCTCTTATAGTGGAATATAAGAGGTGTGCAATGGTTGCAAATCCTAGGGATTGACCCCTCTAGGTAATGGATGTACACCTCCTTGTTTGGAGTTTGTAACCACTATACATAGCTTATGTTCTTGTGCTTGTTCAATCTCTCTCATATTTTCTATGTATGCTTAGTTGCACTCAAATTTTGTATATGCAACCTTATCTCGTGATATAATTTAAAGGTCTAATCAATTTGGTTTAAGTGTTTTAGCTCTATTCAACCCCCCTCTAGATCTCATTGATCCAATAAGTGGTATCAGAGCAGTTATTCTCCAAGAAAGTGCTCCTATGAGACAAGAATATGGGTGAGAATTTGTTGGGGTCCCTCAACATAGAAGGAGGATTGTCCACACATCCCCCATGCAACAACACAAACTTCCTCAATTGGAGGAGAAGAATGCTTGACACCATTGTGAATGGGCTTGCATCTTTGGTACAACCCATGGACTAAGGAAAGGTCAACTCTAAGATTCTTAGATCTCTTCCCAAGAGGTGGCAATCCAAGGTGACCTCCATTGAAGAAATAAGAAGTCTTGGTGACACTACAACCGAAGTGCTCATTAGGAATCTCCAAGTTTTTGAAGTGAGGCTTGACAAGCAAGAAGAAGAAGACAAACTAGAAGAGAATGAATCCAAGAAGATAAAGGATGTAACCTTCAAATCTCAACTGGAGGTCATTGTTCTTCAGCAACAACTTGCTTGTCGACCCACTCCTCCCTCTAGTGAAGTTGAAACCCCTAGTGATCTTGAAGCCAACTACTCTAAGGGAAAACACTTCAAGGGAAAGCCCTCCTCCTCCTATACTCCTAGATGCTATTTATGTGGACAAAGGGGACCTACAAGAATGATTTCCCCAAGGCAAATAAGTCCCACCACAAGATCAGCTCCAAGAAGAAGAAGGACTACCACAAGTAGAGTAAGTTCAAGAAGAGAGAGAAGAAGGAAAGAAGAGGCAAGGATGCTACCCATGTTGCTTGGGGAGGAGTCTTCCTCAAGTGATTCCATCTCAAATGAACGAGAGAGTCACATTACTCTCATGGCCTCAACTAGTGAATATTTATGTGAGGTAAATGAGGTAAGATTGAATGAACTTTCTAAAGATGCTCTCATTGATATAATTAATGTTTCCCGTTCTTCTTTCTCTAAGTGAAAATCTAAAAAGAAGAGATTAGGGAAAATCATAGATGATGTATATGCTAGAATCAAAATTCCTGAACAAAATGAAAAAGTTCATCTTGATATCATAGATTCCTTGAAAGGACAATTTCTAGATCTTGAACTTCAATATAATAGTGTAGAAATTGAAAATGGTTTTTATATAAAGAAAATAAATGATCTTAAAGATGATAATCAAATCTATGTTGAAGAGCTTGTTATGCTAAGAACTGAAAATACTAGATTATTACTAAAGTTAATGATCTTGAATCTAGACCTATCTTTCCTAGTAAAGAAGCAACTATTATAACTCTTGAAAAGGATTCTTATTTGACTAAAGCCCTCTATTTAGAGATCAACCTTTTGCATGCCCAAGATGATCTTGCTAGTCTTTCTTCTACAATCATTACTCTTAGTGATGATAACCATAGACTTAGAGAGACCTTGTAAAAGTTCCTCAAAGGAAAAAAAATCCCTAAATTCTATTCTCGAGCACTCTACCAAACAAGTGGGTAGAAGTGGTTTGGGATATGAGGAAGCCCCTAGAACAAGGGAAAGGTAAGAAAAATATCAAGGGGCATCCAATATACCAAGGAGAGACTTCCGACTCTAAGACATCTACGGTTTGTGCTCATTGTTAGTGTGATGATCGTTATTCTACTTTTGGTCCTTAAAAAGAGAAGGGGACCAACCCAAACATGAAATGGGTCCCCAAGCTAAATATGAATCCCAAAGTTTGAATTGGGCACCGATGTATCCTTTCTATGAAGGAAAAAGGCAAATAGATTATTGATAGTGGATGCTTAAAGCACATGACCAGTGATAGAGACCAATTCAACACTCTTACTAAGAAGAAAGGAGGTTTAGTGACATTTGGGGACAACAAGAAAGGTAAAGTGATAGGTGAGGGTGATGTAGGTGATTCACTATGCATAAAGAATGTTCTTCTTGTAGATGACCTACATCAGTACTTAGTGTAATTTAACTTTGTGATAATGGATATCTTGTTCTCTTTACTTCACATGAATATTTGCTTCTAGACTCCCTCTCTTACAATGTCATATATAAGGGAATTATAAGTTGAATTTTTTGCATTATTGTTCTCGATTCTTTTAAGCCTGTTTTTGGTAAATGCCTAGTTGTTGATAAAAATGATGTATCTTTGTGGCATTATAGGCTTGCTCATGTAAATATGCATCAATTGAAGAATTTGAGCAAAAAGGACTTGGTCAAAGGACTTCCTAAATTAGATTTTGAGAAGGATGATGAATGAAAACCTTGTACCTAAGGAAATCAAACCAAATCCTCCTTTAAACCCAAAGGAGTTCTTCGCACCAAGAGGGTTCTTGAACTTCTTCACATTGATTTATTTGGAACAATGAGAACTAATCTCTCTGTGGTAGTAAATATTGTCTTGTGAGTGTCGATGATTTCTCTCATTTACATGGAGTTTTTGTTTGGTTTCTAAAAGTGATATTCTTGATGTATTCCCCATTTTTAGCAAATGAGTTGGAAAAAAACCTCTTTCCGCATCATGTCTATCTGTAGAGACCATAGGGGAGAGTTTGAAAATAATTTGTTTGAAAGTTTTTGTGATGAATATGATTATACTCGCAATTTATCTTCCCCTCGTACGCCTCAACAAAATGGAGTGGTTGAGAGGAAGAATATGTCTTTACCGGAAATGTCTAGAACAATGATTTTGGAGTATGTCACTCCCAAGAAGTTTTGGGTGGAATCTGTTAGTACAACATGTTTTGTGCAAAATTGGGTTTTCGCTCATCCTATGCTTAAGAAAACCCCCTATGAGTTAAGGCGTGGTAGAAAGCCTTCGATTGACTTCTTTCATATGTTTGGTTGTACTTGCTTTGTCTTGAACACCAAAGATTGTCTTGATAAGTTTGATATTAAATCTTATAAGGTTCTCTTTCTCGACTATAACACTACAAGTAGATCTTTTAGAGTATTTAACATTGAACTATCTAAAGTAGAAGAATCTATCAATGTTAAGTTTACTGAGACTAGCCCCTCTATTTCCAAGAATATTGTGAATGATGATGTTGTAAATGAGGTGTTCCAAGATTAAAATAACTCAACATCAATGACAAAGGAAAAGAGGTGGTTTTAGATGAAGAATCAAAAGAAGATGAAAAAAAGAATCCTACTCCCCGGTTTGCTAAAGATCATCCTAAAGAGCTTATCATAGGAAATCCTTTTGAAAGGGTGAAGATGTGAGTTGCATTCAACAAAGAAGAAGTTGACAACACCTTCATCTCACAACTTGGGCCAAAGAATGTCGAAGAATCTCTCAAAGATGATGAATGGACCATAGAAATGCAAGAGGAACTAAAACAATTTGAGAAGAAGAAAGTGTGGACTCTAGTTCCAAGACCAAGGGATAGAAAGATCATTGGCACAAAGTGGGTCTATCGCAACAAACTTGATGAAAGAGGAATAGTGGTAAGGAATAAAGAAAGGTTAGTAGCTCGGGGTTACAATCAACAAGAAGGTATTGACTTTGATGTAACTTATGCACCTGTTGCTAGACTTGAATTTATTAGAATGCTACTTGCCTTTGCTAGTCATAAAAATTGCCTAATGTATCAAATGGATGTTAGAAGTGTGTTTTTGAATGGTAGAATAGAGGAGGAAGTCTATGTGTCTCAACCTCCCGACTTTGAAAATGACAAGCTTCATCATGTTTATTAGTTACAAAAAGCTCTTTATGGTCTCAAACAAGCTCGTTGTAAGGAGGCGGGATCAACCCCTTACTAATTTTTTTTTGAAAAATTAACATCCATTCCAAACACACTCAAAGGTATGTTGGAATAGGTTTAAAATTTTCAAATTTATTATAATGGTATACAAAAGACCAAAGTGTAGCAGCATAATAAAAATAACTAACTATATTCAACTTTCATGAAAGATTACACAAGTACATCAAAATCTCCCATTGGGGTTTATAACAAGATACAACAAAAAGGATCTAGATAGAGGGAAGTCTAAACTACTTCAAATCTTATCTTCAGAGCAACATCTTCAAGTGCTAGGTCCATGCCCAAAGCTATGTTCTCCTGATTGAACTCAACAACTTGTCCTAACCTGGGTGGTTGGGAGTGCACCCAGCAAAAGGGAAAGGAAACAAGGTATGTGTCAAAATATTGAAAAAGTACAAAAGATAACAATAACATTGAAGCATAAATATATGGATTCATCAAATGATGAGAGGGCTAAGAGGACGAGGCATATAAAAAAAATAGATTCTTGCCAAAAACCAATAAATAATAATGAATTGCATGAATGATCAATATTGAACTACATTAACTAAGTAGGGTTGAGGCACCTACCAGACCTTAACCTATAGGTGAGGGGAGAATTAATACATTCCCAGCCACCTACACATATTTTTATAAGGGGGAGAATAAGATGTTCCCCAGGGTGAATTAACACATGCCCTGCTATGGGTGGTTGTACATAAGTACCACTACTATAGGTAAATAGTCAAATAAACCATCATGCATAAGAAGTAGTAAATTGGAAAGATAAATAGTCATATAATTGCAATATGGTAGTGGGGTTCCAAGACCCATGAAATAAAACATCAATACTAATTTGAGGCAAGTACATCAAAAGATTCATGAGTAGAGGAAATCAGGTTCAATAAAGCCTCATTAGGGAAAGTAATATTGGTTCACAAGTATCCCAACTAAAGGGTTAGATATGCACATACCTCTCATACAATTTCAATTACCATTGAGTCCAAGACCAACTTCTCCTATTTCCAATGTATAACCATGTATTAGGGTATGTTATATGCACTAATGTAAAGAAAACCCCTATTTTTGACTTTTTGCACAAAACATTGATTTGGACTCTAAAAACATCACCATTGATCTAGTTAGATTCTTTTGATTAAGAAACATATAATTTTGCATATTTTAGAATTATGAAGGTTAAAGTGTATTTTTGGTGATTTTTAGGTATTTAATTCATTTTCTAAAATCTCTTTTTGATAAAAATCCAAACAAAACCTTAGAACTATTTTTTTTAGAAAGAGCACATTTTTCATTGTTCAAAACATATTTTCTTTTTATTTTTGGACAAGGGAATAAATAGTTATGAATTTCTCAAAACTGACCAATAGGAAATTGCCACATCATCAAACCGGTCGAGATAAGAGGGGAGAGAGAGAGAGAAAAGACCATTTGACCCAAGTTTAGGGTTTGGAGTTTCAAAGGTAACCAAACCAGATCTTCTAGAGAAGGTAAAACAACAAGAAACTAAAACCCTAGAAGAACATGGTTGATAGAGATGGAGATCATCGATTTTAAACATAGAAGCATGAGTTTTAAGCATGTAGTAAGCAATATATGAGAAGGGGGTTAACAAAACTCACCTCTTGGGAAGGTAGACAAGTTTAAGTAGAAAGATTTTCGAGCTAGAGAGGCTGGTTTCTCCAAAAAAACTCCTATCTCGAGCAAGAAGCACCTTCTCCACTTTAGAGGTGAAATGAACATGAACATGGGGTGTTTAAGGGCTCTAAGTGGGGTTTCACCATGGAAGACCAGGGTTTTGACCTGGAGGAAGGTTGAAGGAAGACTAACATCATGAAAATAGGGAAAGAAAGGAGGATACTTACTAGTTTTGGTCGAAATCACCAAGGAGGAGCTTAAGAAATCCTAAATAGAGAAATTTGGAACCCTACAAGCCTTCTTCACCAAGATAGGCACCCTCTTTTACCTTGGGACAACAACTTCGTGGACAAACATAGAAGGAATGATTCTCTAAGATAGTGGAAAGAAAGGAGAGCAAGATTTTTCGAATTGGGAGTTGGGAAGGGGTAGATATGGCTATATAAAGAAAGAGGTCAAGTATGAGGTGTCTATGAGACTTTCCATGTGTCATGTATCAGGGTGTCCATGGACATGCAAGACTTTATGGATAAGGAAGAAGTCAAGCACGAGGTGTCAAGTTACTTTCCATGTGTCCAATGCTAAGGGTGCCCATAGACATGCAAGCCTTTATGGATAAGGAATTAAGAAGTCAAGCGTGATGTGTCCATGGAGCTTTCCATGTGTCCTTAGCCTAGGGATTTCATGGCCATGCAATAGGAAAACTCATAGAGGCTTCTTGAATATCAAATTTAGGTTTATGGACACTTATAGGCCATCCCAACCGACCTCCAATCAAAGAAATAACCCCATTGGTTGATAGCTTCTAAAGATAAGCTCATTTATAAAGAGGGTAATCCCTAAAATGCCCTTGGAGAGAAACACCTTCAAACCACGGTGAAACTAGGTGCCCCATGGTTTAAAAACTCAAGAATGGTAAGGTAATATCTGAAGATTATAATTAATGTGACAATTTACAAAGAAAATCTCGAAATTGGGTTAAATTGCATAAAAGTCCAAAATGTGCATATAATTGCATAACTTGTACAAACAATATCGAAATTGGACCAAACTTGAAACTTAATCTTGTCTCATGATTTAAAAATACCTCAAAAGGTTATATTAGGTTTAGAGCACTTAATTATGGTGGTTAATCTTGTTGAACACATTAAGTAAGGTTTGGGGCCTTACACTTCTAACATGGATTTATTTACCATTGTTCCACTTAAGCGGTGATTTTACATTTTAGATCCTTAAATAAGATTTCACCAAGGTATTTGTACATAAACCCTTACATTGGTATAATTATTGAACAAATGTTCACCAAACCACTATAAATTCCATAATTTAAGCATCAAGGCCAAAAAGGATAGAAATGATAGGAAAATATTGGGAAAGGGCCAAAAAGAGAATATGTTGAAGTTTCGGTATGTTACACCCGTAGAGCTTGGTATGAGAAATTGAATAACTTTATGTTAGAGAGTGGATATGTCATGGGTAAAGTTGATTATACATTCTTTCTTAAACACACTTTTAAAAATTTCTTGATTATTCAAATATATGTTGATGATATCATTTTTGGTAAAAATGATCTTGATCTTTGCAAGGATTTTAGTTCTCTTATGCATAGTGAATTTGAGATGAGTATGATGGGGGATCTCACATTCTTCCTTAGCTTCCAAATCAAGCAAACAAAGAATGGAAACTTCATCAGCCAATGCAAGTACACAAGTGAACTCTTGAAGCACTTTGGGATGGAGAACACCAAGTCAATAGATACTCCCCTATTCAACCCAAACTCAATGGAGATGAAGAAGGAGAATAGGTATATGAGAAGCTCTATAGATGTATGATTAGTAGCTTACTATACTTAACTACCTCTAGACCGGATATAATGTTTAGTGTTGGTTTGTGTGCTAGATTTCAATCAAGTCTTAGAAAATTTCATCTCAACATTGTTAAGAGGATTCTCAGGTATCTAAACAAAACCTAAAATTTTGGACAATGATATCCTAAGTCAAGAGACTTTACTCTCACAACTTACAATGATGTTGATTATTTCGGGTGCTTAATTGATAGCAAGTGCATAAGTGGCACTTGCTTCCTCCTAGGACAATGCTTAGTTTCTTGGTTCTCTAAGAAACAAAGCACAGTGGCTCTTTCAACTACCGAGATTGAGTACATTGTAGCTGGGAGTTGATTTGCCCAAGTCCTATGGATGAAGCAAATGCTCCAAGACGTTAATGTTTTCTATGATGCTTCTTCTACCTACTGTGATAATACAAGTGCAATCAATTTATCTTACAATCCTATACTATATAGTAGAGCTAAACATATAGAGGTCCATCATCATTTCCTTCCTGACGACATTTCTGAGAAAGATACCTATATTATTCATGTGGACACAGAAAATCAACTCACATGCATTTTCACTAAATCTCTAGCTAGAGAGTAATTTACTTATATTAGATCAAAATTATTTATAACTGTCCTTGATGATAATGGTATGCCTTCTAGCTAGATCTTCACTTATCTATATATTTTTTCTCATAAAATGCTCATCTTATACTTATTTGTGCTATAAATGCCTCGTTTCAGTGCTTTATTTTTGGAGTTTTTGCTTTAAATTGCAAATGCTTATTTTATCACAAAATAGTAGCCAATTAATGATGAGTATCTAGTGCACTTACACATTCATAATACATAATAGACTAGAGAAATGCATTTATATAGTGGTCTAGATGTCTAGAATTAAATTTTGTATATTGTTGACAAACACTTTTGTCAGTCGAGTTTGTTCTGGGGAAACTCGACTGAAAAGATGACCAAGGACTGCATTGACTTCAGTGTCAGTCGAGTTTCCCAAACCACAAACTCGACTGACAATACTGTTGTGTAGAAGTATAAAATGATTGTTGGCTTATTTCCTCCCTCTCAACTAGAGAAAATTTGGCCGACCAAACTTATTTTGTGCTCGTCCTTAAACCCTTGACCTCTCCCAACCATCTCCTAGCCCTATCCTACCCCATTTCTTCTTCCTTAGCCATCCCTGGCCCTTACCTAGTGTGTTGGGCGGCATGTAGCTGGTGGTTACTTCCTCATTTGACGTCATCTATCTCCATTTTTTTCTCTATGGAGTCAAATCAAAGGAAGAGGATGGGCCCAACTGGTGTGCCTTCTTCTTCCACTCTTCTAGGATCATTTGGTATGATGAAACCTCTTTTATAAACTCTGAAGTCGTTAATCGATACAAAGAGTTGTTTCCTAGAAATCCCTATCCTTTTAGGCCCTTGCTTAACTCTAGCAATGAGCTACTGAAGGAGGTTAATAAGGTTTTTACCTACCAACTCCTTGGTGCACTTTGTGTAGAATGCATGAAATTTTCAAACTTCCTATAAGTAGTGCTTGAATTCTATGCCAATCTCACATGAAACTACACTATCTTAGCTCCACCTTTAAATACCCAAGTCATGTTGTCATCCATGATTGCGGGAATAAGATTTCAAATCTTTGAGTACTCCTTAAATGGATTCTTATCTTGTGTCTTGCCTACTTTGATGTCTTCATATAACTCTTACAGTGACCTCCATGACCTTGAAGCCTTTTATAAGAGTTTTAAACCCGAACTTATCCTTCTTGACATCCATCAAACTATGAAGAAACTCAAGGCTCCATGTAGGAAGAAGTCTATCCTACCATACTTTTCTCTTGACTTTAAGACTTGCCTAATTTCTCTCATAGTTAACTGCAATATCCATCCCAATAAAAATCAAACAGATATCACTAAAAACTCTACAGTGATCATGTATTGTCTTCTTAAAAATTTCATAGTCAAATGGTCCAGATATATTCTACATCATATGACCTAATTTGACACAGAGAAGAACACCAAGGACTCCCATTCACCCTATTCTAACTTGATATGTGGATTGTTTCTGTAGGGAAATCAGGACGACATATAAGGCAATAGAAATAAAAATTTAAAGCCTGATTCCCCTGGACAATAAGATTGCGTCAACAACAATGTATCTAGGAAGGAAAGGTTGCAAGATTATAAGTGGTCCTAGAGAAAGTCCAGTGACATTACCCTTGTAGCAACATATATGCTTCTTCTTCTTCTTCTTCAGGCAGCAACACACTCCTTCAATGACAACAACACTCAAACAATTGTCACGAATGACCTCCTCCATAGACGGTAGTTGACGATGTCCTCCTAGCAGCAGCCAACAGACTCCTGCCTCTAGAGTAGTCCACACGGACCACTGGAAACTCCACATTGTGCTACCAGATCTAGAAGGAAGGAGTTGTCCCCTTCTGTCAGTGTACTAGTCATCGACATGCTCTACCACAATTGTTCTCATTTGTTCTCTCCCTTTCCATCTCTCCCTTTAATGGGTAGGACTTGCTTGGGATCTCTATTATTTACCAAAACTAGAGAGGAAAACAATTTTCAGAGAAACGAATTCTCAATTGTGTGTGCTAGGAAGCCCCCAATACCCTTCAATCTATAGTAGAGGGCAGGGTCAGGGCTTCCAGTCTGTGTGGAAGTAGAAAAGTATGGAATCATAATTTTTTGGAACCTATGAATGATGAACTAGTTAGTTCACACACCCAACCAGTCGGTTGGTGCATGATCCAATCGGTTCACTAAGTGAATTGGTCAGTTCACACAGTTTCTTATTTTGAATCACATCGGTATTCAATGCCCCCATTAATGCTAAACATGGCATCACATCAATCCTTGTTCCAATCAAATTAGTAACTAAACCAGGTGACCCAGAGGGTGAACCAGTCATCTCACATAGTGAAACGATTGTTTCACATTGTGAGAGAGTCGTTTCACAAGTGAAATGGTTGTTTCACTTGTCCAGTTCAGGCAAAGTTCAACCAACATTGATTCCAATTGACCTGACAATCCAACCGATCGGTTCAACACCTGAACAGGTCTGTTCAAAGTCCAGTCAGTCAATTTTGAACCTGAGTTGTTTAATTGAATACCTAAACACCTTTAGTAATCAATCCAAACATCATTAATGAATAAACTCCTTTAATCCAAGTGTATCCTATGTGTGTGACCCTATAGGTCCAGAAGTACGTTGGCGGTGAATGTTCGTAACCAATTATAACATCACAAGCAAAGTGTAACGAATTGAAATCTATGTATAATCTTAGATTAGCCTTTTTCCAAAGCTTTTTCTTTCATTTTTGTTCTTGATGTTGAATTAGTTGAAATTATAAAGGTTTGGTGTACATTTATTCCCAATATTTTACTTTATAAGGAGTTAAGCACAAAAACTTAGTGGAAGTTTACTAAAGGGTTTAATTTGTAAAATGTCTGCTCAAGAGGGATAAGGATAAATAAACAATCAGTCTAGAAGTTTCTATGGCTTTATGTGTGGGAAGAAGAAAAGAAAATCCATTAATTTTTCCATTAAGTGAAAATAAGAGAAAATTTCCTAAAATTCATAAAAGTGGAACTCAAAGATAATTATAAGTCCAAATTCATTTTCTTTGAGTACGAGTTTTCTTGGGTAGTAAGTTTCACAACTTTAGAAAAAAATAGTAAGTATAAATATATTAATTAAATAGGAAAATAGGAAATAACTCAAAATTACAAAATAAAATTATTTATGACTCCAAAAGTAACAATTGATGCCAAATTCATGATCTATACATTAAAATATACCTTTGGGAGAATTTTCACTCAATTTGGAGAACATTTGATTAAAAGGTGAATAAGGAGAGAGAAAGTATGTAGAACCTTAAAAATATTAAATATTTATACAAACAACTCCAACATGTAAAATTGATGGCAAATTCATATCCAAAGCACTTAATGTGACTTGTAGGTGAAGTTTTATCAAATTTGGGGAATCTTATAACCACTAATGATGGAGGAAAGATACATTAAGATTTGATTTATTTAACACATTAAAAGTTCCTAAAAGGCAAAACTAATTCCATATTCAGATTCCTCATATCAAAAGTAGGTTAAGTGTCAATTTTTATTTAATTTGGAGCATGTTTGCACCCTCAATAGAGGAGAGAGAAAAAGATTAAATAAAATAGGTGCCACTTTAGTCCGATTAAGATTGGGAATGCAATAAATATGTCACGTGCCTATTCTTTTTATTTTACAATTTTTTGCACCACTGGATGGTCCAAATTACTGGGCCGCTTGATCATACAACTGGTAGCTTGTCTCCAAGCTTGCAACTAACAAGGAAAGCATGGCAGTTCACATTGGAATTTCAAATCAAGATTTCTCAATATGTAGTCGATCTTTTTGTGAGATTTTTGATCCCACACTTTCCTCATGTGATTCCACACCGATTTATCCATATATTTTGATATTTTTTCAAAGATTCGAGAAACACCCAAAGTCGACCACCGAGCTCTCTCACCGCCATTGTCTTAGAACCCTAGAGCAAACCACACCTATAAATAGTACCCTCTATACCTTCGTATCCTTTTACCCAACTCCCCTCTTCCCTTGATTTCCCCATTGCTTATGTCTATAGACTTCAGGAAGCTTGGATAGGACTTGAGTTTGTGGCAGACATTGCTCGTTCTCTACTCGACCTCGGGTCAAATTGTCTACATCATTATGTCTGTGGTGATCTACTTGTTCTTTCTGTGTTCTTATTCTCAAGTTTGATTGACTCTCTTGGACTTACCCAAAACTCGAGTTGTTGCTCGCTAGCCATGGTGTGGATGATGAATGGGAAGAATCCCCTATGTGTTTTTCCTCTCCTACCCTCCTTGTTTCCTATTTTCCTTTACTTTCCGCTTGAGGGCAGTACTATCTTTTTGCCACCGCTTGCTTTGCTTTGAGTGAGTCAAAGTCGTGCCTTTGACCCTTAACTTGTCCGATTCTGATTGGGCTAAGTCAACAAGGTGGGCCCGTTCTTCACTCTCTCTTTGTCTCTCTGCGATAGTTTTGTTGATGTGGCACTCTGTGATTGGTGAGAATAGGAAAAATCATATCTTTTTATTCCTTTATCTAAAAATTAAAATAAAATATGTTTTGGAATTAGAAAAATGTAAGCTTTCTAAAAAAATGTTTTTGAGACTTATTTTTTAGTTTTATCATAATAGCTTTTCTAAAAATGAATTTAATACATAAAAATCACCAAAAATGCACTTTAAACCTCATAACTCCAAAATGGACAAAACTATATGTTTTCTTAATTAGGAGAACCTAATAACATCAATGGTGATAGTTTTAGAGTCTAAATCGAGGTTTTGTTCAAAAAGTCCAAAAGTTAGGGTTTCCTTACCTTTATGCATATGTAAAACCCTAATACATGGTTATACATTGAAAATAGGAAAAGTGGGTTTTAGACTCAATTAAAGTAGTGAAAGAGAAGTAACTGGATTTCATTAAGAAAGGTATGTTCTTTCCTTACACCTAAGTTGGGAATAATTGCAAACCCTAACCTAGTTTCCCTAATGAGGATTCTATGAAATCCTAATTTCTCTTTTGATAATTCCTTTACTATATTTGCCTCGAAATCATTTTTATTAAATATTTCTTGGGTCTTGTACCCCCTTCCATGTCTTTATTTACTTGATGCTTACACTTGCCATAGTTCTTTAGCATTTTGATTTTATTAGACTATTTAACAAGTGTAGTGGTACTTATGTACAACCACCCATAGAGAGGGCATGTGTAAACTCGCTAAGGGGAATGTGCTACTCTCCCCAATATAGAATATTTGCAGGTGATTGGAATGTGTTACTCTCCCTCACCTATTGGTTGAGGTTAGGTAGGTGCCTCAACCCTACATAGTTTAGGTAGTCAATATTAATCATGCATGCAACCTTTTTCTATATTATTATGGCAATCATCTATGTATTTATGCCTCATACTTTTGACTATCTTCATCTTATGATGAAATCTTAGACTTTATTTCCATATTGTTTCTTATCTTTTGCCCTTGTTCATTTTCTTTGACACATACCTTGTTTTCTTTCCCTTTTGCTGGGTGTTTTCCCAAACACCCAGGGTTAGATCAAGGTGTTAAACAAGGCCAAGGTGACCAAGTTCAGGAGTTGTAGATTCAAGTTTTGCAATCAAGGATTACTAAGTTGCTAATTGCTAGATCCTATAGTTTCTTTTCAATATTTCCTTTTCAAAGAAACTCGTGTAGTGAACTAAGTTCAAAAAGCAATGTTAAAACTTAGTTTCTTTCCGCTACTATTGACATTTTACATGTATCTAAACATGCTTATTTACTTGGATTATAATACATGTATTCCACAATTTCTATTTTTCTTGGAAAAAAGTTGATGTTTTGTATTTCCTTTAAATTTTAGTAAGGAGGTGATCTCGCCTCTTTACAGTATGGTATCAGATCATGTTGAGAAACTACTAGGGAATAAGTTGAAAGAAAGGGTGTCTAGAAAGGATCAGGGTCTGGGGGTTGACAATATTTTTGTTTGTGCCACTAGCTTGGTTTACGAGGACTCCCAGATCCATATGATACCTTCCTAACCTGCAATGATACTGAAATCCTGAAATAGTATGCCCAGAGGTAATAGTATCCTTAAATATCCTTGTTGTCTACTCATGTTATATTATGTTAGACCCTTATCTTTCAGGAAGGGGGATTTGTTTAGAAACATGAACAAATCCTCTTCAAGAGCCACCTCTGACAACACTGACAACTAGGATACTCTAGTGACTCCCTCCAATACTGGGACAGTCCCTACTACCCATGATGGCACACCTCTTCTGACCCCTGAGCAAGAGCTGACCATGTTACGCCAACTGCTCTTGACTACCTTGGTGGGACAACTTTCCAATGTTGTAGCTACTCCAGCTAAGCCGAAGGAGTTCACTCTTACGAACTTCATCAAGATGCAACAACCATACTTCAAGGCAAAGAGTGAGCCAAACATGTTGGATAAAGCTGACGATTGGGTTTTGTCTCTGGAGCCTACCTTTGAGGGCATGGCGTGCCCTCCTCATTAGAAGGTTTGCTTCACGACGTATGTGCTAGATGGTCCAGCACGGGTCTAGTAGATGGGTATGTCTCATACCCATGATACTTCAAGCATGACCTAGGAAGAGTTCCTTAAACTTTTCCGTGAGAAGTAAATATGTCCCCCCTATTTGAAGAGGAAGTAGAGTTTTACAGTCTGCGTCAAGGAAGCATGAGCGTCTCTAAGTAGGTGCAACATTTTCTTCCCCTAGAGTGCTATGTTGTGGACCTCGGAGCTGAAAGAAGAGAAACCATATTCCTCAAGGGTTTAAGCTACAATGTAGGATGCAACCTTGTTCCCCAGCTGCCTTTGACTTTTCAACAAATGGTGGACAAGGCTTTGGTAATCGAGTCGTACTCTGGGCTCTAGTCTTCTAGGCACAACAACAACAAGAGAAAGAATGCAGGTGGAAACCAAGGGCACAACATGTGCAACCGATGCTCACGTTCTCACCTGCCAGGAAGATGCCCTGTTAGCAATGGTCAACCCCGTAGAGATGATCGACATGCACCCATATGCCATGAGTGCGGTCAACCTGGACACATCTGACCTAACTGCGCCAAGCTTAGACGGGGACCAGTTCCAGCTCAGCAGCCGCAACAGAGACAAAATCCACTTCTAAGAAACAACAACAATCAAGAACCTGCAAGGCCGACAAATACCTGTAGAAAGGCAGAATGGAAGGGTTTTTGCCCTTAGTGATGAGGAAGCTATAGGAGATAATGAAGTCTTTGAAGGTACTTTACATCTTAATATGCATCCCGTTAAAGCACTCTTCAATTCTGGTTCATCGAATACATTCATATCAATCAAGTTTGCTGCCATGTTAGAGATAGAATCATAATATATGGATCATGTTTTAGATGTTAAAACCCCTAGTGGTAGAATCTTCTCTTCTTATCTCAAACTCCCAACCATGGACCTCTGTATCTCTAGAAGGATGTTTCCCTCAGATTTCATCTTGCTTGACATGATCGCCTTTGATGTCATCCTGGGGATGGATTGGTTGAAGAGGTACAAAGTTGTTTTGTTCTATGAAGTTTTAAAGGTTAGTTTGTTGCATCCTATTGAGGTAATGATGTGTGTCAATGGTAGCAAGTGAGAAGATCGACAATTTATCATCTCTGCCATCAAAGCCAAAAAGCTTGTCTCGTAAGGGTGTAGAGTATTATTAGCATCTATCATCCTCTATGCCACACCTCCTACTCTCGATCACATAGATGTTGTGAAGGACTTCCTTGATGTATTTCCCGAGGAGTTTCCTGGCTTGCGCCCAACTCGCAAGGTGGAGTTTTCCATCAAGCTCACACCGAGAAGCCTCCTTATTGCTTAGCCCCTACAGAATTCACCAAGCTTAAGAAGCAACTTCAGGAGCTTCTTGACATGGGCTTTGTGTGCCCTAGTGTTTCACCATGGGGAGCCCTTGTCTTGTTCATAAAGAAGAAGTATGGTTCATTGCATATGTGCATGGATTATCATATGCTTAATCAAGTGATGACAAAGAATCACTATCCTTTGCCTCGCATCAATGACTTGTTCGATCAACTAAATTCAACCATTGTTGTTACGACCCCACCTCCCGATAACCCCCAATTAACGGAGACCGAGAGGTCGAAGCCGCACCCATAAATTCTGGATCAAAGGTTCGGCAATTAACCAAGAGTAATTATCAAATTTTAACATACTATACTGAAAAGTTGTAAGAAAATTAAACTTGCATACCTTTTGAAATTTTGGATTTCTAACTTCTATCCACTTAAAGATTCTATGCTAACTAATCCTCCTTGTAATTTTCTTCATGTCTTTCACAATGTGACGATTTACTGTTTGTCCTTTTGGCTTGCTCCTAAAATGCCGACAAACAAAATGTCGGTCATCCGAAGCTGGTATGTGGGGGAAACAATAAATGTGCAACTATGATAACAATGTAATCATTCAATTAATCATTTAGCAATCAAGATTATGTTTTAAATATAACTCCGCGATCCAAGAGTACCCTATCCTCTATGTTGTCCCCATTAAACCCCTCATGATCCACCTATAAGTGAACCAATTTCTAGGGTTGAGTCACATGGCACTACTCGTAAGTAGCCCACTCCTTAACTCATGGTAGGCTAATGAGTCTCATGGCACTACACGTAGGTAGCCCAGTTTCTAAATCTTGGTAACCTAGACCTTGCTCTAGGATTACCCCTTTTCTCTTAGCCTTTTCAAAGCAATAGAGGTGGACCCGGATCTAGTCAGTTATATACGCACATTTATAGTGATAATCATAGTCACTTTATAGTTGCATGAAATAAATAAACATCCAACATTTATTTTCAAGCAACCGATTAAAACTTCAGGAATCGCCGTGAAACTAGAGCGATTATTCATAAGCGTAACCACATACCTGATTTGATGAGTCATGCAGATTATTCAACATATACTTCAGGTATATACAATCAAGCCAGTCAACAGATCCAAGCAAGTAATTCAATCATCACATAATTCCTGAAAAGAATATGTACTCTATTTATTACACACTTTATCAAGAATCTTGACTTGGATTCTCTTTCTAGGGTTTCTAATCCGCATTAAGGTTTCATTAATATTCATTAGGGTTTCTTAGATCAATTTCTCAAACTTTATCCCTTTTAGGTTAACAAACCCTAAAAATACTCTTTTCCATTTATATGAACCTTAATTGCTCAACTATCCATTTTAATAATCTTTTATGCCCAAATTGACTTAGGATCATCATATCCCTATTTATTCATGGATTTGAACAATTAAACCAATTAAAAGACATATTCTCTTAAATTAGGGTTTTCAAGCTCATTAATGCATATTCATGCACGCAACCCTAAACTAAGCCAATTAAATAAAAAGATCATCTTTTTAGATCTTATTTTTACTTTTATTAACAATAGGTTAATATTAGCTTGAATTATCCATTGATCAACATTAAATCCATCTATCATCAAATCTAAGGGTTTTTCCTTAAATAAATCATTAAAGATGATAACTTTATGTTCTTTTCAAATTTCAAGCATATTTATGTACATAAACTCTAAATTAGACTAATCATGTGCAAAGTTCTTCCTTTTTTAACATAATGTACCATTTTACATTTAACAGGTTAATATATACTCTTATGATCCATTAACCCTATTAAACACATTAATCATCTCAAAATAGAGTTTCTTAATCATTAAAGTATTAAAGATGATTACTTCCATTAATTTTCGGATTGCAATTAGAATCAGACTTCAAACATAATTTCTTTGGGTTCCTCTTGTTCTGAGGATAAATTTTCATATAAAACTTGTTTTAATTCGAGCTACGGTTTATTAGATATGATTTTCACAAATAAGGAATACCTTTGGCCAATCAATGAGCGCCATGTCACTCCTTGTTCCCATGCACGCGCCTTGCTTTGCAATTAGAGTTGATTGACCGTTTTGCCCTTAATAAGTTAGACGAGTCTTCTGCCCGCGGAGGGGCAAACTTGTCCAACATGCATCGATCGTCTTCAAGCTCTGGCTGCCGTCAAGCGCAGCCCTAGGCACGATCTGGGCGGCTCGTCCTCTCCTTCTGGGACCATGCAAGCAGTCGCTGGACCTTTCCCTAGCCCCGCAGACTTCAGCCGCACCTAGGGCGCCGCCCAGTGCGCGACCGAGGTGGCTAGGTCAAGAGAAAACCGCCCCCAACCTGCAGCAGGTGAAGCAGCTGTTCGGCTGCTGCTGTGCTTTGGTTGAAGTGTGGCCACGATCACAACGCAGCTCAAGGGCTTCGTGGAGCATCCAGAGGTCGATTCCACCCACTATGGCCGTCTCATGACTACTCGATCCCGTTGCTCATCTTGGCTAGGGTTTATGGTCAAAACAAGAATAAGAAGAGGAAGAAAGGGCTGTACGTGGGATCTCTCCCTCCTCGACTCTGCCCAAAGCTCTTTCTCCTTTTATAGTGGGTGAAACGAAGTCTTAAGATGGCTATTCTCGACTTGCCAAGTCCCTTTCCTATTAGGGAGTTTATATTCCTTCATGAAAAAGCAACCTTTCTCTCTCTCTTCTTTGGATATCCCCTATTATATGGATATTCAAAATTTCCTCTTCATTTTCTTTATACTTGCTCTTTTTAACCCATTGGCCACGGATTTTTATTTTCCTTTAGTAGAAACCATTTCCTTTTTATCAATATCACGAAATTCATTAATAATGAATTGCATTATCCTCTTATTTTACCTTTTTAATATTTTCTCTTTCATTCCTTTTTATTGGGACTCCTTGGATCCCAAGACACTATATTATTTCGAAATTCTTTTTATTGGATACTTATTATCCTTCTAGATGCATCATTATGCATTATTTCACATTATATTGTTTATTTCTCATTTAATTATCTCTTTTTGAGGATTTCTTTTTATTTCTCTCTTATTTTCCTCATTGGCATTCCTTTTAATATTAGCAACCTCATGGATACGAAAATTCCCCAAGAAATCTCATTTATGCCTCTTTCCACTCATTTTCCACATTTTATCATCATTTTCAATTTATTTCTTAATAAAGAAATACTTAATTAAACTTTTATTTTCTTATTGCTCTCTTTTTGGAACCTTGGACTCCTTGGTACCCAAGGAACCCAAGAGGCACGAAATCCTCTTTGGATTTGCCTTCTAGGGATTTCTACATGTTTCTTTTCTTAAAAATTCAATTATCCATTTACTAATTGAATTTCCTTGTTATTTGGGCCCAATAGCCAATAAAGCCCACAACACAAGCATCAAGGCTATTGTAAACGGAATCCATTTATTTGAAGCACATTATATCATCATTTGTTCAAATATCTATAATATGAGAAATTACATTTCTCATCAAATGAACCCAAAATTTGAGGTTGTAACATCCTTTCCCCCTTATAGGAATTTTGTCCTCAAAATTCTATCAAGCAAACAAGACTTTTCCATGTCCATCATTGGCCCCTATGTGGCCTTACCGTACTCATGGCGCATCCAAAGAACCTTTATAATCTCATATTCTTTTCTCTAAGTTCTTTCATCCTGGCGTCTATAAACTACTAAGGTGACTCAGGCCATTCCAGCCTCCCTTGGGGCTCACTTGGTTCATTGCTCAGCACATGGTCGGGGTACCTCACATAGTGCTCTAAATTGGACACATGGAAAACATCTCACATTACTCTATCCTGAGGGGTAGGGTCAAAACCTAACCATCTCCACCCATCCATCTCTAATGGACCCATGTATCGGGGACTCATCTTTCTCAACTGCAGCTCAGAGGGGTCGGATTCTCACATTATATTCTCCCACAGTGCACTGCATGTTAGTCTACTTTGCATCTACCCACGTCTCTCGTCGTCTCTAGGCTCCTTTCAGCCATTGCATGATTAAAGTGACCTTCGTCTTCATGCACTGTGGCCCCTTTTCTAATCATCATGCGGTCCTTTCACCAAAATCACCTTACTGAAGTGGTGACCGACACAACCTCCCTTAAGAGCTTCTTAGAATCTCGATACTGACTATGGTGGTCATCATCAAATCTTTCATAGGATAGGAACTGTCTTTAGCTATCACCCTAAACAAGCACATATGCTCTCATCAGACCCTTTAGTCTGGATCGTACTAACCATTAGTTAGGGGTAATAAACTACACTAACATTAAGTTCTTCATGTACTTACTTCCATTTTATGGAAGTGAACCTCTAGGTCAAACTCAAGAACCTTTGAACTCACATCATGGTGTAGTTGAACCATCTCTCTCTCGTGGGTAGTTCAACCAGATTTGTCCCTTGACAGAACTCTTTCTTTCTCATGTCATCTAGGTAAGGTGAACTACCATAACCCATATTGCATCTCGACCATCCTTGATCCAGGGGAGACTTACAACATCCATAGTGATGAACTCCCTTTCTCTCTCAGGGACTCTTTATCCCTCATATCGATGCATTGTGTAACCGGTGTTCACCCTTCACCTTCTGTCGTGTATGGCAACATACGACATGCAGCCTCATCTTAAGCATCCAAAGTGCTATTTTCACTTACTATCTTGGTAGTACCATGGTGTATGTTGATCTTCAATCATGATTTCCTATATGTCATGATTCCTCAAGATCGATTCCTTGGAAACCCTAAAACACTCTCATCAGGGTTTCATCACCTTCTTTTCCAAATAAGTGCACTTGAGGTTATACCACCATCCTTTCATCGTATCAAGGACTAGACTGGCTAACCAAACAACTCTTAACTTTTCAACGTATCTTGTTACATCTGAGTGTTATCCAAACACCTCTTCTTTCCAAACCTAGGGTTAGCCAAACAACCTCTTATAGCTTCTAGTCAAACAAGACAGATGTATCTCAACCAGGGCATCCATTCCCACTTCGCATCCTTAAGTGTTAGGTAACATTAAAGACATACACTTCCATGTATTTCACTTATCATCTCACCTCAAACTCTATGTCTATCTTCATTAAGAACACTCTCTGGTTTCATCATCATGGTGATCAAAATCAACCTGGTATAACTTGTAAGTTCCACTTAGCTCATGATAAAAACATCCTCATAAGGGGACTACCTCATTCCTCTTAGTGTTTGCAAACCATCCATGTATCATTCTCTTTACCAGGGTAGATTATCTTCTCTATTCCCGTTTCCCGTGGCAACGTTCCAACCTACCTCATCCCTTATCCTTGATGTATGGCATGCGTAATGTCCTATCTCTCCCCCCATAACAAGAGGAAATAAGCATTTGGCTGCAGTCCAAATGCAGAGTTCTTCCTGTTCCAAGAATAGAGATGGTACATCCCACCTTGCCAATACACCTTTACATCTAAGTTGCAACATGCCACATATGTCTCTACGTCACAGACATCATGATGTCAAACTAGTCTTGAACCTATGAGGTTTATATCCTTGGTCATCTCCTCTAGGTCTATAGGGTACCGGCTCTTTTGGGGTCATCCTTCTTCCCTCATGCATCAAGAGAGTGCCCTACTCATCTGCCCTTTGGGTCCCATGAGTTCATGAAGGTGATCAATCTCCTAACCCATGGCCCTCAGACAATGATAGTTGTTACCTCCTGACCCTATGGTCATGTGCAACTGGGGAATTAGGCAACTCCTACTTTCATCGGTCTTATCCCTACCTGACCTTAGGATAGACTTAGGATTCTCCATCATAGTACATGTTCACTTAGAACCCTACCCAAGTCTTCATCATCTCTCTTTCTACAATCATGGGCTGGCTTTCATCCTTTCATAGGGATCATGGCAACCTGCCTACCCTGGGGCAAGCCCCATATCGGTTACCTCCATGGCAACACATTCATATGCAATTAGAGATGGATATCTATGGGTCTACAGGTTCATTCTCATACCATGTACTTTTCACTTAGCTTCTCAAGATCCTAAGAGACCTCTTTAGGTTACCTTAACTAACCAAAACTAATATACACCCTACCAAAGGGGTCCCTTGGTGCGATTCCGCTAGTGGTGCTAACACACTACTCGATTGAATAGATGCGCCCCACGAGGTCGGAATGCACGATGGATGAGTTTTTGCTTTCGAAATTTATAGGACCTAAACTAACCCACCTACGTCTACTAAAACACTACACCCGCAAGCGCACGGGGTCGTGTCGTAGTATAGGAAGGTGGCAAGTATAGGGTCGATCCACAGGGAAAAGAGGGGGCACTAGAGTTAGGTTAGTTTTGCTGGGTTCCTACTGCGGAGACTAGGGTTAAGGGTTTAAAGGTTGATTTTGATTGTTAACTAAGGATGAACAAGAAAGCAGTTAAAGGCAGGAATGAAATCTACGTTAACCCTAGACTAGATTAAGACTAAGCAGGAAAGAAAGGACTAAGCTAGGTATGAAAAAACAAATTATGCTAAGGCAAGCAAGAGAAAAGCAAAAGAGCAATTAAAAAACTAAACTAGCATAAACAAGGCAAGAGCAAGGCAAGAAGCTAACTAAGCAAGAAAAGAACTAACTAAGCTAAGCAAGCACAAAACTAGGGTTTTTAGCAGTAAAGAGATGTGTGGGTTGTTTAGGGGTATGAATTTATCACTTAAGTTGGGGGGTGACATATGAACATTATGATTCCATTTAGATTATCCAAACCAAACAACAAGTTAGAGTCTAATGAATTGACCTAAGCTACTAACTGGCCATGGATATGCTAGGTTGTGCATAGGGGAACTAGTCCCTAACACCCCCTACTACCCTTATGAGGCTCAATTGGGTTAGGGCTTAGGTTCAAGTCAATTAGAGTCTAATCAAGTCTAGGTTTCTATATTAGGCATTCCTAGGGCAATTAGGGGCCGAGGGTAGTAATGGGGAGGTGAGATTAGGGTTTTGGACCCCAATTCCCCCACATTCTAGCCTTGAGAAGGCTCCATGCTAATTGCACTAGAATTACCTAATCTAGCTACTTAGATATCTCACTTAGGTTTAGGGAGATTGATTAGGATGTAGGAAGATGGGAGGCAACCTAGGGATCCAAGAATTGGACCTAGGGGCAAATCCCAAAATTCACACATACAAGCAATTTGCCTAAATTCCTAGGTGATTTCACACACAAACCAACAAGCAATCCGTGGAGAAAGAGATAGAAATAGAATATAATCATTAACAAATGAAATTACAAAGTTTACATGTCATTTCCCCCCAACATGGTATCAAAGTAACATAATATCCCCCAAACAGCCCACCCACAGGGGCCTAGCTACTCATAGAAATGGAAAACACAAAAAGAAAGGAGATAGAGGGAGACGTAGCCATGGAGCTCGGTGTAGATGAAGGAGTCCTCCTCTCCAGCAGCTGCAAGGTCGTCCTCCTCCTTATTCTTGGATGGAATGGTGTAAAATGGTGGTGGGAAGTGGATGGAAGGCTCAGATATAGGGGGTTATGTGGTGGAAATGGTGAAATGGAGTGGATTTGAGGTGGAGGTGAAGTGGAATGGAGTGGAGGTGACTAGGGAGCGAAAATGGGAGTAGAAGGTAGCCAACCTCGTGCCCCAGCCACCACCTAGGTATATATAGGTGTCTAGGGGGTCTAGGGTTAAGTTAGGGGTAAAATGGGGAAAACAGTGGAAAAATCGGGTAAAATTATGTGTAGCACGGCCGTGCTGGGCTGCACGGCCGTGTTGGGCAATGGGTAGCACGGCCGTGGTGGATGGGAACGGCCATGGTGATAAAATGGATTGAACAGGGGAATTTTGAGTTTCTGGGGCTGGTGGCACGGCCGTGCTAGCCAGCACGGCCGTGTTGGGAACTGCCAAAACGGCCATTCTTGGTAACACGGCCGTTCTGGCCAACTGGGTCAATTTTTTATGATTCTGCTGCTTGGGGCAAGTCCCAGCACGACCATTCCATGGTAGCACGGCCGTGTTGGGATCCTTCCCCTGCATCTGAGTGTTGAACTTGGCCATCCATGGAGGGTATTGCTTCAAAACCTTCTTTGACCACTTGGGGTAGGTTGGGCGTGGTTTCAGCCTCATTTTGGGCTCCTCCAAGCCTAGGGAAACCCTAAATTCAACCATCTTCTTTCCAATCCATCAAGTAGTGGACAAAGTACATATAAAACATGCAAAAACCATCCATAAGTGATTTTGACAATAAAACACATATTGAGGGAAATAACATGTAATCTAACAAGAATAGATGTGGATGAAATGCAAAATGACACAAGATAAAGCCCTAAAATAGGGATGAATCATCCCTCTCCCAGGATGGGAGGAAAACTATCTCTTGACAACAAGGTCACAAAAGCTCTAAGGTCTAGGGTTTACATCCACATGAGCCTATTTAACCCTAGCAAGCTATTACGCACAAGCAGATCACCTATTGTACCATGCTAGGTCATATTTGTCCTCTTTCCTCAAAGTTGTATCAAGATCATACCTTTCTTTATCAACAACCTAGCTGTGAGGGGTTCATCAAACATACTTTAAACTAAAGGGACTTCCCTTTTCCTTTATACATGAGGCGTACCATGCTCGAAACTATAGCAACTTAATTCTCTTCATGAGCATTAGGTATACCACTTCCCCTCTTATATCAGGAACCCTAGGTTCATGTTCTTGATGTCCAGCTGCATGCTCTATCTCTTAACCATGAATCAAGCTTGCAAAAGGCATAACGTGCACTTCCTGTCATCCTTCAACCTTCAACTCGAGAAACACTTAGAGTTGGATCCTCCTCAAGGACAAACCATAAGGTACAAGGCCTCATAACCTGTTACAAATCCACCTCAGGGTATACATAACATCTTCTTCCTTTCTCAGGAGGTAACCACTTATACCATAGGCACATAGGTGCCAGAAACCTCATCCTTCCTCTAGGTTTTGGTCCCTCCCATGGCAACCAAGACATCATCAACCTCTAGGGATCAAGAATGTGGTGACCCCTATCATCCATTTAGGTCGCATCATCCTCAACTCCCGACTTCTCCTCCTATCTCAGAGTCTAGGATTCCAACCTTCCTGCTGGGTTTCCTGCTCTCTCTCTAGAGCTAACCCTATAACTAACCTCACCATTAGAGGTCCTATCTTCGTAAAGGGTTAACCTCTAAAGCATGAAGCCTATGTTCAACTTATGTTTGCTAAAGGTTATCCATAGTTCTTTTATGCTTATTTCATAAGCCATCCTTCGTACTCGCATGGTCAGGGTTTCAACCCATTGCTCACACTACTGATACATACAGGGTGCCTATTATGCCATGCTCGTATCAACTCATGGGGTTCCATAGGTTCTTCTCTAACCTCAACAATGAAAGAGTTATCCTTTACTCTAACATGCACGACCCTTCCTAGGGTTGGGTTGCCAGAGGGACTCGGTCATCCATCCTCTCATGGCTCATAGGGCATCCCAAGCATGTCCATCCAAACACCTGGTCTACCAAGACATCTAGCTCTCCCTCTCTAACCTTCACTTAGGGTTAGGGTTAACATCATCCTTAGAGGATGTGCCAGGTCTCTACTTGCAATGGAGATCTCTATCTCCAAGACTAACTTATCCTCCTGACAAGAAGTTCTAGCCCCAAGTCTCTTCTGAGGACATGACATCTTATGTCATACGACCTAAGCATGTATTTATTCTTTAGTTTGCGCTTAATCTATTAAGCTTATGTCCATGACATCTTATTTACATGCTTTTCATTAATTTGATGGAGAGTTCCTTAGACCTTATTAACCTTACCCATACCACAAGAGGATGAGGAAAAGAGAGAAAACCCTAATCCTTAAGGTCCTTAATAGAATTTGTGATGAGAAGGGATGAATAAGATGAGAAAGTCCTAAAGGTATCTTATTTTGATTCATACCCTAAGACTTTGGCCAGGCAGTCACACGGATCCAGGAGTCCTCGTATTCTGACTAGCGGTGCGGAGGAAAATATTGCCAGCCCCCGGTCGTGATCCTTTTCTAGACACCTCCGTCTTTCGGATAATCCTCTAATAACTCCCTTTGGTTCTACAGAGTTTGTAAAATTTAATAATTATTAATGGTTAACTGGGGAACCTACGCTCTGATACCAAATGTTACGACCCCACCTCCCGATAACCCCCAATTAAGGGAGACCGAGAGGTCGAAGCCGCACCCATAACTTACAGATCAAAGGTTCGACAATTAACCAAGAGTAATTATCAAATTTTAACATACTATACTGAAAAGCTGTAAGAAAAATAAACTTGCATACCTTTTGAAATTTTGGATTTCTAACTTCTATCCACTTAAAGATTCTATGCTAACTAATCCTCCTTGTAATTTTCTTCATGTCTTTCACAATGTGACGATTTACTGTTTGTCCTTTTGGCTTGCTCCTAAAACGCCGACAATCAAAACGTCGGTCAGCCGAAGCTGGTATGTGGGGGAAATAATAAATGTGCAACTATTATAACAATGTAATCATTCAATTAATCATTTAGCAATCAAGATTATGTTTTAAATATAACTCCACGATCCAAGAGTACCCTATCATCTATGTTGTCCCCATTAAACCCCTCATGATCCACCTATAAGTGAACCAATTTCTAGGGTTGAGTCACATGGCACTACTCGTAAGTAGCCCACTCCTTAACTCATGGTAGGCTAATGAGTCTCATGGCACTACACATAGGTAGCCCAGTTTCTAACTCTCGGTAACCTAGACCTTGCTCTAGGATTACCCCTTTTCTCTTAGCCTTTTCAAAGCAATAGAGGTGGACCCGGATCTAGTCAGTTATATACACACATTTATAGTTATAATCATAGTCACTTTATAGTTGCATGAAATAAATAAACATCCAACAGTTATTTTCAAGCAACCGATTAAAACTTCGGGAATTACCGTGAAACTAGAGTGATTATTCATAGGCATAACCACATACCTGATTTGATGAGTCATGCAAATTATTCAACATATACTTCAGGTATATACAATCAATCCAGTCAACAGATCCAAGCAAGTAATTCAATCATTACATAATTCTTGAAAAGAATATGTACTCTATTTATTACACACTTTATCAAGAATCTTGACTTGGATTCTCTTTCTAGGGTTTCTAATCCGCATTAAGGTTTCATTAATATTCATTAGGGTTTCTTAGATCAATTTCTCAAACTTTATCCCTTTTAGGTTAACAAACCCTAAAAATACTCTTTTCCATTTATATGAACCTTAATTGCTCAACTATCCATTTTAATAGTCTTTTATGCCCAAATTGACTTAGGATCATCATATCCCTATTTATTCATGGATTTGAACAATTAAACCAATTAAAAGACATATTCTCTTAAATTAGGGTTTTCAAGCTCATTAATGCATATTCATGCACACAACCCTAAACTAAGCCAATTAAATAAAAAGATCATCTTTTTAGATCTTATTTTCACTTTTATTAACAATAGGTTAATATCAGCTTGAATTATCCATTGATCAACATTAAATCCATCTATCATCAAATCTAAGGGTTTTTCTTTAAATAAATCATTAAAGATGATAACTTTACGTTCTTTTCAAATTTCAAGCATATTTATGTACATAAACTCTAAATTAGACTAATCATGTGCAAAGTTCTTCCTTTTTGAACATAATGTACCATTTTACATTTAACATGTTAATATCAACTCTTATGATCCATTAACCCTATTAAACACATTAATCATCTCAAAATAGAGTTTCTTAATCATTAAAGTATTAAAGATGATTACTTCCATTAATTTTCGGATTGCAATTAGAATCAGACTTCAAACATAATTTCTTTGGGTTCCTCTCATTCTGAGGATAAATTTTCATATAAAACTTGTTTTAATCCGAGCTATGGTTTATTAGATATGATTTTCGCAAATAAGGAATACCTTTGGCCAATCAATGAGCGCCACGTCACTCCTTGTTCCCATACACGCGCCTTGCTTTGCAATTAGAGTTGATTGACTGTTTTTCCCTTGATAAGTTAGACGAGTCTTCTTCCTGCGGAGGGGAAAACTTGTCCAACATGCACCGATCGTCTTCAAGCTCTGGCTGCCGTCGAGCGCAGCCCTAGGCACGATCTGGGCGGCTCGTCCTCTCCTTCTGGGACCATGCAAGCAGCCGCTGGACCTTGCCCTAGCCCCACAGACTTCAGCCGCACCTGGGGTGCCGCCCAGTGCGTGACCGAGGTGGCTAGGTCAAGAGCAAACCGCCCCTGACCTACAGTAGGTGAAGCAGCTGTTCGGCTGCTGCTGTGCTTTGGTTGAAGTGTGGCCACTATCACAACGCAGCTCAAGGGCTCCGTGGAGCATCCAGAGGTCGATTCCACCCACTATGGCCGTCTCATGACTACCCAATCCCGTTGCTCGTCTTGGCTAGGGTTTACGGTCAAAACAAGAAGAAGAAGAAGAGGAAGAAAGGGGTGTACGTGGGATCTCTCCCTCCTCGACTCTACCCAAAGCTCTTTCTCCTTTTATAGAGGGTGAAACGAAGTCTTAAGATGGCTATTCTCGACTTGCCAAGTCCCTTTCCTATTAGGGAGTTTATATTCCTTCATGAAAAAGCAACCTTTCTCTCTCTCTTCTTTGGATATCCCCTATTATATGGATATTCGAAATTTCCTCTTCATTTTCTTTATACTTGCTCTTTTTAACCCATTGGCCACAGATTTTTATTTTCCTTTAGTAGAAACCATTTCCTTTTTATCAATATCACGAAATTCATTAATAATGAATCACATTATCCTCTTATTTTACCTTTTTAGTATTTTCTCTTTCATTCCTCTTTATTGGGACTCCTTGGATCCCAAGACACTCTATTATTTCGAAATTCTTTTTATTGGATACTTATTATCCTTCTAGATGCATCATTATGCATTATTTCACATTATATTGTTTATTTCTCATTTAATTATCTCTTTTTGAGGATTTCTTTTTATTTCTCTCTTATTTTCCTCATTGGCATTCCTTGTAATATTAGCAACCTCATGGATACAAAAATTCCCCAAGAAATCTCTTTTATGCCTCTTTCCACTCATTTTCCACATTTTATCATCGTTTTCAATTTATTTCTTAATAAAGAAATACTTAATTAAACTTTTATTTTCTTATTGCTCTCTTTTTGGAACCTTGGACTCCTTGGTACCCAAGGAACCCAAGAGGCACGAAATCCTCTTTGGATTTGCCTTCTAGGGATTTCTACATGTTTCTTTTCTTAAAAATTCAATTATCCATTTACTAATTGAATTTCCTTGTTATTTGGGCCCAATAGCCAATAAAGCCCACAACACAAGCATCGAGGCTATTGTAAACGAAATCCATTTATTTGAAGCACATTATATCATCATTTGTTCAAATATCTATAATATGAGAAATTATATTTCTCATCAAATGAACCCAAAATTTGAGGTTGTAACAACTGTGTTCTTAAAGATGGATCTATGAAGTGGCTACTACTAGATGCAAGTGAAAGATTAGGATGTCCCGAAGACATCTTTCACAAAATGTTATGGGCATTACAAGTTTTTGGTCATGCCTTTTGGCTTGACTAATGCCCCTGTTGCTTTCATGGACTTGATGAATTTCGTCCTTACCTCGATCAGTTCATGGTGGTGTTCATCGACGATGTTTTGATCTACTCTAAATCTGAAGAACAACATTGTTAACATCTAAAAATCATGCTGAACACACTAAAAGAAAATCAACTATATGTTAAATTCTCAAAGTGTGAGTTCTAGATCAAGTAAGTGATGTTTTTGGGTCATGTGATTTCTATCGGACATATTGATGTTAATCATTCAAAGGTAGAAGTTGTGACCAAGTGGAAAGCTCTGAAGACTCCGTCTGAGATCTGTAGTTTCCTCAATTTAGCATGTTACTATTAAAGTTTTATCAAGAGTTTTTTCGAGTTAGCTCTCCCTCTAACAAAGTTGATGCAAAAAGAAGTCAAGTTTGTGTGGACACCAGAATTGAGGACAATTTTCAGATGCTGAAGAATTTTTTATCATCTGTTCCAATTCTTGCTTTACCTGTTGAAGTCAAACCCTACATCATTTTCACAGATGATTATAAGAAAGGATTAGGGTGTGTCTTGATGCAAGAAGATCGAGTGATCGCCTATGCTTCACGCCAATTGAAACCTAATGAAGAAAACTGGCCTACACATGATTTAGAGCTAGCAGCAATCGTGCATGCTTTAAAGATCTGGCGACACTATCTGTATGGAATGAAGTTTGAAGTTTGAAGTTTTATCAGATCACAAAAGTTTGAGATATCTGTTGACACAGAAGGATCTGAATCTGAGGCAGTGAAGATGGATGGAGTATCTCAAAGACTATGACTTTACCATCACCTATCATCTCGATAAAGCGAACATAGTTGCTGATGCTTTGAGTCAGAAGAAGGATGTAGTTTGCACTACTATGAACCTGGAGTATGTTTCCTGTTGGCAAACATAGCCTGATATAAAGAAGATGTTGAGAAGTTGTGTGTTCACATGGCTAGTTTGTCCATTACACCTTCTTGGATCTCAAAAGTTGTTACTGGACATCTTGAAAGCTCTGAGCTTGAAGAGACGAAGGCCTTAGTTGATAAGCCACAATCCGGATTTTCAGTTGGAGTTGATGGTGTTGTTCGTTTCCAACAAAGGTTGTGGATACCTGAAGTTGGTGATCTATGATAGAAGTTTTTGAACGAAGTCCATGGGTCTAAGTATACTATACACCTTGGTACAACCAAGATGTACAAAGACCTGCAACAAAGCTTTTAGTGGAAGAACATGAAGAAGGATATCACTCTGTTTGTTGCCAAGTGCTAGACTTGTCAGCAAGGCAAGATCGAGCATCAATGACCTGGTGGTCTTCTACACCCGCTTGAGATCCTAGAATGGAAATGGGAGAAGATTAATATGGATTTCATCACTATTTTTCCTAAGACCAAGAAGGGTTTTTATGTTGTGTGGGTGGTGATTGATCGACTTACAAAATCTGCCCACTTGTTGCCTTTCAAGTCCCTTACAAGGTTGATGAGATGGCTCAATTGGACGCAGATTGGATTGTTTGTCTGCATGGAGTTCCTAAAGTGATAGTATCAGATTGTGACCCAAAGTTCACCTCTTGTTTGTGGAGTCACATTCAAGAAGAGATGGGTACTGACTAGCATTTCAGTACAGCTAATCATCCACAAACCGATGGTCAATATGAAAGAACGGTGAAAATTCTAGAAGATTTGTTACGTGCCTATTAGACTTGTCAAACTGGGTCAAAATCCGTGGATGCCCATGGGTTGACCCGTTTAATTTGGGTTTGGGTCGTAAAATTTTGCACCCGCTGGAAAAAACCCAAACCTGTACCCACCCATTTAATTAGCGGGTTTCATGGGCAATCTGCGGGCACCCGCGGGTGACCCACATAATTATATTGATTTTATTAATGAATAAAATATTAATGACAAAAGCTAGGCTTCTCGTTGGCCGCTGGTGGCATTGCGTCCATGCCATTTAACAGTAATATGCAATATTTAAAAGCATGTCACAATATTGCGTATTAGAAGTAAGTCAACTACGCAAGTTAGCAAAGAACGAAGGTCGGAAGATGGAGAGTCAATCCTAAACTGAACTGTGAATCAGAAACCAAATTACCAAGCCGAGGGCGAGCGGCGTGTTATGCGTGGTTGCGTGCCCTGACCTACCGAAGGTGCCGACCACCGGTTGAGGACAGATTAATGTGGAACTACAGAATCGATGCGGACGGCTTACAACGGCGGAAAGAGCGGCGCTCCCTTCTCCTGCCTTCACTCCGCCGTCAGGCGTAGCATCATCAGTTTCAGTTTCTCGGTCTGTCAGCTCGTGGTCATGATTTCTGGTCTTCTTCTTGACGTACTCCTCCACACCTTCATCACCTGCTTCGGCGAAGCTCCCTGTCTCCCCACAAAGGAACTGTCGAAAAAGCTCACAACCTCATAGCTAGGTACATGGCAAGCTCGTTCCTTTTCCAATCCTTTCTATGAAATCGAACCAAATGTCTTTTGTTTCTTTGTTCTACCTGATCACCACCTCAATTGAGTGAAGGGCAGGAACACCATTGTGCTTCTTTTCCTTTATTATTCCATGTATGCCAATTCTTCTTCTTCCTTACACAACGACAGAGTGCGGATAGCAACCCATTTTTTATTTGGGCACAACAACTCATAAACTCTTTAGTCTGAATTGCCAATTCTAATGTGTACAATTTACTTATCAGATGGATGTGCCCACACTATTTTTTCTTCAGAATTGCCAATGTCGTTTAGGCAAGTTGCCTTCTCTGTCCTAGTTCTACCAATTGGGCACACTTTCAAATTTCATTTTAGTTCTTCAGATCTGTACTTCAGCTCATTTGGATCCCCTTTCATACTAAATGTTGTTGTATTGTAGTTTAGTTGTTTGCTGTAGGTGGTACTCATTAGCTAAGCCTAATATGTATGATTTTGACTTAAACGTCTGCAAAATCTGTAGTACAATTGCTGGTTCAACATGTATATGATTCAGAAAATTAATTCAGCAGATGGTTGTTCTTTTTAATAGACCTACATCCCTGTTCATGGAGCATTGTTGTTTGGTACTCTTAAGTGACACACATTTGGATACATAATAAATCTTATATGACAACAATTTGATTGGTTTGTTCCACCTCTTATGTAAACAAACACTAGCAACACTTTTTTTCATTTTGTATGGGCACCGGTGGGCAACCCACAACCCGTTGGGTTGGGTTTGGGTTTGTCTTTGTTCCACCCATTTAGAACTTGATATTTTTGACCCGCACCCGCGAGACCCAAACCCGCAACGACCCAACCCAAACCCAACCCACCCACCTGTTTGACAGGTCTAGTGCCTATGTTATGGATTGGGAAGCTGCATGGGATAAGTTTCTTCCATTGGCTGAGTTTGCTTACAATAATAGCTACCAAGCTAGTATTGGTATGCCACCTTATGAAGCTTTGTATGGAAGACATTGTCGTTCTCCGTTACACTAGGATGATGTGGGAGAACACTCTCTTGTGAAGAGTGATGATATGTAGATGATGTTAGAGAAGGTTCAATTGATTAAGAAGCATATGAAAGCTGCACAAGATCGACAGAAGATGTATGCTGATAAGAAAAGGTTTGACATGAGTTTTCTAGTAGGTGACTATGCCTTCTTGAAGATCAAGCCTATACGTTCTATTGCAAGATCTATAGTTAAAGGCAAGCTTAGTCCCCGCTATGTTGGACCATTTGAGGTCTTGGATAAGGTTGGAGAATGTGCATATCATTTAACTCTTCCTCCTGCCTATGACAAGATCCATAATGTGTTTCGTGTCTCTGTGTTGAGAAAGTATGTGAAGGATCCTTCTTATGTACTCTCTATTGATCCTTTGGAGATTCAAGAGAATCTAACTTATGAAGAGTTACCTGTGAAGATTCTTGACTCCCGAGTTAAGTAGTTGAAGAACAAAGAGATTGAGTTGGTGAAAGTCTTATGGCAATATCATGGTTTGGAAGAAACCACTTGGGAGCTTAGAGATGAGATGTTATGTACTCACCCTTCTCTTTTTGTATGAGATTTTAGAGACAAAATCCTTTTTAACGAGTGGAGTGCTACAACGAATTGAAATCCATGTATAACCTTAGATTAGCCTTTTTCTAAAGCTTTTTCTTTCATTTTTGTCCTTGATGTTGAATTAGTGGAAATTATAAAGGTTTGGTGTACATTTGTTCCCAATATTTTACTTTATAAGGAGTTAAGCACAAAAAACTTAGTCAAAGTTTACTAATGGGTTTAATTTGCAAAATGTCCACTTACAAGGGATAATGATAAATTAAAATTCGATCTAGAAGTTTCTATGGCTTTATGTGTGGGAAAAAGAAAAGAAAATCCTAAAACTAAGATAATGTGCCACTAAATGAATTATTTTTTCCATTAAGTGAGAATAAGAGTAAATTGCCTAAAATTCATAAAAGCAGAACTCAAAGGATAATTATAAGTCCATATTCATTTTTTTAGTACAAGTTTGCTTGGGTAGTAAGTTTCACAACTTTTGGAAAAATTAGTAAGTATAATTGTATTAATTAAATGGGAAAAAAGGAGATAACTCAAAATTACAAAATAAAATCATTTATGACTCCAAAAGTAATAATTGATACCAAATTCGTGATCTACACATTAAAATATACATTCGGGTGAATTTTCACTAATTTTGGAGAATATTTGATTCAAAGGTGAATCAGGAGAGAGAGTGTAGAACCTTCAAAATATTGAATATTTGTACAAACAACTCCAACATGTAAAATTGATGACAAATTTGTATCCAAGGCACTTAATGTGACTTGTGGGTGAAGTTTCATCAAATTTGTAGAATCTTATAACCATTAATGATGGAGGAAAGAGAAAATAAGATTTGATTTATGTAACACAATAAAAGTTCCTAAAAGGAAAAACTAGTTGTATATTCAGATTCCTCATATCAAAAGTAGGTTAGGTGTCAATTTTTATTTAATTTGGAGCATTTTTGCACCCTCAATAGAGAAGAGAGAAAAGATTAAATAAAATAGGTGTTACTTTAGTCCGATTAAGATTGGGAATGTAGTAAATATGTCACACACCTATTCTTTTTATTTTTCAATTTTTTGCACTGTTGGACGGTCTGGATTGCTCATCCGCTTGATCAGACGACTGGGAGCTTGTCTCCTAGCTCGCGACTAACAAGGAAAGCAGGGCAGTTTACATTGGGATTTCAAACTGAGATTTCTCAATCTGTAGTCAATATTTTTGTGAGATTTTGATCCAACACTTTCCTCATGTGAATATGCATCGATTGATCCATATATTTTTGTGTTTTGTCAACGATTCCAGAAATGTCCAAAGTCAACCGTCAAGCTCTCTCACTGCCATTGTGCTTAGAACCCTAGAGAAAAACACACCTATAAATAGTACCCTCTACAACTTCGTCTCCTTTTACCCAACTCTCCTCTTCCCTTGATTTCCCCATTGCTTGTGTGAGTGGACACCAGGAAGCTTGGATAGGAACCGAGTTTGCATCAGACATTGCTCGTTCTCTATTCAACCTTGGGTTAAATTGTTTACATCGGCATGTTTGTGCTGATCTATTTGTTCTTTCTGTGTTCTTGTTCTCGAGTTTGATTGACTCTCACAGATTTTCCCAAAACTCAAGTTGCTGCTTGCTAGCCATGGCGTGGATGATGAAGGGGAAGAATCCCTTGTGTATTTTTCCTCTCCTACCCTCCTTGTTTCCTATTTTCCTTTGCTTTCTGCTTGAGGGCAGTACTGTCTTTTCTCCACTACTTGCTTTGCTTTGAGCGAGTCAAAGCCACACCTTTGACCCCTGACTTGGCCAGCTATGATTGAGCCAAGCCATCAAGGTGGGCCCATTCTTCACTCTCTCTTCGTCTCTCTACTATGGTTTTGTTGATGTGGCACTCTCTGATTGGTCAGAATAGGAAAAATCATATCTTTTTATTCCTTTGTCCAAAAATTAAAAGAAAATATGTTTTGTAATAAAAAAATGTAAGCTTTCTAAAAAAATGTTTTCCATACTTGGTTTTGAGTTTTATCAGAAGGTGCAAAAATGAATTTAATACATAAAAATCACCAAAATGCACTTTAAACCTCATAACTCCAAAATAGACAAAACTATATGTTTTCTTAATTAGGAGAACCTAATAAGATCAATGCTGATAATTTTAGAGTCTAAATCAAGGTTTTGTTCAAAAAGTCCAAAAGTTAGGGTTTCCTTACCTTTATGCATATGTAAAACCCTAATATAAGGTTTTACATTGAAAATAGGAAAAGTGGGCTTTGGACTCAATTAAAGTAGCGAAAGAGAAGTAATTGGATTTCATTAAGAACAGTATGTGCTTTCATTACACCTAAGTTGGGAATAATTACAAACCCTAACCTAGTTTCCCTACTGAGGCTTCTATGAAACCCTAATTTCTCTTTTGATAATTCATTTGCTATATATGCCTCAAAATCAGTTATATTAATTATTTCTTGGGTCTTGTATCCCCTGCCATGTCTTTATTTACTTGATGCTTGCACTTGCCATAGTTTTTTAACATGTTGATTTTATTATACTATTTCACTAGTGTAGTGGTACTTATGTACAACCATACATAGATAGGGCATGTGTAAACTCACCCAGGGGAATGTGTCACTCTCCCCAATATAGATTATTTGTAGGTGATTGGAATGTGTTACTCTCCCTCACCTATTGGTTGATGTTAGGTAGGTGCTTGAACCCTACATAGTTTAGGTAGTCAATATTAATCATGCTGCAACCTTTTTCTAATTTGTTATGGCAAGCATCTATTTATTTATGCCTCATACTTTTGACTATCTTCATCTTATGATGAAATTTTTTGGCTTTTATTTCCATATTGTTTTTTATCCTTTGTCCTCGTTCATTTTCTCTGACACATACCTTGTTTTCTTTATCTTTTGTTGGGTGTTTTCCCAACCACCCAGGGTTAGATCAAGGTGTTGAACAAGGCCAAGGTGGCCAAGTTCAGGAGTAGTAGATTCTAGTTTTGTAATCAAGGATGACTAGGTTTCTTATTGCTAGATGCTATAGTTTCTTTTTTATTTTTCCTTTTCAAAGAAACTCATGTAGTGAACTGAGTTTAAAAAGCAATGTAATAGCTTCGTCTCTTTCCATTGCTATTGACATTTTACATGTATCTAAAACATGCTTATTTACTTGGATTATTATACATGCATTCCACAATGTCTATTTTTCTTGCAAAAAAGTGGATGTTTTGTATTTCCTTTAAATTTTAGTAAGGGGAGGATCTCGCCCCTTTACACAAAGAGTGGTGCATATTTACACATCATTGCTACCCAAGTAATTCAGAGAGTTGGAGAACAAATTCAACCTACAATCCATTATTAATGTTATCATGATCATGTAGTTCCTTTGTCTATGATATGTAGATTGAACGCGAGGCGTGGAATCATCATCCTCTCAATGTTCAATCCATGTTCCTTGAACTAGAGCAAACTATTTGAGATGCATGTGAGCTCACATATCATATATTGAGTCACATTAGTATGGCCATACACTACTCAATCTCACTTATCAAGTGGTTTGGACATCGATCTCTTGTAGGTGGGACAAATCCCATCCACATCACTCACACTCAGTCCCCATGTGTCACAACTACCCAACCATCATTGGTATGGCAATCCTTATTCAGCGTTACGTTGGATAATGTCAAAGTATTCTGAATGACATGTGATGATTGTAGTGACTTTAGGTCTAAGAACCACAATCACCACTATCACTATGAGAGTTGATTCTGACTACCATTCCATGGTCTCCATATATCACTCTCATGGTGGGTCTGTCTGATACACTATTCACTAACATGTATCTATGTGCTTGGCTTGATATCACATATCATGACTAATGCGATTTTGTCATCAGTTAACATACACTCTAGTCTTATGTATTACTATTGTCTATTTAGCTTCCATAGTAATACCCGACTAGGTACATAATAAGAATTTATGTACTCTTTATAGGAAAAATTGGGGAGATAGTTTAGGCGACATAAAAAAAAAATTAAAGCTCGATTCCCTTGGACAACAAGATCACATCAAAAATAATGTATCTAGGATGGAAGGTTTGCAAGGTTATACCTAGTCTTGGATCAAGTCCAGTGACATTATGCTTGCAGTAGCAACATGCTTCTTCTTCAAGCAGCACTCAAATAGTCATCATGAATGTCCTCCTGGTCTGGCACCACAGACAGTGGTTGACGATGTTATCCTAGTAGAGACAATGGACTCCTGCCTCTAGATTTGTCCATGTGGACCATCAGGAACTCCACATTGTGCCACTAGAGCCAACATGCAGGAGTTGTCCCCTTCTATCGATGTACTAGTCACTGACATGCTCTCCCACAATTATTCTCTCCCTCCCTATCCCTCCTTTCAATGGGTAGGACTTGCTCAGGCTCTCTATTGGTTACCACAACCAGAGTGGACAACAATTGTTAGAACAACTAATTCTCAATTGTGTGTGTTGGGAAGCCCCCAATACCCCTCTATTTATAATAGAGGCCAGGGATAGGGTTCCTAGTTTGTGTGGGAGTAGAAGGGTCTAGAATCATGAATTTTCTAAAATCTACATACAACGAACCAGTCAGTTCACACACCCAACCAGTTGGTTGGTGCATGAGCCGGTCAGTTTGTGCAATTTCCTATTCTGAATCACATTGGTATTCAATGCCCGATTAATGCTAAACATAACATCAACATCAATCCTTATTCCAATTGAATACTATACCGGGCAACCCAGAGGGTTTACAACCATCTCACATAGTGAAATGATCATTTCACATTGTGATATGGTTGCTTCACAAGTGAAATGGTCATTTCACTTGTCCAAGTCAGGCAAAGTTCAACCAATAGTGATTCCAATTGACCTGACCCTCCAACCAATCGGTTCAACACTTGAATCGGTCGGTTCAGAGTCCATTCGATCAATTTTGAACCTTAGTTATTTAATTGAATACCTAAACACCTTTAGTAATCAATCTAAACATCATTCATTAATAAAATCCTTTAATCTAAGTGTATCCTATGTGTGTGACCCTATAGGTCTAGAATTACGTTGGCAGTAAATGTCCATAACCAATTATGACATCACAAGCAAAGAGTGGTGCCTAGTCACACATCATTACTACCCAAGTAATTCAGAAAGTTGGAGAACAAACTCAACCTACAACATGTGATCAGTGTTACCGTAATTATATAGTTCCTTTGTCTCTGATATCTAAATTGAACTCGAGGCATGGAATCATCATCCTCTCAACATTCAATCCATGTTCTTTGAAATAGAGCAGACTACCTGAGATGCATGTGAGCTCACATATCACATATTGAGTAACATGAGTATGGCCATACATTTCCCAGTCTCGCTTATCAAGAGGCCCTGGATATCAATCTCTTATAGGAGGGACAAATCCCATCTACACCACTCACACTCAATCCCATGTGTCACAGTGCACCCGAGCACCACCTTTACGACAACTCTTATTTATGATCATAGTGGAAGTTGTCAAAGTACATGAATGACATGCGATGAATGTAGTGACTTCAGGTCTAAGAACCACAATCACCATTATCACTATGAGAAATGATTCTAACTACCATTACATGGTCTCCATGTATCACTCTCATGGCGGGTTTGTCTGATATACTATTCTCTAACATATACTTGTCTACTTGACTTGATATCACATATCATAGCTAATGAGACTTCATCATCAGTCAACACACACTCTAGTCCTATGTATTACTGTCATGTATTTTGCTTCCACAATAATATCCAACTAGGAACATAATAAGAATGTATGTACTCTAATATCTGTATGATCTCATTATTCAAGTCACATACTTGAAGACATACATCATTCAGTAACATCATTCTTTAGACATCTAGTATGTATGTGTCATCATATCATGACTGAGACAAACATAATAGATGAAGTTACCTTTATTATTATCAAATTAGGTATTTAATGCATCATTCCAATCATTATATGATTGGCTCTCTGGGCATACATACCAATAGACTCCCAGTTGCACTTAGATCCAATCACCTATGAATCTTATTACAAGTGATCTTAATATGTCTATCATGTTTTTTTTGTATAAGAACTTTTATAGTGGGTTAGCAATACTTTCTTCAAGTTGGTATTTTACAAATTTCACATCTCTTTGTTGTACGTCATCTTGTATGAGATGGAAGTGTTGAAGTATGCTATATGAGATTCCTAGCCTATTCAATAGCTCCATTTTTGTCACAATATTTCTACTGTGTCATCAATGGTTGGAACCTCACACAAGTTCACCCATATGAACTTCTTGATCCATGCAGTATGCTCTGTTGTTTTAATAACACTAAGATACTCAACTTCTTTTGTATATTAGCTCATAACCCTTCCATCTTATAGTTCTATTATAAGGTCAAACATTAAATTATATTGTGATCATTTATTTATCATTTTGGAAGCTTGCAATGGTGTAACCCTTTACACCCAACTCTTCCTTATTACCATGACTAAGGAACCAATCCTTTTAGTGCTTCACAAGCACCTAAGGATGTTATTTATGGTAGTCCAGTGATTCTCACTAGCATCTGACGTATACCCTCTCATCATGTCCAATACATACGATATTACTAGATAGGTATGTATATATCCTCTCATCATGTCCAATACATATGGGATGACTAGATATCCTCTAGTCATGTCTAATACATACGAGATAATTGGATATCCTCTCATCATGTCCAATACATACGAGATAACTGGATATCTTCTTGTCATGTATGCGACATATGTGATAACTTTATAAGTACATAACTTTGTATTCAAATTAAATCCAATTGCAAATGCATATGGCATCTATTCCATGTGTTCTTGTTCTTCATAAGAACTGGGACACTAGGCTCCTGAGAGGCTAACTCCATGGAATAGGGACAAGTTTTCTCTCATTGAGTTGTTACATGTTGAACCCTTCCAACATCTTGCCAATGTATGTGCTCTTTCTTAGGTCAAGAAGCTTTCCAGATTTATCTCTATAGATCTCAATTCCTATCATACATGATGCTTCACCTTAACCCTTCATAGAAAATGTACTTTCCTTGCTAGGTTGTAACATTTGTAGGATAAGGATGTCATTCCCTATTATCATGTGGAATATAAATATGCTCCCAATAAATCTTTTGTAATCACAAATTTCATCTTTAGTTGGACTCAAGTCAAACCCTTTGACTATCTTATCAAATAGAAGATTCCAGCTCTGATATGCTTGCTTCAATTCACAGATTGACCTTTGTAGCTTATAGACTTTATTTGCAATACTGGATTTATAAAACCTATCGGTTGTGTCACATACACATCCTTATAATTATTCCAGTTAAGGAATGCAGTTTTAACATCCATAAGCCAAATCTCACTAGTCATAACAAATTGCAATAACAAGCATGATCCTGATGGATTTAACCATGATACTGGTGAAATATTTCATCATGTTCAACACCTTAAACTTTCAAAATTCTTTGCAAACAAACTACTCTTCCATGTTGGTCTCCTTTTTAAGACCCAAATGTACCCTATGGGTTTTACCCCTTCAGGTGGATCCAACAAGGTCATACCTTGTTGGTTTAGATGGACTCCATCTTGGATCTGATGACCTCTAGTAGACCTGTCAAACGGGTGGGTGGGTTGGGTTTGGGTTGGGTCGTTGTGGGTTTGGGTCTCGTGGGTGCGGGTCAAAAAGATGCAATTCTAAACGGGTCAAAGAAACACAAATCCATACCTGACCCAGTGGGTTGCGGGTCACCCGTGGGTGCCCATATAATATGTGTCCAATACACAAGTATTTTGTAAATTGCTACTGTAATGGTAAAAGAAGACAATTTGCTAGTATTTTTATGTGAAATATAGCATAAGAACAACCAACTACAGAAGTTGTCACTTCAAAAAAATGTTATATTTTTACAACCATTAAAACACATACATATTTTTAGATGAAATTCTCTAATGTACAATTAAAATCCTCTAATGTATGATTATGTTCACTAAACTAGAGTAAGTTTGATTGAACAATTATATAATGTAGTAGATGTTGAATTTATTTCCCCAATCTCTCTCTCATATCAAATCTTGTTGGACAAATATGAGTTTGGATTGGAACTCCTTAACCGTTAATGGTTAGTAGTAGATCATTTCATTTATTCTAAGTACTAGTGTATCATTATATTTATTTTTTTATAAGTGATTGAATTATGCGGGTCACCTGCGGGTGCCCGTGGGCAACCCGCGAAACCCGTTGAATAAGTGGGTGGGTATGGGTTTGGGTAATTTCCAACGGGTGGCAAATTTCATCACCCAAACCCAACTTAAACGGGTCGACCCATGGGTGCCCACGGATTTTGACCCAGTTTGACAGGTCTAACCTCAAGCCATTTCTCGCATTCTGGTTTCTCAATAGCTTCTAGGTAGTTGACTCATCATATATGATCAACCCACCACGTTTGAGGATATCACAATCATTCAAGTTCAAGGTGTGTCCTACATGGTCAATGAGGTTTTTGTGTTACATAAAGAACTTGAGATTCTACAACAACTTGTGATTCTTCTTGTTCCTATTGTACCTCTTTAGGTTCAATATTTTATTGTTTGTCTCAAACATTTTGAGTTCTACTTTTACTCCCATTGATTCCTTTCGAACTAAGTTCCTCTTTAGGAATACAATTATCAAGATTAACAAACAACTTTGTTTCTAGATTAGGATAAGAGTAGTATATTAATAAAATAACATTTATGTGTTTTTATGGACAAAGCTTTTCAAGAAACTATTTTCTTACACGAGCTTTCAATCCTAATCACTATAAAAGACATATTGGAATACCTCCCATTCCATATCTCATATGGTGTCTTTTAAACCATTTTAGGCAGTACGCTGTTTAGTGTTAAGCATGTACCCAAAAGGAAAATTGGAAGATTAGCTAGATTTTATTGATAATCACACTGTGACTTAACAAGAAGAGATTCCTTCTTTCTGATATACTTTCATGATACACTATCATTGTGTTTTAGGTGGAGTTGATCATGATACATTATCATGATCTCCCTTGAAGGTTCTCAAACTCTTGGTTTAAAATATTTCAACACCGATGATACATTATCATGATCTCCCTTGAAGGTTCTCAAACTCTTAGTTTAAAATATTTCAACATCGATCACATCAAAGTATCTTAATACTTTTACCAAGTTAGTTACATACTTCATTCACAATCTTCTTGAACACTCTAAGAGATTCATACATGTATTTCATTAAATACAAATTTCCATATCCACTGATAACATTAATAAATATATAATGAGGCACTTGCAACTACCTTTAACATTTATTCTAAAAGGTCTATATACATCAGTATGTATAAGCCCTAATAGAATAGTCGCTCTCCCACTACATCTAGTGAAGATGCTTTTATCATTTTGCACAACAAATAAGATATGCAAGTCACTATTGGTTTAGTAACCAAAAGAGTCTAGATAACCATCATATGGATTCTAGAAATGCATTTCTCATTTATGCACTCTAGATGACAATGCTATAAGTATTCATTGTTTGAGTCATCAAGTCATTCAATGTATGTGTCATACACATTTGTCTCTACAACTATTAAGCATAGTTTATAAGAAATAGGGCATTGCCATATAAAATCTCATCTTTTAAAATGAAACATCAATTTATTCGTGTCCATACAAGATACATGATGTTATCATGAATGGTAGGTATATAATAGCAATTCATTAATTCTATTACATGTCCATGAATGATAGATTCCAACTGTAGTGGCAGCAACTCTTGCTTTATACAGTTCTAGCTTAATCCTTCTTCTCAGGTCATGAAGTAGAGATCTTTATCTCCTTCTTCTTGCCGAGATCATGTATAAAGAGGACAGTTCCTTTCCAATGTCCATATAGGTGACAATGGTGGCACTTTCTTTCCTCAAGCCATTAAGTGAAAGGGACAAATTCCTTTTGCACTTACCCTTCTCCATATATGGAGTGTAGAAGACTTGGACTTCAACTTAGCCTCATAACTCTTCTTGGCCTTTCTTTTCCCCTCAGACTCACTTTTTCTGATCAAAATCATAGATTTGTTTGTCTTCATTCTTGCTTTGGCATCAACATGTCAAGTAGTTCTAAAAATAGTTTATAAAGTTACTCAAGTAGTAACACTTAATAAACTGGTTGTATATGATTCAAACAACATTTTTAGAATCATATACGTGGTCAAATCTTGACCTAAAAGAAATCCTAGTATTTCCACATGCCGAATCATGTTGAGCACATGGGGTACTTAATCTCCTTCTGTTAGTTTGCACTCAAACAACACCTTGAAGACATTACACCTTACTTGCTTTACATGATTCTTAAGATGTGTTATCATCTCGAGAATGTCCACTTTTTACATGCTATTCATGCAACTCATAGTTCATACATCATAGCATAAGGTACTCAATGTCTTATGGCATCATTGGCATGCTTCAAGTAAGCATCCATTTCAGCCTTAGGTGCATTTGGAGAGGGTTCCTCTGGCTCTGGTCTTTAAAGGACATAGAGCATTCACTCATTGATGAGATCATTTCTCAAAACCCTTAACTAGTTGTGGAACTTTATCCCAGTTTATCCTTTCTCAAGGACCAATCACAATAATAACATAGTTGTATTTTCCATTAGATTCTACAAACAAATATTGCAACTTTTCAAAACATTTTGATTTGTTTGATATGATATTAATGAAATTAATTAGGCCTTTTTTTATGGTAATTAATTAGGCCTTTAACTGATTACTCCCGCTATTTTGTTCAAATTAATAACCCTCATGTATCAATTTGGAATATTGTAGTGTACAATCTTCTAATGAGCCAAGATCCAAAACAACTCAACTATTACCCGACCAACGCCAATGTCCATAGTCAATTATTGACGTAGGCAACTCTTGCCAATTGCATCTCATGAAATTCTTAGATAGATGGTATGTGCAACTCCTTGCCATAGTCTATATGCATGCCTTTGGTGCTTAATCTCATTAAGGTAACTCAATTAAGACTGACCCAAAAGACAACACGATAATAATATACCCCGCTTGGTAGGCCCCACTAGTACATAACCGACCTTTAGTGTCAGTTATTTAAGGCCTTTAGCGTCGGTTTTAATGTGATACCTATGTGGGCGCCGCTAAAAGGCTAACCGTTAGGCGTCAGTTTCCAAACCGACGCCACAACCCTTCACGTGCCACCGAAAACGCGCCAGCATGGGGGTATAGGCGTCGGTTATTAGTTTTGAAACCGACACCATAAACCTTCGCGCCACAGAAAGGGTGCCATCTGGGGCACTATCAACGTCAGTTTATTAGTGATAACTGACGCCATCTCACCCACTGCCACGATCGTACTGGCCAGCACGGCCGTGTTGTCTGGCCCGCTGCCACGACCGTGGTGTCTGGCCCGCTGCCACGGCCGTGGTGTCTGGCCCGCTGCCACGACCGTGCTAGCCAGTACGGCCGTGGTGTCTGACCTCATTAGGGAAATCGACGTCAGTTACTAGTAGGGCAACCGATGCCAGAACCATCAGCATCGGTTTATTATTGATAACCGATGCCACATCACATGCATTATGCGTCGGTTATAATTATTTATCTGACACTGTAATCATTTGTCATCGGTTTTAAACAAATAACCGACGCCTATTTCATGTTTTTTTTCTTATCAGTCTGCAGGCCTGCTGTGGCTGGTCGCATGATGAGAAACCTACAGTTCAGTTATGAACTGCAGGTTTTACGACATCCATTGATATCAGCCAATAACATGCCACAAACATGCAAAATTAACAACATTAATTTTCACACATTTAACAACCTGTAGTTCCATTCGATTTTCACACATGTAGAAACATTCATGTAGCAATTTTCATCGGGGAGTGCAGCGGGGGACAGCGTGGAAGTTCAGTCGGGAGAAGGCATCGGTGGGGACGGAAGCAATGGCTATTGCTTCGCCAGGGTGGAGAAGGGTAACCGGGAGTCAGAAGATGGTGGGACGGTGCCGCAGAGGTTGAAGAGGGTCGGGAGCATCAAAAAAATGTCGAGGGAAGAACTCATAGCACTGAGGGTTTCTGGGAGAAGCCATGTGGTGAGGCTGCGGGTGGGGGAGATGCTGGAGCAGGTAGGGGAGCAAGGGGGACTGGTGGAATGCGGTAACTCATGCCGGATCGTCAAGCACATTAACAAAGATATCTCTGATGGTAATGGTGATCAGGAAGAGTAGGACATGGATACAAAGAGTGGTGAAAATCAAGAACTGCATGGGGGTGAAGGAAATGGCGCAGGCATCGAGCTAAGTCTTGCATAAGGTTTAGAGGAAGTCCAGTATCTAAACAAACGTGGGAACAGGGCTATCATGAGAGCACAAAGACGAATGGAAGCGGGAACAAAGAAAAAGCAGGGACAAGGAAAGAAGAAACGCCAACCATGGGTTTATAAAATGAGTCGAGGTGCTCAGTTGGGCATACCTGAGGAAGAGGTGGTGTGGGAGAGCACAGTTGGAAAGCGGGTCAGAAGTGGGGAAATTTGTGATATGGATTTGGATGAACATGCACCACAGATTACAGGAGAAAAAAGATAGAGGACAGTTGCAGCGGTCATGGCTGGGACGGCAGAGGGTGTTGCAGCCCAAGTAGCAGAGACTGATGGTGTCTAGTCCCGCGAAGGACAATGAAAATATTTAGTTGGAACTGTCAGGGATCGGGCGACCCTGACACAGGCAAAGCTCTCCGGGCATGGGTCTGGAGGGAGCGCCCAAATATAGTTTTTGTCATGGAAACTATGCTGATGGACAAGCAACTCGAGGACGTCAAAAGAAGCTGTGGTTTCACATATGGGATGTGCATCTCTCGTACTGGACGAGCGGGAGGGCTTGGCTTCTGGTGGAAGGATATAGAGCTGAAAATTCTGAGTTACTCTAACAGGCATGTGTCGGCGTTGGTCAAGGAAGGGGCTACAGACTGTACATGGAGGGCCATTGGGATCTATGGGTGGGCGGACCAGCAAAGCAAGATTAAAACTTGGGAACTTATGAGAAGGCTGAAAAATGAGGCAAATGAACCGGTCATCTTCTTCGGGGACTTCAATGAGATCGTTTCAAACACTGAAAAGGAGGAGGCCCGCCAAAGGATGAAAAGTTTATTCAGAACTTCAGAGACATCATTGATGAATGCAACTTGATTGATGTGGGTTTTGAGGGGAACATGTTCACGTGGAAAAGGGGGCTGACGGAAAGAACACTAGTGAAGGAGAGGTTGGACAAATTCCTGCCGGAGCTTGAATGGAGAGATTTTTTTAAATTCTGTAAGGTGATCCACTTTCCCATCTATGAGTCAGATCATGCACCTATTATTTTAAAAGCGGACAATAAGGGCAGCAAAAAGAGGAGGGGGAGAGGGCAGTTTAAATTCGAACCCATGTGGGTGAATGAAGATGACTGTGCTACAATAGTCAAGGAAGTTTGGGAGCAAGGCAAGGAGGCTGATTTGCATATGAAGATGCTGTCATGTAAAGATAGATTGAAGGAATGGGCTGCGGAAAAGTTTGGGAAATGACAGAAGAAAATCAAAGAGTTGGAGGATGCCTTAAAAAGACTTCAATCTTGTCCCCCAGACCACATACATCTGCTGGAGGCAGAGGAAAAATCTAAAGAACTACAATATTGGCTGCAAAGAAATGAAGAATACTGGGCTGCAAGGGCGAGAGTAAAAGAGCTGAAAGAAGGGGATAGAAATATTGCCTACTTCCACCAAAAAGCTACAAATAGGAGAAGAAGGAATTGGATTGAGGAGCTTGAGGATGAGCATGGACAGGTGAGACATAAAGAAGAAGAAATTAACAACATCATTGTTAATTACTTCACTCAGCTTTTTAAGTCTAGTGATCCGTCAGGTTTTGAGGAGGCCACTAAAGGAATCCGGGAGGCTATCTCGGGTGACCAAATAGAGGAGTTAGAGAGAGACATTACTGATGAGGAAATCAAGACGGCGCTGGACCAGATGCATCCAAATAAAGCTCCGGGACCCAGATGGTATGAAGGCGATGTTCTACCAGAAATTTTGGGGAGTGGTGGGCAAGGATGTTGCAAACTATATTAAGGGGTGGTGGAAGGGAGAGCAAGACTGGTCGGAGGTGAATGAAACTCTTGTGGTGCTGATCCCGAAGACTGAGCAGCCAAAAACAGTGGGCGAGTACAGGCCAATCAGCTTGTGTAATGTGATGTATAAGATTGCTTCCAAGGTGCTGACGAATAGATTAAAGTCGCTTATGAATAATTTGGTTTCTGAAAACCAAAGTGCTTTCGTGCCGGGGAGAATGATTACTGATAATGCTATCATAGCCTATGAGGTGTTTCACAACATGAAGAGGGACAAAGGAAAGAAGAAAGGCAGTTTTGCGCTGAAGCTTGATATGTCCAAAGCCTATGATCGAGTTGAATGGAGCTTCCTTGACACCGTGATGGAGAAGATGGGGTTTGGAGGGAAGTGGAGACACAAGATCCAGGATTGTATCACTTCTGTCCAGCATACGTTTGCCGTTAACGGGGATAGGACCAAGAGTATGAGGCCTGCTCGTGGACTTCGCCAGGGTGACCCTCTTTCCCCATATCTTTTTATTTTATGTGCTGAAGCGTTTTCTTCTTTGTTAAGCACTGCCATCCGAGACTCCCACATACATGGTATTAAGCCGTGTAGGGGAGCACCCAGTATCTCACATCTTTTCTTCACAGATGATAGTATTCTTTTTGCTAGAGCAACCAATGCAGAATGCCTGAAGATAGCTGAAATTATCAGCCAATATGAACATGCATCCGGTCAAAAAATAAATTTTCAAAAGACAGAGGTTGTTTTCAGCAAGGGGGTACGAGGCACAAGAAGGGAGGAGCTGCGTGATCTTTTGGGAGTTCGGGTTGTGGATCGTCATGCTTGCTACCTCGGTCTCCCCACAATGGTGGGCAGGTCAAAAAAGCAGGTGTTTAGCTTCATAAAAGAAAGAATATGGCGGAAACTTCAAGGCTGGTCCAAAAAATTGTTGTCCAAAGCAGGAAGGGAGGTCCTCATCAAAGCGGTGGCACAAGCAATACCTACCTATGTCATGAGTGTTCTCCAGTTGCCCGTAGGATCTATGGAGGAGATACAACAGATGGTGGCTAGAATCTGGTGGGGAGCAAAGGAGAAGGAGAGGAAGCTCTCATGGATGAGTTGGGAGAGACTTTGTAAACCGAAAAGGCAGGGAGGGCTGGGCTTTAGGGACTTAAATACCTTTAACCAAGCCCTTCTTGCCAGACAAGCATGGAGGCTGGTGTGTCACCCGGAAGCTCTAGTTACCAAGGTGCTCAAGGCGAGATATTACCCAAGGATGTCGTTTTCGGAGGCGAGAAGGGGGTATGATCCGAGTCATGTTTGGAGGAGTCTTTGGGGGGCAAAGGCAGTGTTGAAGGAAGGGACCCAGTGGAGGGTGGGGGACGGGGTTGACATTGACATATGGGAGGATAAATGGGTTCCAAAGGAAGTGGACACGCTGAGATGGTTCAAGCATGAGGGCAGTCCAGATTACTACAAAGTCAAGGAGCTCATGACAGAAGACGGGAGGAGATGGGACGAGATCAAGGTGAGGGACTGCTTCCCGGACAACATTTCTAAAAAGATCAGTGCAATCCCAATTAGCATTAGGAAGCCCACTGATTCTTTGATGTGGTGGCCGTCTAAAAATGGGGAGTTTACAGTGAGGTCTGCATACTGGATGGGACTGCTTGGAGTGGAGGAGGCACGGTGCTACAATGACCGGGTAGGAGATGGACTATGGAAGAGGGTTTGGCAGGACGGATGGAGTCCAAAGACGGCACACTTCTTGTGGAGAGTATGTACGGACGGGCTTGCTACGAGGGGACGGCTCTTTGACAGGCACTGTATTGAGGACGGAACGTGTAGGCTATGCATGTCCGAAAAAGAGACCATACCTCACATGCTGTTTAGGTGTCCGAATGCGACGGATCTATGGGACCAAACCTCAAGGGAGACTCAACAATGGGTGGAGGCATGGAAGGATGGAGAAATCCAATCGATCATGGAGGCAGCTCTACATGACATGACCACCGGTGAGAGGGACCTGATTGTGGCTGCTATGGTGGCCATCTGGAGGGGTCGTTGTATGAGGATATTCCAGGATGGCGCTCCGAATATGGGAGTACTTCTCCGTAGCTACATGGCAATGGTAAGAAATCGGGTGGAAGGGGAGGAAAGGCCATGCGTGCATGGAGTGCGGGCGGGAACGGGAGGTCAGCAGCGTGGTGAACTGGGGAGCAGGAGCTCTCGCGCGGGCGCTGGGAACAGGTGGATGAGACCGGAACAGGATAACATTAAAATTAATGTGGATGGATCATGTGGGGAGGAAGGGAAGGCGGGAGTAGCTGCTGTAGCTCGAGATGAGGGGGGTGGTCGTTGGGATGCTGGGAGCAAGGGTAACAACAGGAGGTGATATTGCTTTGACAGAAGCGATTGCGATTAGGGAAGCGCTCGCATGGGCACGAGAGAAGGGTATGAGCAGGATTGAAATGGAATCCGATGCAAAGGTTATCATCCACGCATGTAACAGTAGCAACCCAAGAAAGGACTACATTGGCTCCGTTTTGGACGACATTCTCCAGTTGAAGCAATTTTTTTCTTTCTGTAGTTTTAATTATGTTAGACGTAAATGTAACATGGTCGCTCACGAGGTAGCAAATGCTGCACGTAGGGGCCAAGTAGATAGGTTTTCTTTTTCGCAGAATTTCCCTTTGAACTTTATGCCTTTTGTAATTAATGATTTAGCTAATGAATAGATGTCGGGCAGTCCCAATCATAGGACTTCCCGCCATTCCTAAAAAAAAATGTAGCAATTTACATTTCCATTCATTTTCACATTCACACATGTAGAAACATTCATATAGCAGCCAACAGTTTCATTCACTTTCACATTCACACATGTATAAACATTCAGACACATGTAGAAACATTCAAACATGGAGAAACATTCACACATATTATAATTCAGAAATTCATTTACAAAATATCATTCTTTAGTCATTATTCGCTATCAACATGCCAATTATATTTTAAAACCCCCACTACTTGTATGGCTGTTGCCCATTCTTCTATTACATCATTTAATTCTTCCGTCGTATAGGGAGCATGTACATCTGGTAAGGCCTTTCCAGTAGTGTGGTCAGTTTTAAACACCTACAAAGAGAATGATGTATATATATAATTAATAATATATAAATAAGATTGATATATTTCATATTATCTAATGAGACTATATATAATACCTCAGGAATGGTATCGATGTCCACTGCGGCATATTTGATAATCATGTGCATAAATCGCATCACATAGAATGCATATGCCCATCCGTCGTCTTGTGTAGCACACTATAAATTGAAACATACAAAATATTAAAAAATACAACTAATTAAGCAATGTTCACATAAATAATATATACATTGCAGTCGGGAACTTACTTCCACGTTCTTCTAAATTATTGGCTGGTTCTTTTTCCTAGGGACCTTTCCTCCAGCCTTTTTGAACTCATCTAAACCCCTACATATTAATGTATCATAGTACATTGCATAATTAAATAGTAATGTAATAACATATGTTAACGAATATGAAAATGAAATATTTCTCATTGGAATAATGCCATTTTCATTGTGTGTCCATATTTTGAATTCAATTTAGTCCCCTTAGGATCTAGATAATAGACAGTGAATGTCTCGGGGACAATAACTAGTAACTCCCAATGCATACCACTAGAGGTAAAAAAGTTAAAAATTAATAACTCAAAATCCACAATAAAAATGTAATTTTCTTAAGTCCAAATTATAAGCAAAGTAAACTTACTCCACATTGAATGGAGCTATTATCACTATCTTGTTATTTTGAGCAAAATTTGTAAAATCATCACAACAGTATTGTTGAACTGACGGAGGGTCTTTAGCTACTAGACTAATCAAAGATGGAATAAAAAATCCTACATGTTTGAATGAAAAATTTGCACATATCTTGTCTAAGTAGCTGCAAAACATGTATTACGTATGCATTAATAAATAAGAAACCAGATCACCAGATCCTACACAAGGTATATGGATGTATAAAGAAGATATCACCTTATCCATAGCTCTATCACATATGTATTCAACCAATCATATCGAAACAACTCCAAAATATCTTGTATAAATAGTTTGCTTTCGTATGATTGACCTGTAGCATCCACATCTATAGAAATAGTTATAGGTCAATTTATATCATGTTCTCCTAAACATATTGCCATACCCCTACAATTAGTACCTAACGAGACAGGTAGGTCCTGTGGAACCCAACTTGGTAATATAGGAGGTGGAGGTGGAGGCCTAGATGCTCTGGGTGTCTTCTTTTTAACATGTATATATATATATAATTTCAGATCAATTGACATCATATACACACACTAATAATTTAACGTAATGTAAATTTACCATACAGTTTAAGTATAGAGGACATCCGCTTTTGGCCACAATATCACTCCGCCTTATGCCTCACCAAGCGTTTCACAATCTGGGTGGGCATATGGCAATGGAAGATCCATCCAATTGGGGAATATATGTACCGGGCTCACACGAACCCATCCAGCTGGTAATGGAGACCCATGAAACATTTCCCCCGGTAGGGATGGGTAAGCCGACGCCTCTGCAATGACAAATTCTTTACTTTTTAGACGACATGGCTTCAACCCCTACAAATTTTTGTGTAAAGAATGTTATATACATATATACATATCATCTTGAAAAGACTAGTTACTATGTCATAAAAATACTTACAGCGGATGTGCTAGGTGTTGGGTCTATAGGATTACTCCCAACCTCTGCAGTAGGAGTAGAGCGGGACGCCATAGGTGTTGTCTGCTGAGTGGCAGTCAGAGATGCCTGCCACTTGCTCATTGCTTATTCGATTTTCCTATCAACTATCTTATCTACCTATACATGGATAAAAGAAACGTTAGCTTCTGATTATTGAATTCTCTTTTACAATAACATTATAAAGAAAGAATAGGTTACCTCTTCTTATGAAATTCCTGCTTTTGGGACATGTTTGCACTGGGATGGCCCAAAGAACGCTTTGATGCCTACACCAGCACCTGCAGCCTTAACATATCCAGGATGCTCTGGGTTACCTAGAGCAACTGTCAATTCATCCCTTGTGCCCTCAAGGATGAACTTGCCTTGTTTCCTCAGCTCGTGCAGCTCCCGCTAATTGCCAAAAAAAAATTTGTAATTAAGTAAACACCACAAATAATCTATATTTGAATGATTACTCTAAGAGTTGTATTTTACCATTTTTGCAGTCGCCTCACCAGTTGCAGGCTTCCTTATTTCTCCCTTCTTATTTTGCCTCCCAGCTATCCAGACATCATGGCGAGGCAGAGGTGTGGTACCTATAGTAGAGGACTCCTGAGTAGCAGCAGACTGAGTAGTAGACTCAGCCTGTAGTCTTTGGCGAATGCCTGCATACCCCTTTGGACCCATTGTGTGGTCATGCACATTTAGTGCACACCTTACTTTTTGCGCCTCACTGAGGGCCTAGTTAATATGCACATGAATGATTTGGTTAGTAACACTAAATGTTAATCTTGAATAGGTGAATACAACATATATTAATTAAACTGGGAGTGACGCCTAATACCTTGAATTCATCAGTTTGTCTTGAAGAAACAAACACATCCCATTCTTCTTGGTCCAGGAAGTTCCACTGTTCAGTGGTTTTCTTCTTCCTCTTGTCACCTTCTTTTATGTATTCTCGGGTGAGGTTTGTCCTATAGTTCCTTAGGACTCTCCCACAGCGTTGCATCATGCATTTACGATGAATCTTTTCATCCAATTCAAATATACTCTACAAAATAGAATTGCTATTAACTAGTATCCAAAAAATTAGTAATCTACAAAATAGAATTGCAAATTAATAATAACTCACACATAAATCCTTCCATATTATGTCTTTCTTCCCCTTAGGAACTTTATGTCAAGAATCTATCTTACAACCGCAATGGCTACGAGTAACATACCCAAGATATGAAACAAACAAATTGCAATTCACTCCAATTGCATTTCCTGCATTATCAAAATCCACAACAAGTTTGGGTCCATTGCCCCTTTATGCTATTAACTTCTTCATCATAGTGATGCCCCTTCTCTTGTCAACTTTTTGGTGTTGATCATCAAGTGCCTCAAGTGCTTCAGAGGGTACATGTGCATCATCAACCTAAAATTTGACAAAATAAACACACTTACATGATATAACTATAAATGGACATATAGATATAAATATATGATATATTTTTAAAACTTACATTGTGAGGCAGCACATTAATGTCCTCATCCTCACAGTAATCATCAACACGGTCATCAGGAGAATGCTCAGCCATCTGAAAGTTCACATTCACATTGTAAAGTTCACATTGTAAAGTAATTCACATTGTAAAGCTCACATTGTAAAGTTCACATTCACATTGTAAAGTAATTCACATTGTAAAGTTCACATTGTAAAGTAATCCACATTGTAAAATTCACATTGTAAAGTTCACATTCACATTGTAATCTAATAAACATATAAAAAAACATAAACATGCCTCTAATATTGTGATTTTTTTTATCAATTAACAATCCTTCATTGTGATCTCCGCGCACATACAAGTCATCATTAGCTTCAATATTTGCTGGTGTTGGTAACCCAACTGAGAATGGACTGGAGTCATCATACTTATCATAGTACTCTTCTTCATCTATAGGATCTTCAATGAACTGTCTTTTACCATGAAGAACAACTGACCATTTATCATTTGCAGGATCATCAATATAAAATACTTGTTTCGCCTGTGATGCCAATATGAATGGTTCACCCTTCTCACCAATCTTTTCAAAGTTCACTAAAGTGAAACCCAATTCATCCACTATAACTCCTTTGGTGTTATCAACCCAATTACATTTGAAGAGCGGAATTCTGAAATCTATGTAGTCAAACTCCCATATGTCTTCAATGACACTGTAATATGACATTTTAGCTTCACGTGGACTCTTATCCTTTGCACTTGCAAAAAACATAGTCGACGCTTGAAGGGTGACCCCACTGTTTTGGATGACACTCTTATCATCTTGGCACTTTGTGTAATATGTGAATCCATTAATGTCATACCCTTCATAAGACATAACATTCAATTTTGGTTTAAAGGCAAGGCATTTGATAGTTTCAGTAATATCATCTGGTGTTTGAGATAGTTGATGTAAGACTTCGTAAACATAGTCTAAGCTTTTGTCTCTCCATCTATTGTTAGCTTTCATCTTATACAATCTCAACACATCGCTAAGCTTCTAAACTTAGTACAACCTGTGTATACCGATATCTCAGCATCATGCACAATGTTTCGGAAAATGGGAGGTGGATCGGTGTGCTCTACCCCACAACTATCCAGCATCGCATCAACGATGTCTACTGGAACTGGTTCATTCACATCTACGTCATAAGAGGCAATTTCTTCTTCCACACAAGCACTGCTATCGACATCCACTGGTTTCAGGTTTGAAATCTCTCCATGCCAGTGTCATTATGTATAGCCTTGTATAATCCCGTTGCACATGACATGACTTTTGATTTCGTCACTAGTGCTGACTTTCAAGTTGTTACCGCAATGCCTACATGGACAGTAGAACCTATCTCCAGGTTGTTTCCTATGTTCCTCGGCAAATCTAATAAACTGGTCAAGACCAGAAATAAACTCTGGGGTGCAGCGATTGCGAATGAACATCCATGATCTATCCATTCTATGATCAAAGAGAAAATAAGTATATATTACAACAAGATTAGGGTCTAGGGTTAGAGTTTTTTCATGGTTAAAACTTTAGGCCAACAAATACATGTGTTGTCATTCTTATATATAATAAATGTGTACCACCTATCCCATTCTTGAATACCTAATCTCACTAGTAAGTGCATAATGTGTATTGGGTTTTCAAGAAAATTTCGGCAGAATTTCCCCGATGTTCTCTAAGTACATATGTACTTAGAGAACAAATGGGGAAATGCTGTCGAAATTTTCTTGAAAACCAAATACACATTATACACTTACATCCTAAGTGAGATTAGGTGTTCAAGAACAGTCCCAAACTGGGGACTATCCAAGATTTACTCCTAATGAGTAAATCTTGGACGGGTTTCTAGGCCAACAAATACATGTGCTGTCATTCTATAACATTGATTTCAACATTTCGAGTGTCCATGCATGTTCATCATCAAGATAAAGATTACACATAAATTAGTATGACCTAGGGATGGAGAGATTCATAATTGATTTCAAAATTTCAAACTAGCTCATGCATTATCATCAATCTACATCATACAATAGGGATTCATGTAGATGTTAGGGTGACACATCACTACAAAATTAGAGATTTAACATTAGGGTTTTAATATCTTACATAGATTGATCACAAGATTTTAGCAATATAGTTAATTCAAGATTATGGTGAAATGTGTATTAGGGTTTTAATATCTTAATTCAACATGCATCAAAATTTATAGAATTAGGTCAAGCATTAGTATTCAATTGCAAATCTATCTTCTTCGTCCTGCTCCCTCCTTACCAAATGGATAAAAGAAAGGCCACGACCGTGTGGGCTGGCCATGGCTGTGGCTGTGTTGGCCTACCACGTCCGTGCTACAGCACGACCATGGTAGGCCAACACAACCACGGCCGTGACCAGCCCACACAGTCGTGGCCTTACTTTAATCCATTTGGTAAGGAGAGGGAGCAGGAGGAAGAAGAAGGGTAGCGGTCTACCTGGGCAGGAGAGCAGCATCTTGGAGAGCAGGGGCGAGAAGAGAGAAGGGGCAGGTGCCGGAGCAACGAACCACAACGCAGGAGAAGGCAGGCATCAGAGCAACGAACCACGAGCAGGATCAGGCGCCGGAGCTAGCAAAGAAGAGTGGCAGTCGGAGAGCCGGAGAAGGCCGGTGAGGAGAGCAGTAGCAGCGGCGTCGGCGAGGAGAGCAGCAGTAGCAGCGACGTCAGTGAGGAGAGCAACAACAGCGAGCGGCGGCGGTGTGGGGGAGCAACGGCGACAGGATCGCCAGACCTAACTGATCAACCAATGAAACAGAGAGAGTGGGAAAGAGTCGATCACACGGGTGCTATTAACTGCACCATTGGCGTCGGTTGTTTAAAAAATAGATACCCAAGAATGAATGGCGTCGATTATCTAATAACACCGACACCTATGCATCAATGATAGTCATTGGTTTTTACTAGAAAAAATCGACGTCTATCTAGATATGCTGATTAAAAAAATTATTCTTGATTAATTACCATAGTTGTCAGTTTCTTTAGAAAATTGACACCCAAGGGGTGTGAAAATTCTCCCGTGAATAGCGCGGGAAAACCCATAGGCGTCGGTTATTGTAGTAAAACCGACGACCAAAATGTGCCCAATTTCTATCTCACAAAAAACCTTTCGTCGTCGGTTTAAGAGTTAATAATCGACGCCACATGTTACATTTTGGAGGTAATTTTTTTCACTAGAAATTTTGGATTTGGTAGTTAATTTTAGGCGTCAGTTTCTTAATAAGGAACCGACACTGAATAAAAGCGATACCCGTGTTTGGTCGCCCTTCACAGATAGATGTCGGTTTTTTTGAACCGACACTTTATGTGTTAGGTGTCGGTGTATTTATACAACCAATGCCTTTAAAAGTGACGTTATAAGTCATTTCTGTAGTAGTGCCCACATCACTACCATCACACTTCCATAAGATAGACAACGCACCACCCTTGGGGTTCCCATGCTTGACGATCAAGATTTTCATGTGTGTTGCTAATGAAGAGCTTCTTAGACTTAATATTGTTGAGGGATTTTATATTAAATACATATACATATCTAATCACCACATACTTATAGTACATATCATATACATGCTATAACCACAAACAAGAACATGCAATAATTAAAACACACCAGCGATGGTTATGGCCATACTAATATAATTCCTTGGAGCTACAAGGAATTACTACCACTTAAGGTCCACATCATATGCAACCTGTTGCTGATGAAAATATGTGCTTGAATCGATCTGGGATGATTAGTTCAACTCTTGAACCGGTCAGCTGGCTTCTTGGTCAGTCGGTTGGTGTCTTAAAATAGTCGTCTGCTTCTCATGTCCAATAGACGTCTGGACTGCTCTAGCTGGTCAGTTGAGCCACCAGTCAATCAGTTCACCTCATGTCTTCTGGCCTCCTCAGTTCTCCAAATGGTCAATTCATCTCACAAGCCGGTCGGTTTATACAGTGCAGAACATTTTCTCATGACGATGCATAAATTAAAACTATCCTATTTCTTATCACATTGTATAAGGTAAAACCTTGAGTTACATTCGAGGGGAAATAGGAAGAAAAGCATTATTTACATTTGGAAAGGAGAGAGAGGCTCAGTACTAGACTGAGTAACAACAGGATTAAACAACCACAACCATACACACACAAATTTGGGGTTATTGGCTATAACCATGCTTCACATCCACCATAAAAACCAATTTTAAGGCGATACATGTTAATTGCATATATATATATATATATATATATATATATATATATATATATATATATATAATATCACACACACACACACACACACACACACACACACACATATATATATATATATAAGTTTGTGGAGCGTATGTGGTAATTAATCAAATAAGCACATTAACCACTTTAATATTCACATCATATCCAATAAAAATAAATTTGATCATATCAATTTAAATCTAGATACACCATATATGATGAGGCTTTGATATCATTGTAGGGAAATCAGGGCGATTAATAAGGCAATGAAAACAAAAATTTAGAGCCTGATTCCACTGGACAACAAAATCATGTCAAAAATAATGTATCTAGGAAGGAAGGTTTGCAAGGTTATACCTGGTCCTAGAGAAAGTATATATATATATATATATATATATATATATATATATATATATTAGTTTGTGGAGCGAATGTGGTAATTAATCAGATAAGCACATTAACTACTTAAATATTCATTTCATATCCAATAAAAATAAATCTGATCATATCAATTTAAATCCAGATACACCATAATTGACGAGGCTTTGATATCACTGTAGGGAAATCAGGGCAACTGATAAGGTAGTGAAAACAAAAATTTAAAGCCTGATTCCCCTGGACAACAAAATCATGTCAAAAATAATGTATCTAGGAAGGAAGGTTTGCAAGGTTATACCTGGTCCTAGAGCAAGTCCAGTGACATTAATCCTAACAGTAGCAATGTGCTTCTTCTCCAAGCAGCACTTGAACAATCATCACAAATGACATCCTGGTCTGGCACCACAAATAGCGGTTGTTGATGTCCTCCTAGTAGCAAACAATAGACTCCTACCTCTAGAGTAGTCCACGTAAACCACATAGAACTCCATGTTGTGCTAAAAGAGCCAACATGAAGGAGTTGTCCCCTTCTATCAACATACTAGTCACCGACATGCTCTCCGACAATTGTTCTCAGTTGTTATCTCCCTCACTATCCCTCCCTTTAACATGTAGGATTTGCCTAGGCTCTCTATTGGTTACCACAACTAGAGAGGACAACAATTGTTTGAGCAACTAATTCTCAATTGTGTGTTTTGGGAAGCCCCTAATACCCCTCTATTTATTGTAGAGACCAGGGTCGGTGTTGCCAGTCTGTGTGGGAGTACAAGGGTCCACAATCATTAACTTTTTGGAACCTGTGAACGGTGAACCAGTCGATTCTCACATCCAACTGATCAGTTGGTGCATGAGCCGGTCAGTTCATGTAGTTTCATGTTCTAAATCACATTGGTATTCAATGCCTGATTAATGCTAAACATAACATCATCATCAATCCTTGTTCCAATCAAATTGGCAACTGAATCGGTCAACCCAAAGGGTGAACCGGTCATTGCACATTGCGAGACAGTCATTTCACAAGTGAAATGGTCACTTCACTTGTCCAGTTCAGGCAAAGTTCAACCAATATTGATTCCAATTGACCTGACACTCCAACCAATTGGTTTAACACTTGAACCTATTGGTTTAGAGTAGAATCAGTCAATTTTAAGACTCAATTATTTAATTGAATACTAAACACCTTTAATATAAACATCATTCATGAACAAACTCCATTGATCCAAGTGTATCCTATGTGTGTAACCATATAGGTCCAGAATTAAGTTGGTAGTGAATGTCCATAGCTAATTATGACATCACAAACAAAGAACGATGCCTAGTCACACATCATTACTACCCAAGTTATTCAGAAAGTTGGAAAATAACTTCAACCTACAATCTGTGATTAGTGTTACTATGATTGTATAGTTCCTTTGTCTCTGATATCCAGATTGAACTCGAGGCATGGAATAGTCATCCTATCAACATTCAATCCATGTTCCTCGAACTATAAAAGACTGTCTGAGATGCATGTGAGCTCACATATCACATATTGAGTCACACGAGTATGGCCATACATTTCCCAGTCTCGCTCATCAAGAGGCCCTGGATATCAATCTCCTGTAGGAGGGACAAATCCCATCTACATCACTCACACTCAATCTCCATGTGTCACAATGCACCTGAGCACCACCTTTATGGCAACCCTTATTCATGATCATGGTGGATGATGTCAAAGTACATGAATGACATGTGATGAATGTAGTGACTTCAGGTCTAAGAATCACAATTACCACTATCACTATGAGAGTTGATTCTGACTACCATTACATGGTCTCCATGTATCACTCTCATAGTGGGTCTGTCCAATATACTGTTCTCTAACATATACATGTCTGCTTGACTTGATATCACATATCATGACTAATGGGACTCTATCATCAGTCAACACACACACATTCTATTCTTATGTATTATTGTCATCTATTTTACTTCTACAATAATATCCAACTAGGGACATGACAAGAATGTATGTACTCTTAATATCTGTATGATCTCATTGTTCAAGTCACTTACTTTAAGATGTACGTCATGTAGTAAAATCATTCTTTAGACATCTAGTATGTATGTATCATCATCTCATGATTGGGACAAACATAATAGATGGAATTTCCTTTATTATCATCAATATATGTATTTAGTGCCTCATTCCAATAATCATATGATTTTCTTTCTGGGCATACATACCATCACTCTTAACATCAGTATGATCTCATCATTCAAGTCACGTACTTGAAGACATATGACATCGAGTAACATCATTCTTTAGACATCTACTATGTATGTGTCATCATCTCATGACCGAGACAAACATAATAGACATAATTACCTTTATTATTATCAAATCAGGTATCTAATACAACCCTCTAATCATCATAGGATTGGCTCTCTGGGCATACATACCAATAGACTCCCACTTTCACTTAGATCCAATCACCTACGAATCTTATTCCAACTGATCTTAACATGTCCATCATGTTTCTAGTGCGCATGTGCTTATATAGAGTGTTAGAAACGTTTGCTTCAAGTTGGTATATTGTAAGTTTGATGTCTCCTTGCTATATGACATCTCGTATGAGGTGGAAGTATTATAGTATGTTATATGAGATTCCCAGCCTAACTAGTAGCTCCATTGTTATCACATATTTCTACTGTGTCATCACTGGTTGGAACCTCGCACAAGTTTACCCATATGAACTTCTTGACCCATACAATATCCTCTATTGTTCTCGTAAAATAGAGATACTCATCTTATTTTGTATATATAAATAACTGTCATTAGCTTGGAACCCTTTCTATCTTACATTTCTTATTATATAGTCAAATATAAAATTTCGATTGCGACCATTAATTTGTCATTATGGAAGCTTGCATCAGTGTAACCTTTTACGCCCAACTCTTCCTTATTACCATAACCAAGGAATCTATCCTTTTAGTGCTTCCCAAGAACATAAGGATGTTATTTATGGTAGTCTAATGACTCTTACTAGCATCTGACATATACCCTCTTGTCATGGCCAATACATATGAGATTTCTAGATATGTGTATAAATTCTCTCATCATATCCGATACATATGAGATGATTGGATATCCTCTTGTCATGTCCAATACATACGAGATAACTAAATATCCTCTTGTCATGTCCAATACATACACGATAACAAGATAAGTACATAACATTACATTCAATATAGATCCAATTGGGAATGCATATGGCATCTATTCCATGTGTTCATGTTCTTCACAAGAACTAGGCTCCTGAGAGACTAACTCCATAGAACATGGACACGTTCTCTCTCATTGAGTCCGACATGTTGAACCCTTCAAAATCTTACCAATGCATGTTCTCTTACTTAGATCAAGAATCTCTCCAAATCTATCTCTATAGATCTCAATTCCTATCACATAGGATGCTTCGCCTAAACCCTAATAGAGAAGGTACTTTCCTTTCCAGGTTTTAACATTTGTAGGATAAGGATGTTGTTCCCCATCATCATGTGGAATATAAATATGCTCCCATTAAATCTTTTGTAATCACATATTTCATCTTCATTTTGATTCAAGTCAAACTCTTTGACTGTCATATCAAATAGAGGATTCCAGCTCTGATATGCTTGCTTCAATCCACATATTGACCTTTTTAGCTTATAGATTTTATTTGCAATATTGGATTTTTAAAACCTTTAGGACATGTCACGTACACAACCTTATAATTATTCCAGTTAAGGAATGCAGTTTTTAACATCCATATTCCAAATCTCACTAGTCATAATAAGCTGCAACAACAAGCATGATCATGATGAATTTAGCCATGGTAACTGGTGCAAGACTTCATCATGTTCAACACCTTGAACTTGCTTGAAACTCTTTGCAACCAATACAACCTCTCATGTTGGTTTTCTCTTAAAAAGCCAAATGCACCTTATGGGTTTACCCCTTTAGTTGGATCCAGAAAGGTCATACCTTACTGGTTGACATGGAGTCCATCTTAGATATCATGGCCTCAAGCCGTTTATCATACTCTGGTCCCTCAATAGCTTCTAGATAGTTTGTTGACTCATCATCTATGATCAAATCATCACCTTTTTGATTTATAAGATAACGTAATCTTTCAAACTCAAGGCATGTTCTACTAGAACTATAAGGTTTTGTGTTATATAAGGAACTTGATATTCCACAACAACTTGTGATTCTCTATGTTCCTATTGTACCTTTTTAGGTTTAATGTTTTCTTGAAAATTTTGAGTTCTACTTATACTCCCACTGATTCCTTTGGAACTAAGTTCCTCTTTAGGAATACAATTATCCAGATTGATAAAAAACTTTGTTGCTGGATTGGGATAAGAGTAGTATTCAACAATATAACACTTATGTGATTTATGGACAAAGATTTTGAGAAACTATTTTCTTATATAAGCATTCATCCCTAGTTACTATTAAAGACATATCAGGACACCTCCCATGCCGTATCTCATATGGTCTCTTTTGAACCATTTTAGACGGTACATTGATTAGTGTTGAGCATGTGCCCAAAAGAAAATTGGATGATTTGATAGATTTTATTGATAATCGCACCATGACTTAACAAGGTGTGATTCCTTCTTTACGATACACTTCCATGATACACTATCAACGTGTTTTAGATGGAGCTCATCATGATACATTATCACAATATCCCTTACAGGTTCTCAAACTCTTGTTTTATAATATTTCAATATTGATCATATCAAAGTATCTTAATACTTTTAGCAAGTTATTTATGTACTTCATTTACAATCTCCTTGAACACTTCAAGAGATTCATACTTGTATTTCATTAAATACAAATTTTCCATATCTACTGATAACATCAATAAATATAATGAGGTACTGGTAACTACCTTTAGCAATTATTCTAAAAGGTCTACATACATCAGTATGTATGAGCCCTAATAGAATAGTCACTCTCCCATTACATCTAGTGAATATGATTTTGTCATATTGTCCAATAAATAAGACTCACATGTCTCTATTGGTTCAATAACCAAAAGAGTCTAGATAACCATCATATAGATTCTAGGAATGCATTTCTCATCTATGTTCTCTAGATGACAATGCTATAGGTATTCATTGTTTGAGTCATCAAGTCATTCAATATATGTGTCATACACATTTGTCTCTACAACTATCAAGCATAGTTTATAAGACACAGAGCATTTCCATATAAGATCTTATCTTTGAAACATCAATTTATTCTACAAGATACATGATCTTTCCATTAATGGCAAGTGCATAATAGCAATTCAGTAATTCTATTATAAGCCCATGAATGATAGATGGGGTGAATTCCTTAGGATAGTGGTTTCACCACGGACAACACTAATAACTGACTTCACACACACTAATATCTATTACCTTATATTGGCCTTACCTTTTCCCTTGGACTCACTTCCACTTATCACCATCACGGATTTGTCCTTCTTCATTTGTGCTTTGGCATCAATATGCCAAGTAGTTTTGACAGTTGTTTAGCCAAGTTACTCAAGTAGTGACACTCGATATATTGGCCATATGATTCAAACAAAAAGTGTAGAATCATATCCATTGTTAACTCCTGACCTAAAAGAAATCTCAGTCTTTCCACATGCCCAATCATATTGAGCACATGGGGCTCTACTAGATATCCCTCTGTCAATTTGCACTCATACTGTGCTTTGGAGACATTATGTTTTTCTTGCTTTACATGATTCTTAAGATGTGTTACCATCTCGAGAATGTCCATGTTTTTCATGTTGTTCATGGAACTCATAGTTCATACAACATAGCATAAAGTACTCAATGTCTACAACATCATTGGAATGCTTCAAGTAAGCATCCATTCCAGCCTTAGGCGCATTTGGAGTGGGTTCCTTTGGCTGTGGTCTTTCAAGGACACAAAGCTTTTTTTCATTGATGAGAAAATTTCTCAAAGTCCTTAACTAGTTTTGGAACTTTATCCCATTTTGTCCTTTCTCAAGGATTGATCACGATGTGAACGTGTTTGTGTTTGACATTAGATTCTATAAAGAAATATTGCAACTTTTCAAAACATTTTTTATTTGTTTGATTGATAATTTAACGATATTAATTAGGTCATTAATTAATTATCGATCTCACTATTTTGTTCAAATTGATAACCCTCATGTATCAACTCGGAAGATTGCAGCACACAATATTCTAGTCAGCTAAGATCCAAAACAATTGAACTATTACCCGACCAACGCCAACATCCACAATCAATTATTAAGGTACACAACTTTTGTCAATTGCATCATATGCAATTCTTAGTTAGATGATATGCACAACTTGTTGCCACTCATCTGCATGCCTCTGGTTCTTAATCTCATTAAGGTCACTCAGTTAAGCCTGACCCAAAAGCCAACACAATAATAATGCACCCCTCTTGGCATGACCACATTATTGCCATCACACTTCCACAAGATAGACAACTCATCACCCTTGGGTGCCCACACTTAGTCGATCAAGATTTTCATATCTACTGCTCATGGAAAGCATCTAAGACTTAATATTATATTGATGGATTTTATATATAAATACATATACATATCCAATCACTACATACTTAGTACATATCATATATATGCTATAAATGCAAACAAGAACATGCAATAATAAAGCACATGAGCGATGGTTATGGCCATACTAATGTAATTCCTTAGAACCACAAGGAATTACTACCACCTAGGGTCTATATCATATGCAACCTATTGTTGATGAAGATCTGTACTCCAACCAATCTAGGTTGATTGACTCAACACTTGAACTGGCCGACTCGCCTCCTGGTCTCTCAGTTGGGCTCTTGAAATGGTTGTTCGATTCTCATGTCCAAGCGGCGTCTAGACTGCTCCAGCTGGTTGATTGGGCCACTAGTCGATCAGTTCACCCTCCTTCCATCTAGCCTCCTCAGTCCTCCAAACGACCAATTCATCTCACAAGTTGAATTAGTTAGTTTGGTGCAAAACATCTTCTTACAATGATCCATAAATTAAAACTATCATATTTCTTATTACATTGTATAAGGGAAAACCTCGAGTTACATTTGAGGGGAAATAGGAAGAAGAGCATCAATTTACATTTGGAAAGGATAGAGAGGCTCAGTATGGAGATCAAGTAACAATAGGAACAAACAACCACAAACATGAACACACAGATCTAGGGTTATTGCCATAACCATGCTTTGCAACCACCATCAAAACCAATTAGATAAGCACTATAACCAGTTCAATATTCACATTGTATGCAATAAAATAAATTCGATCATATTGATTTACATCTAGATACATTGTGTATTGATGAGGCTCTAATACCACTCTAGGGAAATTGGGGCAACATATAAGGCAGTAAAAACAAAAATTTAAAGCTTGATTCTCATGGACAGCAAGATCGTGTCAACAACAATGTATCTAGGAAGGAAAGGTTGCAAGGTTATACCTGATCATGGAGCAAGTCCAGTGACATTACCCTTGTAGTAGCATCATGCTTCTTCTTCAGGCAACAACATGCTCCTTCAAAAACAACAACACTCAAAAAATTGTCACGAACGACCTCCTCCATGGACGGTGGTTGACGATGTCCTCGTAGCATCAACAAAAAAACTCATGCCTCTAGAGTAGTCCATGCAGACCATTGAGAACTTCACGTTGCGCTGCCAGAGCCAACGAGAATGAGTTGTCCCTTATATCGGTGTACTAGTCACTGACATGCTCTCCCATAATTGTTCTCAGTTGTTCTCTCCCTCACTATCCCTCCCTTTAATTGGTAGGACTTACTCGGGCCCTCTATTGGTTACCACAACTAGAGAAGACAATAATTGTCAGAGCAACTGATTCTCAATTGTATGTGTTGAGAAGCCCCCAGTACCCCTCTATTTATAGTAGTGGCCAAAGTCAGGGTTGCTAGTCTGTGTGGGAGTAGAAGGGTCTGGATTCATGAATTTTCTAGAACCTATGAATAGTGAATCAATCGATTCACACACCCAACCAGTCAGTTTGTGCATGAGTCGGTCCAGTTCACTAAGTGAAACGATCAGTTCGTGCAGTTTACTATTCTAAATCACATTGGTATTCAATACTTGATTAATGTTAAACATGACATCAACATCAATCCTTGTTACAATCAAATTGGCAACTGAATCAGGATGAACAGAGTGACCTAGAGGGTGAGCCGATCATCTCACATAGTGAAATAGTCATTTCACATTATGAGATGGTCATTTCATAAGTGAAATGATTGTTTCACTTGTCCAGTTCAGGCAAAGTTCAACCAATATTCATTCCAATTGACCTGACACTCTAATCGATCAGTTCAACACTTGAACCATTCAGTTCAAATTCTAATCAATTAATTTTGAATCTCAGTTGTTTAATTGAATACCTGAACACCTTTAGTAATCAATCTAAAAAAATTCATGAATAAACTCCTTTAATCTGAGTGTATCCTATGTGTGTGACCCTATACGTCCTACATAACAAATTATGACATCACAAGCAAAGAGAGGTGCCTAGTCACACATTATTTCTACCTAAGTAATTTGGAGAGTTGGAGAACAACTTCAACCTACAATATGTGATTAGTGTTATTGTGATTGTATAGTTCCTTTGTCTCTGATATTCAGATTGAACTTGAGGCATGGAATTGTCATCCTCTCAATGTTCAATCTATGTTCCTTGAACTAGAGTAGACCGTGTGAGATGCATGCCAACTAACATATCATATATTGAGTCACATGAGTATGACCGTACATTACTCAGTCTCGCTTATCAAGTGGGCTAGATATCAATCTCATGTAGGAGGGTCAAATACCACCTACATCACTCACACTTAGTCCCCATGTGTCACAACTACCCATCCATCATTGTTATGACAATCCTTATTCAGGGTTACGTTGGATGATGTCAAAGTATACCAAACAATATGTGATGAATGTAGTGACTTTAGGTCTAAGAACCACAATCACCACTGTCACTATGATATCTGATTCTGACTACCATTCCATGGTCTCCATGTATCACTCTCATTGTGGGTCTATCCAATCCACTGTTCTCTAACATGTATTTGTGTGCTTGACCTGATATCATATATCATGACTAATGAGATTCTGTCATCAGTCAACACACACTCTAGTCTTATGTATTACTATTATCTATTTTGCTTCCATAGTAATATTTGACTAGGGACATAACAAGGATGTATGTACTCTTAACATTCGCATGATCTCATTGTTCAAGTCACGTACTTGAAGAAGACAACGACATCAAGTAACATCATTCTTTAGTCATCTACTATGTATGTGTCATCATCTCATGATCGAGACACACATAATATACATAATTAACTTTATTATTATCAAATCAGGCATCTAATGCCACACTGCAATCATCATATGATTGGCTCTTAGGGCATACATACCAACAATTTTAGTATCACAGTGAAAAATATCTTTTCAAGGATCTTGGCTATAAAGCCAGTAGAAAAGGGGTTTATATCAGTGAGACAACTGTGAAGAAGTCCTTCCACCCCACCTCTACATCTACCCCTTATGCATCCTCCTGTATCCAAGATCCTCCACCTCCTCCTAGACCTACATGTGACTCTTGTGTCTAATGAAACCCTTATGGGTTACGTGATCCACTAGAATGCCTATCAGATGCAGGTTTAGGAGCATCTTCACTGGGACCTAGTTCAAATCATGTCCAACATGAACTTGTGATGTTTACACCCTTATCCCTCTTACTGAAAGTTACCAACCATTGATTATGCTTCCTATGTATATGATCAGTTTTACCTGGCCTACCAGACTGCTCCTTATGCTCTACCTCCTACTTCTGGTGAGGGTTCCTCTCAGCTGCTTGCACTTGTCGTTAGCCTTGCTACTGCCTTGCTTGTTGGCTATGACTGGGTTTATATACCCAACTTTGAGCAAGCTAAGCCACTGCGTGAGTGTGGCATCTCCTGGGCAGAGAAAAAACATTGGTGGCTCGGTCCTCACTCTTTTATTCTTGAGGAGGATACTGAGATGGCTGAAGAGGATGATGATGAAGAGGGTGATGAAGACGAGGGTGATGGTGACAAGTACGATGGCTCTGATGGTGATGGAGATGGTGATGAGGACACAACTGCTTCCACTATTGCACCTTCTGAGCTAGTCCATGGTGAGGACTACCAACCTGAAGTGGAGTTTGACATCAATGAACTGGATGTTTATTTCCTAGTCTATAGAGTGCTCATATATATGGCTTTTTGTAGGCTTTCATGTATTGAACATTTGGCACTGTATATGAGGACTACTATTTTTATATATTGTCACTTTCTTTGTTGCTTAGTAGTTTTCATCTTGACATGACTTGCTTTTGTTGTAGTCTTATTATCGACACCCTTTAACTCTATATTTTGCTATATCTCATGAGTTATTAGTGTGTGCTTCCATTTTTTATTATGACTCTAGTACATTTGTTCTCTCCCTGGCTTTTGTGTGGTACTTGCAAATGGTGGTTCTTTGTGATGTTTGTGCCTTTAGATAAAACCTATTTTAGCTCTTCTACCCCTCCCTTTTTGACATGACAAAGGAGGAGAAATGAGCTTAGTACATATTGAATTTGATCCTTTTCTAGTTAATATCTGAAATATTGTGTGACTATGGAAGTGGACTCAAATAGAACATATATGTTGTGGTTACAATTTTTAGAGGAACTAACCTTACAGGAAAAGGTAAGAATATATTTAGGGGGAGAAATTGCTATTGTACAATCATGTACCCCCTATAATTGACAAGGTAAAAGTTTAAATTCTAAGTTCTTTTCAATATGTTAAGGAATGGTTTGTCATCTTCAAAAAGGGGGAGAATGTTGACCTAACAGTTATACACTGTCCATATTTTGATGATGACTTAACCATTCCATTCATATGCATCTAATATGTCTATTTGAGATTGATTTTAGGTATTAGGTACATGAAAAGGATGAATTCAATCAAGCCCTATTTAACCAAACATAAGCCAAAATCAATGCAAATGCAATTTTGTGGAGAATGCCCCAAAATCACTTACGACAATTTTGTAAATCATTTTTGTTGATGCTATGACTTGTTACTAAGCTGAGAAAAATGTATAATGCACTTAAAACTAATATTTAAGCACTTTTATATAAATTTCCAAAATTCATCACATGGACTTTTGTCAATCGAAATTCACTCGCATGAAACTTGACCGACACCCTTGATGGGTCTTGGTAATTTCCAGGGTCGGCCGAGTTTTCCCAGAATATACTTGACTGCCACCCGCACATAGGAAAATCAATTTTAAGCCAACGACCGAGTTTAATCTAGGATAAACTCAACTAGCAACTCAAAATTACTTTGTCGCATAGTACTATAGGCCAAATTTCCTCTATTGAAACTCGACTGACGACAATGTGTGAAATGTGCAGAAAAAGTGTTTCTAATCATTGGAGTGTTGCAAAACTTGAAAATAGATCCATTGCACACCCCAAACTTCTAGAATACATTCTCAAGTGCATCTACTGGCTAGTAGACACCCCATATGTAAATAGGTTTCCTTAGGTTTCATTTCAAGTTTGCTTCTTATGCTCCTATCTATTATTAAGTGGATTTGTCTACTAAGAGCCCCTTTCTCTCTAGCTTACTATAGATCAACATCAATCTGAGTGAGATAGGTTATTTGTGAGATAGCTGGTTCAATGTACTCGTTGTGATGTTCTCAACTTTCCTTTTCCAATCCCTTTCTCTCAAGCTATGATGGTGGAAGCTTCTCCTTGGTGAAGGTGAAGTTGAATGCTAAAGTTCTAAGAGAAGAGTACGTAATTCCTTCAAGGCAGAAGATTTTTTGCAAGAGGACATCTCCTTGCAAAAGGTGGCTAGCTTGTTGCAAAAGTGGGTAAGCCCTTGTGAAGGTTGAAGACTTGCTCTAGGAGAGGTAAGTCCTTGTAAGGTTATGGACTCCTTTGTTCCTTAAAAGGAAGGCTAGGTATCCTTGCCTTGGAAAAGTAAGGTCGTATTGTATCTCTTATAATGGAATATAAGAAGTGTGCAATGATTGAAAATCCTAGGGATTGACCCCTCTAGGTAGTGGATGTACATGTCCTAATTTGGAGTTTGGAACCGGTATGCATACGTTGTGTTCTTGTTCTTGTTCAATCTCTCTCATCCTTGCTATACATGCTTAGTTGCACTCAAATTCCATATATGGAATCTTATCTCTTGATATAATTTGAAGGTATAATGAATTTGGTTTAAGTGTTTAATCTCTATCAACCCCCCTTTTAGATCCCATTGATCCAACACATGTGTCATGGAGGTAAACTATGGTGGATTTGAGGAATGAGGATGGACATCCATTGGGGTCTATGTTTCCTATATTGTTCTTCCATACTTGCTCATCACCATTGAAAAATGTAGTAATACACCTTTGTCAATCATGTCTCATGATTTGGCTGATTTGGAGGATGCCCACAATTCAAGTCTAATGAAATTGACCCATGCAATTCCCATTTTCCATCTAGCCTTTCACTTGATCAAAGCATTTATTAACTATGTTTTTTCCTCATAGGGCTCACGTCTTCAGTTTTGGTTGTCATTCTATGATTTTCCCTAGCAAACCAACTAGTACACAATATTGTCTAATGAAGGCTTAAGCTTGTAGTACCCCTCCAAACTCCTCGACTCCCAAATTATATTGATTTGCTCTAACAATTCACTACAACCACATATCTTCTCCTCGGCCAACTTGAGAGTTGAAATGCCAATTTTGGTCCGTTAATCAACTCCCAATATCCAATTCTTAACTAAACTATTAAACCACTTTTAATCTCACCATTAATCTATCTATAGTTAATCAAACTTGACTAATAGAAAATTTTTGAGTAATTATGGTTTTGGCCAAAACATGTCATAAACTAAAACTATTTTGAGATGGCAATTGAATCTGATTAATATAATTGGGGAATGGAACATTATCCTACATCTGGATGCCTATTCAACCATATTGAGCCAAGTATTAGAACATATTTTTATAATATTCTATATGAGGGTTGACTGTACACGAGTTATCTCACTTTAATATGGGAAAACATAATATGATCGCCCGTTGTCGTTTCACCTATTTAAGTCTTCATTTGAGAATTACTTGGAATTATCAACCTAATAGTACTAGAAAATTTTAGTAACCTCCTTACGGCTGAATGTGGGGACCATCCTTTTGTTTAAAACCTTAATAGGAATAGTAAGGATAAATATTTAAATATGCAACAAAGAATGAGAATTGAGTAGATATCACAATGATTTTTCCTTTTTCCAATATGATAAACAAAGTAACATTTATAATAATTTTCTAAATTATAGTATAATTCACTACTATTCAGCATCTTAAGCATGTTTTGATGTGCCACCATCTGGGCATGAACATATCCTACGGTTCTAAAGTTAAGATCCACAACTCATGCCATGTTTACATCTATGAAGTCATTATAAGGTCTCAATATTTTGACATGGACGAAGTTATAGATCACATGAGATCATTTTATAACCCTTAATAAAATTGATTAGATACAAAATCATACATACTAAAGAGAGAAAACATGTAATACAATGCTTAACACATAAGATACTAGGATAGGAAGGAAAATATATTTCATGATCTAAAAATTGACCCAATCACTCTAGGAAGTGAGAATACACTAACACTCTAGATTGATCTTTATTTTTGTTACTTGACTATTAACTCAACCTTTCTATTACACTCTCTAGACCTAAACTTGTTAAACCAACTAACATGAGACTCATATAGAGACCCAGTGAATGTAAAAATCCACCCAAAACATTCAACATTTGTTGGTTGTATATTAAATTTATTATAATATTATATCAATAACATATCTCTCTATAGAAAAACAACATACAATTATATAGTGATCAGTTTCTTAAACTGTGAGTCTACAAAGAAGCAAATTTAAAAGTATCAAATTTTAAATTTATAACATGAAACCTTTTAGGACTCTCACAACTCAATATAGAGTCGAATCATATATATGGGGTCAAAACCTGAAACCTTTTAGGATGTCGGCAACTCAATACAGGGTCAAAGTAGATATGTGGGGCTGAACATAGGGATTTGGGGACGTTGTGTCACCTAAGATTTAACTCTTACTTGTTAAGCAAAATCAGGAGTTCAAAGATGTTTAGAACTAAATTGAGTCTAACAAAATGAAACAAAGAAAAATAAATAAAAATAAAGAAAAAAATTTAGTTAATTCCTATTAATCAGGAGGAGTTCTTGGCTATGTAACCACAAATCAGGAAGTTTATGTACCCCTTTGTAAGGCACAAACTACATTCAAATACCCTATCAATCATTTAATATTCCAATCCAGCATGTACCTATTGGTAAGGTATGCCCAGGAAGCCAATCATGTGATGATTGACATGGCATATACCATAAAAGATTTGATTAATACTCATAAAGGCTATCTTCCAATTCGTTCTGTTTCATTTAGTTATGAGAGAATCATGAAACATTATGAATGTCTAAAGAATGACAATACTCAATGGTGTATGTCTTCAAGTATAATCCTTGGCGGATGAGATCATACGAATGTTAAGGGTGTGTACATTCTTGTTATGTACCTGATCGATTGTTACTGTGGAAGGTAGATAGACACCAACAACACATAAGACTAGAGTGTGGGCTGGTGGATGACATAATATCATTAGTCATGATATAGCAATATCATGCAAAGGACACATATACATGTTAGGGAACAATGTATTAGACATACCCACCTTGAGAGTGACACATGGAAACTATCTTTGGTGGTCATAGTCATCTCACATAGTGAAGGTGGTGATTGTGATTCTTAGACCTAAAATCATTGCACTCATCACATGTCATTGGTTTACTCTTTGACATCATCAAACACAGTCCTATAACATGGATTGTTATGAAGGTGATGATTGGGTGACTTTGACACATGGGGGATGGACTATGAGTGATAGATATGGGGTTTGACCTCCAACTAGAGTAGGATATCCTAACCACTTGATAAGTGAGACTGAGAAACACATGTGCATGCACACGTGGATCAATATATGATATTGAGGTCACATTATCTCAGGCGGTCTACTCTTGGTTCAAGAAACATGGATTGAATGTTGAGAGGATGATGAGTCCATGCCTCAAGTTCATTCTGGATATCAGTGACAAAGGAATTATACAATCGCCGTAACACCTTACACATATTGTAGGTTGAAGTTGTTCTCCAATTTTACATTCACTTGGGTAGAAATGATGTGCGACTAGGCACCACTCCTTGATTGTGATGTCATAAGCTAGTTATGGACATTCACTACTAACATGATATGGGACCTATAGGGTCACACACAAAGGAACTCATCTAGAAGAGGAGTTTATCTTGAATGATGATTGGATTAATTATTAAAGTGTTTAGGTATTCAATTCACGAATTAAATCGACAGATTGGTTGAATGGACTGTCAAGCAACTATAGTAAGTGTTGAGATGGCCGTTTGGGCAGCCAGACTGGTGCCTCAAGTGTTGAGATGACCGTTTGGGTGGTCAGGCTAATCAAAGTTCGAATTGGCTAAGTTTTGCCCAAATTGCAGAGTGAACTAATCGATTCAATCTGATGAACCAATTTGCTCAACTCAGGCTCATTAGAAGGCCATCTGGGTGAGCGAGATTGACATTTCACATGGGTGAGATGGCTCAGTTGGGCCAAATGAAGATTAGGGTCTAGGGTTAGAGTTTTTTCATGGTTAAAACTTTAGGCCAACAAATACATGTGTTGTCATTCTTATATATAATAAATGTGTACCACCTATCCCATTCTTGAATACCTAATCTCACTAGTAAGTGCATAATGTGTATTGGGTTTTCAAGAAAATTTCGGCAGAATTTCCCCGATGTTCTCTAAGTACATATGTACTTAGAGAACAAATGGGGAAATGCTGTCGAAATTTTCTTGAAAACCAAATACACATTATACACTTACATCCTAAGTGAGATTAGGTGTTCAAGAACAGTCCCAAACTGGGGACTATCCAAGATTTACTCCTAATGAGTAAATCTTGGACGGGTTTCTAGGCCAACAAATACATGTGCTGTCATTCTATAACATTGATTTCAACATTTCGAGTGTCCATGCATGTTCATCATCAAGATAAAGATTACACATAAATTAGTATGACCTAGGGATGGAGAGATTCATAATTGATTTCAAAATTTCAAACTAGCTCATGCATTATCATCAATCTACATCATACAATAGGGATTCATGTAGATGTTAGGGTGACACATCACTACAAAATTAGAGATTTAACATTAGGGTTTTAATATCTTACATAGATTGATCACAAGATTTTAGCAATATAGTTAATTCAAGATTATGGTGAAATGTGTATTAGGGTTTTAATATCTTAATTCAACATGCATCAAAATTTATAGAATTAGGTCAAGCATTAGTATTCAATTGCAAATCTATCTTCTTCGTCCTGCTCCCTCCTTACCAAATGGATAAAAGAAAGGCCACGACCGTGTGGGCTGGCCATGGCTGTGGCTGTGTTGGCCTACCACGTCCGTGCTACAGTACGACCATGGTAGGCCAACACAACCACGGCCGTGACCAGCCCACACAGTCGTGGCCTTACTTTAATCCATTTGGTAAGGAGAGGGAGCAGGAGGAAGAAGAAGGGTAGCGGTCTACCTGGGCAGGAGAGCAGCATCTTGGAGAGCAGGGGCGAGAAGAGAGAAGGGGCAGGTGCCGGAGCAACGAACCACAACGTAGGAGAAGGCAGGCATCAGAGCAACGAACCACGAGCAGGATCAGGCGCCGGAGCTAGCAAAGAAGAGTGGCGGTCGGAGAGCCGGAGAAGGCCGGTGAGGAGAGCAGTAGCAGCGGCGTCGGCGAGGAGAGCAGCAGTAGCAGCGACGTCAGTGAGGAGAGCAACAACAGCGAGCGGCGGCGGTGTGGGGGAGCAACGGCGACAGGATCGCCAGACCTAACTGATCAACCAATGAAACAGAGAGAGTGGGAAAGAGTCGATCACACGAGTGCTATTAACTGCACCATTGGCGTCGGTTGTTTAAAAAATAGATACCCAAGAATGAATGGCGTCGATTATCTAATAACACCGACACCTATGCATCAATGATAGTCATTGGTTTTTACTAGAAAAAATCGACGTCTATCTAGATATGCTGATTAAAAAAATTATTCTTGATTAATTACCATAGTTGTCAGTTTCTTTAGAAAATTGACACCCAAGGGGTGTGAAAATTCTCCCGTGAATAGCGCGGGAAAACCCATAGGCGTCGGTTATTGTAGTAAAACCGACGACCAAAATGTGCCCAATTTCTATCTCACAAAAAACCTTTCGTCGTCGGTTTAAGAGTTAATAATCGACGCCACATGTTACATTTTGGAGGTAATTTTTTTCACTAGAAATTTTGGATTTGGTAGTTAATTTTAGGCGTCAGTTTCTTAATAAGGAACCGACACTGAATAAAAGCGATACCCGTGTTTGGTCGCCCTTCACAGATAGATGTCGGTTTTTTTGAACCGACACTTTATGTGTTAGGTGTCGGTGTATTTATACAACCAATGCCTTTAAAAGTGACGTTATAAGTCATTTCTGTAGTAGTGCCCACATCACTACCATCACACTTCCATAAGATAGACAACGCACCACCCTTGGGGTTCCCATGCTTGACGATCAAGATTTTCATGTATGTTGCTAATGAAGAGCTTCTTAGACTTAATATTGTTGAGGGATTTTATATTAAATACATATACATATCTAATCACCACATACTTATAGTACATATCATATACATGCTATAACCACAAACAAGAACATGCAATAATTAAAACACACCAGCGATGGTTATGGCCATACTAATATAATTCCTTGGAGCTACAAGGAATTACTACCACTTAAGGTCCACATCATATGCAACCTGTTGCTGATGAAAATATGTGCTTGAATCGATCTGGGATGATTAGTTCAACTCTTGAACCGGTCAGCTGGCTTCTTGGTCAGTCGGTTGGTGTCTTAAAATAGTCGTCTGCTTCTCATGTCCAATAGACGTCTGGACTGCTCTAGCTGGTCAGTTGAGCCACCAGTCAATCAGTTCACCTCATGTCTTCTGGCCTCCTCAGTTCTCCAAATGGTCAATTCATCTCACAAGCCGGTCGGTTTATACAGTGCAGAACATTTTCTCATGACGATGCATAAATTAAAACTATCCTATTTCTTATCACATTGTATAAGGTAAAACCTTGAGTTACATTCGAGGGGAAATAGGAAGAAAAGCATTATTTACATTTGGAAAGGAGAGAGAGGCTCAGTACTAGACTGAGTAACAACAGGATTAAACAACCACAACCATACACACACAAATTTGGGGTTATTGGCTATAACCATGCTTCACATCCACCATAAAAACCAATTTTAAGGCGATACATGTTAATTGCATATATATATATATATATATATATATATATATATATATATATATATAATATCACACACACACACACACACACACACATATATATATATATATATAAGTTTGTGGAGCGTATGTGGTAATTAATCAAATAAGCACATTAACCACTTTAATATTCACATCATATCCAATAAAAATAAATTTGATCATATCAATTTAAATCTAGATACACCATATATGATGAGGCTTTGATATCATTGTAGGGAAATCAGGGCGATTAATAAGGCAATGAAAACAAAAATTTAGAGCCTGATTCCACTGGACAACAAAATCATGTCAAAAATAATGTATCTAGGAAGGAAGGTTTGCAAGGTTATACCTGGTCCTAGAGAAAGTATATATATATATATATATATATATATATATATATATATATATATATATATATATATATATATTAGTTTGTGGAGCGAATGTGGTAATTAATCAGATAAGCACATTAACTACTTAAATATTCATTTCATATCCAATAAAAATAAATCTGATCATATCAATTTAAATCCAGATACACCATAATTGACGAGGCTTTGATATCACTGTAGGGAAATCAGGGCAACTGATAAGGTAGTGAAAACAAAAATTTAAAGCCTGATTCCCCTGGACAACAAAATCATGTCAAAAATAATGTATCTAGGAAGGAAGGTTTGCAAGGTTATACCTGGTCCTAGAGCAAGTCCAGTGACATTAATCCTAACAGTAGCAATGTGCTTCTTCTCCAAGCAGCACTTGAACAATCATCACAAATGACATCCTGGTCTGGCACCACAAATAGCGGTTGTTGATGTCCTCCTAGTAGCAAACAATAGACTCCTACCTCTAGAGTAGTCCACGTAAACCACATAGAACTCCATGTTGTGCTAAAAGAGCCAACATGAAGGAGTTGTCCCCTTCTATCAACATACTAGTCACCGACATGCTCTCCTACAATTGTTCTCAGTTGTTATCTCCCTCACTATCCCTCCCTTTAACATGTAGGATTTGCCTAGGCTCTCTATTGGTTACCACAACTAGAGAGGACAACAATTGTTTGAGCAACTAATTCTCAATTGTGTGTTTTGGGAAGCCCCTAATACCCCTCTATTTATTGTAGAGACCAGGGTCGGTGTTGCCAGTCTGTGTGGGAGTACAAGGGTCCACAATCATTAACTTTTTGGAACCTGTGAACGGTGAACCAGTCGATTCTCACATCCAACTGATCAGTTGGTGCATGAGCCGGTCAGTTCATGTAGTTTCATGTTCTAAATCACATTGGTATTCAATGCCTGATTAATGCTAAACATAACATCATCATCAATCCTTGTTCCAATCAAATTGGCAACTGAATCGGTCAACCCAAAGGGTGAACCGGTCATTGCACATTGCGAGACAGTCATTTCACAAGTGAAATGGTCACTTCACTTGTCCAGTTCAGGCAAAGTTCAACCAATATTGATTCCAATTGACCTGACACTCCAACCAATTGGTTTAACACTTGAACCTATTGGTTTAGAGTAGAATCAGTCAATTTTAAGACTCAATTATTTAATTGAATACTAAACACCTTTAATATAAACATCATTCATGAACAAACTCCATTGATCCAAGTGTATCCTATGTGTGTAACCATATAGGTCCAGAATTAAGTTGGTAGTGAATGTCCATAGCTAATTATGACATCACAAACAAAGAACGATGCCTAGTCACACATCATTACTACCCAAGTTATTCAGAAAGTTGGAAAATAACTTCAACCTACAATCTGTGATTAGTGTTACTATGATTGTATAGTTCCTTTGTCTCTGATATCCAGATTGAACTCGAGGCATGGAATAGTCATCCTATCAACATTCAATCCATGTTCCTCGAACTATAAAAGACTGTCTGAGATGCATGTGAGCTCACATATCACATATTGAGTCACACGAGTATGGCCATACATTTCCCAGTCTCGCTCATCAAGAGGCCCTGGATATCAATCTCCTGTAGGAGGGACAAATCCCATCTACATCACTCACACTCAATCTCCATGTGTCACAATGCACCTGAGCACCACCTTTATGGCAACCCTTATTCATGATCATGGTGGATGATGTCAAAGTACATGAATGACATGTGATGAATGTAGTGACTTCAGGTCTAAGAATCACAATTACCACTATCACTATGAGAGTTGATTCTGACTACCATTACATGGTCTCCATGTATCACTCTCATAGTGGGTCTGTCCAATATACTGTTCTCTAACATATACATGTCTGCTTGACTTGATATCACATATCATGACTAATGGGACTCTATCATCAGTCAACACACACACATTCTATTCTTATGTATTATTGTCATCTATTTTACTTCTACAATAATATCCAACTAGGGACATGACAAGAATGTATGTACTCTTAATATCTGTATGATCTCATTGTTCAAGTCACTTACTTTAAGATGTACGTCATGTAGTAAAATCATTCTTTAGACATCTAGTATGTATGTATCATCATCTCATGATTGGGACAAACATAATAGATGGAATTTCCTTTATTATCATCAATATATGTATTTAGTGCCTCATTCCAATAATCATATGATTTTCTTTCTGGGCATACATACCATCACTCTTAACATCAGTATGATCTCATCATTCAAGTCACGTACTTGAAGACATATGACATCGAGTAACATCATTCTTTAGACATCTACTATGTATGTGTCATAATCTCATGACCGAGACAAACATAATAGACATAATTACCTTTATTATTATCAAATCAGGTATCTAATACAACCCTCTAATCATCATAGGATTGGCTCTCTGGGCATACATACCAATAGACTCCCACTTTCACTTAGATCCAATCACCTACGAATCTTATTCCAACTGATCTTAACATGTCCATCATGTTTCTAGTGCGCATGTGCTTATATAGAGTGTTAGAAACGTTTGCTTCAAGTTGGTATATTGTAAGTTTGATGTCTCCTTGCTATATGACATCTCGTATGAGGTGGAAGTATTATAGTATGTTATATGAGATTCCCAGCCTAACTAGTAGCTCCATTGTTATCACATATTTCTACTGTGTCATCACTGGTTGGAACCTCGCACAAGTTTACCCATATGAACTTCTTGACCCATACAATATCCTCTATTGTTCTCGTAAAATAGAGATACTCATCTTATTTTGTATATATAAATAACTGTCATTAGCTTGGAACCCTTTCTATCTTACATTTCTTATTATATAGTCAAATATAAAATTTCGATTGCGACCATTAATTTGTCATTATGGAAGCTTGCATCAGTGTAACCTTTTACGCCCAACTCTTCCTTATTACCATAACCAAGGAATCTATCCTTTTAGTGCTTCCCAAGAACATAAGGATGTTATTTATGGTAGTCTAATGACTCTTACTAGCATCTGACATATACCCTCTTGTCATGGCCAATACATATGAGATTTCTAGATATGTGTATAAATTCTCTCATCATATCCGATACATATGAGATGATTGGATATCCTCTTGTCATGTCCAATACATACGAGATAACTAAATATCCTCTTGTCATGTCCAATACATACACGATAACAAGATAAGTACATAACATTACATTCAATATAGATCCAATTGGGAATGCATATGGCATCTATTCCATGTGTTCATGTTCTTCACAAGAACTAGGCTCCTGAGAGACTAACTCCATAGAACATGGACACGTTCTCTCTCATTGAGTCCGACATGTTGAACCCTTCAAAATCTTACCAATGCATGTTCTCTTACTTAGATCAAGAATCTCTCCAAATCTATCTCTATAGATCTCAATTCCTATCACATAGGATGCTTCGCCTAAACCCTAATAGAGAAGGTACTTTCCTTTCCAGGTTTTAACATTTGTAGGATAAGGATGTTGTTCCCCATCATCATGTGGAATATAAATATGCTCCCATTAAATCTTTTGTAATCACATATTTCATCTTCATTTTGATTCAAGTCAAACTCTTTGACTGTCATATCAAATAGAGGATTCCAGCTCTGATATGCTTGCTTCAATCCACATATTGACCTTTTTAGCTTATAGATTTTATTTGCAATATTGGATTTTTAAAACCTTTAGGACATGTCACGTACACAACCTTATAATTATTCCAGTTAAGGAATGCAGTTTTTAACATCCATATTCCAAATCTCACTAGTCATAATAAGCTGCAACAACAAGCATGATCATGATGAATTTAGCCATGGTAACTGGTGCAAGACTTCATCATGTTCAACACCTTGAACTTGCTTGAAACTCTTTGCAACCAATACAACCTCTCATGTTGGTTTTCTCTTAAAAAGCCAAATGCACCTTATGGGTTTACCCCTTTAGTTGGATCCAGAAAGGTCATACCTTACTGGTTGACATGGAGTCCATCTTAGATATCATGGCCTCAAGCCGTTTATCATACTCTGGTCCCTCAATAGCTTCTAGATAGTTTGTTGACTCATCATCTATGATCAAATCATCACCTTTTTGATTTATAAGATAACGTAATCTTTCAAACTCAAGGCATGTTCTACTAGAACTATAAGGTTTTGTGTTATATAAGGAACTTGATATTCCACAACAACTTGTGATTCTCTATGTTCCTATTGTACCTTTTTAGGTTTAATGTTTTCTTGAAAATTTTGAGTTCTACTTATACTCCCACTGATTCCTTTGGAACTAAGTTCCTCTTTAGGAATACAATTATCCAGATTGATAAAAAACTTTGTTGCTGGATTGGGATAAGAGTAGTATTCAACAATATAACACTTATGTGATTTATGGACAAAGATTTTGAGAAACTATTTTCTTATATAAGCATTCATCCCTAGTTACTATTAAAGACATATCAGGACACCTCCCATGCCGTATCTCATATGGTCTCTTTTGAACCATTTTAGACGGTACATTGATTAGTGTTGAGCATGTGCCCAAAAGAAAATTGGATGATTTGATAGATTTTATTGATAATCGCACCATGACTTAACAAGGTGTGATTCCTTCTTTACGATACACTTCCATGATACACTATCAACGTGTTTTAGATGGAGCTCATCATGATACATTATCACAATATCCCTTACAGGTTCTCAAACTCTTGTTTTATAATATTTCAATATTGATCATATCAAAGTATCTTAATACTTTTAGCAAGTTATTTATGTACTTCATTTACAATCTCCTTGAACACTTCAAGAGATTCATACTTGTATTTCATTAAATACAAATTTTCCATATCTACTGATAACATCAATAAATATAATGAGGTACTGGTAACTACCTTTAGCAATTATTCTAAAAGGTCTACATACATCAGTATGTATGAGCCCTAATAGAATAGTCACTCTCCCATTACATCTAGTGAATATGATTTTGTCATATTGTCCAATAAATAAGACTCACATGTCTCTATTGGTTCAATAACCAAAAGAGTCTAGATAACCATCATATAGATTCTAGGAATGCATTTCTCATCTATGTTCTCTAGATGACAATGCTATAGGTATTCATTGTTTGAGTCATCAAGTCATTCAATATATGTGTCATACACATTTGTCTCTACAACTATCAAGCATAGTTTATAAGACACAGAGCATTTCCATATAAGATCTTATCTTTGAAACATCAATTTATTCTACAAGATACATGATCTTTCCATTAATGGCAAGTGCATAATAGCAATTCAGTAATTCTATTATAAGCCCATGAATGATAGATGGGGTGAATTCCTTAGGATAGTGGTTTCACCACGGACAACACTAATAACTGACTTCACACACACTAATATCTATTACCTTATATTGGCCTTACCTTTTCCCTTGGACTCACTTCCACTTATCACCATCACGGATTTGTCCTTCTTCATTTGTGCTTTGGCATCAATATGCCAAGTAGTTTTGACAGTTGTTTAGCCAAGTTACTCAAGTAGTGACACTCGATATATTGGCCATATGATTCAAACAAAAAGTGTAGAATCATATCCATTGTTAACTCCTGACCTAAAAGAAATCTCAGTCTTTCCACATGCCCAATCATATTGAGCACATGGGGCTCTACTAGATATCCCTCTGTCAATTTGCACTCATACTGTGCTTTGGAGACATTATGTTTTTCTTGCTTTACATGATTCTTAAGATGTGTTACCATCTCGAGAATGTCCATGTTTTTCATGTTGTTCATGGAACTCATAGTTCATACAACATAGCATAAAGTACTCAATGTCTACAACATCATTGGAATGCTTCAAGTAAGCATCCATTCCAGCCTTAGGCGCATTTGGAGTGGGTTCCTTTGGCTGTGGTCTTTCAAGGACACAAAGCTTTTTTTCATTGATGAGAAAATTTCTCAAAGTCCTTAACTAGTTTTGGAACTTTATCCCATTTTGTCCTTTCTCAAGGATTGATCACGATGTGAACGTGTTTGTGTTTGACATTAGATTCTATAAAGAAATATTGCAACTTTTCAAAACATTTTTTATTTGTTTGATTGATAATTTAACGATATTAATTAGGTCATTAATTAATTATCGATCTCACTATTTTGTTCAAATTGATAACCCTCATGTATCAACTTGGAAGATTGCAGCACACAATATTCTAGTCAGCTAAGATCCAAAACAATTGAACTATTACCCGACCAACGCCAACATCCACAATCAATTATTAAGGTACACAACTTTTGTCAATTGCATCATATGCAATTCTTAGTTAGATGATATGCACAACTTGTTGCCACTCATCTGCATGCCTCTGGTTCTTAATCTCATTAAGGTCACTCAGTTAAGCCTGACCCAAAAGCCAACACAATAATAATGCACCCCTCTTGGCATGACCACATTATTGCCATCACACTTCCACAAGATAGACAACTCATCACCCTTGGGTGCCCACACTTAGTCGATCAAGATTTTCATATCTACTGCTCATGGAAAGCATCTAAGACTTAATATTATATTGATGGATTTTATATATAAATACATATACATATCCAATCACTACATACTTAGTACATATCATATATATGCTATAAATGCAAACAAGAACATGCAATAATAAAGCACATGAGCGATGGTTATGGCCATACTAATGTAATTCCTTAGAACCACAAGGAATTACTACCACCTAGGGTCTATATCATATGCAACCTATTGTTGATGAAGATCTGTACTCCAACCAATCTAGGTTGATTGACTCAACACTTGAACTGGCCGACTCGCCTCCTGGTCTCTCAGTTGGGCTCTTGAAATGGTTGTTCGATTCTCATGTCCAAGCGGCGTCTAGACTGCTCCAGCTGGTTGATTGGGCCACTAGTCGATCAGTTCACCCTCCTTCCATCTAGCCTCCTCAGTCCTCCAAACGACCAATTCATCTCACAAGTTGAATTAGTTAGTTTGGTGCAAAACATCTTCTTACAATGATCCATAAATTAAAACTATCATATTTCTTATTACATTGTATAAGGGAAAACCTCGAGTTACATTTGAGGGGAAATAGGAAGAAGAGCATCAATTTACATTTGGAAAGGATAGAGAGGCTCAGTATGGAGATCAAGTAACAATAGGAACAAACAACCACAAACATGAACACACAGATCTAGGGTTATTGCCATAACCATGCTTTGCAACCACCATCAAAACCAATTAGATAAGCACTATAACCAGTTCAATATTCACATTGTATGCAATAAAATAAATTCGATCATATTGATTTACATCTAGATACATTGTGTATTGATGAGGCTCTAATACCACTCTAGGGAAATTGGGGCAACATATAAGGCAGTAAAAACAAAAATTTAAAGCTTGATTCTCATGGACAGCAAGATCGTGTCAACAACAATGTATCTAGGAAGGAAAGGTTGCAAGGTTATACCTGATCATGGAGCAAGTCCAGTGACATTACCCTTGTAGTAGCATCATGCTTCTTCTTCAGGCAACAACACGCTCCTTCAAAAACAACAACACTCAAAAAATTGTCACGAACGACCTCCTCCATGGACGGTGGTTGACGATGTCCTCGTAGCATCAACAAAAAAACTCATGCCTCTAGAGTAGTCCATGCAGACCATTGAGAACTTCACGTTGCGCTGCCAGAGCCAACGAGAATGAGTTGTCCCTTATATCGGTGTACTAGTCACTGACATGCTCTCCCATAATTGTTCTCAGTTGTTCTCTCCCTCACTATCCCTCCCTTTAATTGGTAGGACTTACTCGGGCCCTCTATTGGTTACCACAACTAGAGAAGACAATAATTGTCAGAGCAACTGATTCTCAATTGTATGTGTTGAGAAGCCCCCAGTACCCCTCTATTTATAGTAGTGGCCAAAGTCAGGGTTGCTAGTCTGTGTGGGAGTAGAAGGGTCTGGATTCATGAATTTTCTAGAACCTATGAATAGTGAATCAATCGATTCACACACCCAACCAGTCAGTTTGTGCATGAGTCGGTCCAGTTCACTAAGTGAAACGATCAGTTCGTGCAGTTTACTATTCTAAATCACATTGGTATTCAATACTTGATTAATGTTAAACATGACATCAACATCAATCCTTGTTACAATCAAATTGGCAACTGAATCAGGATGAACAGAGTGACCTAGAGGGTGAGCCGATCATCTCACATAGTGAAATAGTCATTTCACATTATGAGATGGTCATTTCATAAGTGAAATGATTGTTTCACTTGTCCAGTTCAGGCAAAGTTCAACCAATATTCATTCCAATTGACCTGACACTCTAATCGATCAGTTCAACACTTGAACCATTCAGTTCAAATTCTAATCAATTAATTTTGAATCTCAGTTGTTTAATTGAATACCTGAACACCTTTAGTAATCAATCTAAAAAAATTCATGAATAAACTCCTTTAATCTGAGTGTATCCTATGTGTGTGACCCTATACGTCCTACATAACAAATTATGACATCACAAGCAAAGAGAGGTGCCTAGTCACACATTATTTCTACCTAAGTAATTTGGAGAGTTGGAGAACAACTTCAACCTACAATATGTGATTAGTGTTATTGTGATTGTATAGTTCCTTTGTCTCTGATATTCAGATTGAACTTGAGGCATGGAATTGTCATCCTCTCAATGTTCAATCTATGTTCCTTGAACTAGAGTAGACCGTGTGAGATGCATGCCAACTAACATATCATATATTGAGTCACATGAGTATGACCGTACATTACTCAGTCTCGCTTATCAAGTGGGCTAGATATCAATCTCATGTAGGAGGGTCAAATACCACCTACATCACTCACACTTAGTCCCCATGTGTCACAACTACCCATCCATCATTGTTATGACAATCCTTATTCAGGGTTACGTTGGATGATGTCAAAGTATACCAAACAATATGTGATGAATGTAGTGACTTTAGGTCTAAGAACCACAATCACCACTGTCACTATGATATCTGATTCTGACTACCATTCCATGGTCTCCATGTATCACTCTCATTGTGGGTCTATCCAATCCACTGTTCTCTAACATGTATTTGTGTGCTTGACCTGATATCATATATCATGACTAATGAGATTCTGTCATCAGTCAACACACACTCTAGTCTTATGTATTACTATTATCTATTTTGCTTCCATAGTAATATTTGACTAGGGACATAACAAGGATGTATGTACTCTTAACATTCGCATGATCTCATTGTTCAAGTCACGTACTTGAAGAAGACAACGACATCAAGTAACATCATTCTTTAGTCATCTACTATGTATGTGTCATCATCTCATGATCGAGACACACATAATATACATAATTAACTTTATTATTATCAAATCAGGCATCTAATGCCACACTGCAATCATCATATGATTGGCTCTTAGGGCATACATACCAACAATTTTAGTATCACAGTGAAAAATATCTTTTCAAGGATCTTGGCTATAAAGCCAGTAGAAAAGGGGTTTATATCAGTGAGACAACTGTGAAGAAGTCCTTCCACCCCACCTCTACATCTACCCCTTATGCATCCTCCTGTATCCAAGATCCTCCACCTCCTCCTAGACCTACATGTGACTCTTGTGTCTAATGAAACCCTTATGGGTTACGTGATCCACTAGAATGCCTATCAGATGCAGGTTTAGGAGCATCTTCACTGGGACCTAGTTCAAATCATGTCCAACATGAACTTGTGATGTTTACACCCTTATCCCTCTTACTGAAAGTTACCAACCATTGATTATGATTCCTATGTATATGATCAGTTTTACCTGGCCTACCAGACTGCTCCTTATGCTCTACCTCCTACTTCTGGTGAGGGTTCCTCTCAGCTGCTTGCACTTGTCGTTAGCCTTGCTACTGCCTTGCTTGTTGGCTATGACTGGGTTTATATACCCAACTTTGAGCAAGCTAAGCCACTGCGTGAGTGTGGCATCTCCTGGGCAGAGAAAAAACATTGGTGGCTCGGTCCTCACTCTTTTATTCTTGAGGAGGATACTGAGATGGCTGAAGAGGATGATGATGAAGAGGGTGATGAAGACGAGGGTGATGGTGACAAGTACGATGGCTCTGATGGTGATGGAGATGGTGATGAGGACACAACTGCTTCCACTATTGCACCTTCTGAGCTAGTCCATGGTGAGGACTACCAACCTGAAGTGGAGTTTGACATCAATGAACTGGATGTTTATTTCCTAGTCTATAGAGTGCTCATATATATGGCTTTTTGTAGGCTTTCATGTATTGAACATTTGGCACTGTATATGAGGACTACTATTTTTATATATTGTCACTTTCTTTGTTGCTTAGTAGTTTTCATCTTGACATGACTTGCTTTTGTTGTAGTCTTATTATCGACACCCTTTAACTCTATATTTTGCTATATCTCATGAGTTATTAGTGTGTGCTTCCATTTTTTATTATGACTCTAGTACATTTGTTCTCTCCCTGGCTTTTGTGTGGTACTTGCAAATGGTGGTTCTTTGTGATGTTTGTGCCTTTAGATAAAACCTATTTTAGCTCTTCTACCCCTCCCTTTTTGACATGACAAAGGAGGAGAAATGAGCTTAGTACATATTGAATTTGATCCTTTTCTAGTTAATATCTGAAATATTGTGTGACTATGGAAGTGGACTCAAATAGAACATATATGTTGTGGTTACAATTTTTAGAGGAACTAACCTTACAGGAAAAGGTAAGAATATATTTAGGGGGAGAAATTGCTATTGTACAATCATGTACCCCCTATAATTGACAAGGTAAAAGTTTAAATTCTAAGTTCTTTTCAATATGTTAAGGAATGGTTTGTCATCTTCAAAAAGGGGGAGAATGTTGACCTAACAGTTATACACTGTCCATATTTTGATGATGACTTAACCATTCCATTCATATGCATCTAATATGTCTATTTGAGATTGATTTTAGGTATTAGGTACATGAAAAGGATGAATTCAATCAAGCCCTATTTAACCAAACATAAGCCAAAATCAATGCAAATGCAATTTTGTGGAGAATGCCCCAAAATCACTTACGACAATTTTGTAAATCATTTTTGTTGATGCTATGACTTGTTACTAAGCTGAGAAAAATGTATAATGCACTTAAAACTAATATTTAAGCACTTTTATATAAATTTCCAAAATTCATCACATGGACTTTTGTCAATCGAAATTCACTCGCATGAAACTTGACCGACACCCTTGATGGGTCTTGGTAATTTCCAGGGTCGGCCGAGTTTTCCCAGAATATACTTGACTGCCACCCGCACATAGGAAAATCAATTTTAAGCCAACGACCGAGTTTAATCTAGGATAAACTCAACTAGCAACTCAAAATTACTTTGTCGCATAGTACTATAGGCCAAATTACCTCTATTGAAACTCGACTGACGACAATGTGTGAAATGTGCAGAAAAAGTGTTTCTAATCATTGGAGTGTTGCAAAACTTGAAAATAGATCCATTGCACACCCCAAACTTCTAGAATACATTCTCAAGTGCATCTACTGGCTAGTAGACACCCCATATGTAAATAGGTTTCCTTAGGTTTCATTTCAAGTTTGCTTCTTATGCTCCTATCTATTATTAAGTGGATTTGTCTACTAAGAGCCCCTTTCTCTCTAGCTTACTATAGATCAACATCAATCTGAGTGAGATAGGTTATTTGTGAGATAGCTGGTTCAATGTACTCGTTGTGATGTTCTCAACTTTCCTTTTCCAATCCCTTTCTCTCAAGCTATGATGGTGGAAGCTTCTCCTTGGTGAAGGTGAAGTTGAATGCTAAAGTTCTAAGAGAAGAGTACGTAATTCCTTCAAGGCAGAAGATTTTTTGCAAGAGGACATCTCCTTGCAAAAGGTGGCTAGCTTGTTGCAAAAGTGGGTAAGCCCTTGTGAAGGTTGAAGACTTGCTCTAGGAGAGGTAAGTCCTTGTAAGGTTATGGACTCCTTTGTTCCTTAAAAGGAAGGCTAGGTATCCTTGCCTTGGAAAAGTAAGGTCGTATTGTATCTCTTATAATGGAATATAAGAAGTGTGCAATGATTGAAAATCCTAGGGATTGACCCCTCTAGGTAGTGGATGTACATGTCCTAATTTGGAGTTTGGAACCGGTATGCATACGTTGTGTTCTTGTTCTTGTTCAATCTCTCTCATCCTTGCTATACATGCTTAGTTGCACTCAAATTCCATATATGGAATCTTATCTCTTGATATAATTTGAAGGTATAATGAATTTGGTTTAAGTGTTTAATCTCTATCAACCCCCCTTTTAGATCCCATTGATCCAACACATGTGTCATGGAGGTAAACTATGGTGGATTTGAGGAATGAGGATGGACATCCATTGGGGTCTATGTTTCCTATATTGTTCTTCCATACTTGCTCATCACCATTGAAAAATGTAGTAATACACCTTTGTCAATCATGTCTCATGATTTGGCTGATTTGGAGGATGCCCACAATTCAAGTCTAATGAAATTGACCCATGCAATTCCCATTTTCCATCTAGCCTTTCACTTGATCAAAGCATTTATTAACTATGTTTTTTCCTCATAGGGCTCACGTCTTCAGTTTTGGTTGTCATTCTATGATTTTCCCTAGCAAACCAACTAGTACACAATATTGTCTAATGAAGGCTTAAGCTTGTAGTACCCCTCCAAACTCCTCGACTCCCAAATTATATTGATTTGCTCTAACAATTCACTACAACCACATATCTTCTCCTCGGCCAACTTGAGAGTTGAAATGCCAATTTTGGTCCGTTAATCAACTCCCAATATCCAATTCTTAACTAAACTATTAAACCACTTTTAATCTCACCATTAATCTATCTATAGTTAATCAAACTTGACTAATAGAAAATTTTTGAGTAATTATGGTTTTGGCCAAAACATGTCATAAACTAAAACTATTTTGAGATGGCAATTGAATCTGATTAATATAATTGGGGAATGGAACATTATCCTACATCTGGATGCCTATTCAACCATATTGAGCCAAGTATTAGAACATATTTTTATAATATTCTATATGAGGGTTGACTGTACACGAGTTATCTCACTTTAATATGGGAAAACATAATATGATCGCCCGTTGTCGTTTCACCTATTTAAGTCTTCATTTGAGAATTACTTGGAATTATCAACCTAATAGTACTAGACAATTTTAGTAACCTCCTTACGGCTGAATGTGGGGACCATCCTTTTGTTTAAAACCTTAATAGGAATAGTAAGGATAAATATTTAAATATGCAACAAAGAATGAGAATTGAGTAGATATCACAATGATTTTTCCTTTTTCCAATATGATAAACAAAGTAACATTTATAATAATTTTCTAAATTATAGTATAATTCACTACTATTCAGCATCTTAAGCATGTTTTGATGTGCCACCATCTGGGCATGAACATATCCTACGGTTCTAAAGTTAAGATCCACAACTCATGCCATGTTTACATCTATGAAGTCATTATAAGGTCTCAATATTTTGACATGGACGAAGTTATAGATCACATGAGATCATTTTATAACCCTTAATAAAATTGATTAGATACAAAATCATACATACTAAAGAGAGAAAACATGTAATACAATGCTTAACACATAAGATACTAGGATAGGAAGGAAAATATATTTCATGATCTAAAAATTGACCCAATCACTCTAGGAAGTGAGAATACACTAACACTCTAGATTGATCTTTATTTTTGTTACTTGACTATTAACTCAACCTTTCTATTACACTCTCTAGACCTAAACTTGTTAAACCAACTAACATGAGACTCATATAGAGACCCAGTGAATGTAAAAATCCACCCAAAACATTCAACATTTGTTGGTTGTATATTAAATTTATTATAATATTATATCAATAACATATCTCTCTATAGAAAAACAACATACAATTATATAGTGATCAGTTTCTTAAACTGTGAGTCTACAAAGAAGCAAATTTAAAAGTATCAAATTTTAAATTTATAACATGAAACCTTTTAGGACTCTCACAACTCAATATAGAGTCGAATCATATATATGGGGTCAAAACCTGAAACCTTTTAGGATGTCGGCAACTCAATACAGGGTCAAAGTAGATATGTGGGGCTGAACATAGGGATTTGGGGACGTTGTGTCACCTAAGATTTAACTCTTACTTGTTAAGCAAAATCAGGAGTTCAAAGATGTTTAGAACTAAATTGAGTCTAACAAAATGAAACAAAGAAAAATAAATAAAAATAAAGAAAAAAATTTAGTTAATTCCTATTAATCAGGAGGAGTTCTTGGCTATGTAACCACAAATCAGGAAGTTTATGTACCCCTTTGTAAGGCACAAACTACATTCAAATACCCTATCAATCATTTAATATTCCAATCCAGCATGTACCTATTGGTAAGGTATGCCCAGGAAGCCAATCATGTGATGATTGACATGGCATATACCATAAAAGATTTGATTAATACTCATAAAGGCTATCTTCCAATTCGTTCTGTTTCATTTAGTTATGAGAGAATCATGAAACATTATGAATGTCTAAAGAATGACAATACTCAATGGTGTATGTCTTCAAGTATAATCCTTGGCGGATGAGATCATACGAATGTTAAGGGTGTGTACATTCTTGTTATGTACCTGATCGATTGTTACTGTGGAAGGTAGATAGACACCAACAACACATAAGACTAGAGTGTGGGCTGGTGGATGACATAATATCATTAGTCATGATATAGCAATATCATGCAAAGGACACATATACATGTTAGGGAACAATGTATTAGACATACCCACCTTGAGAGTGACACATGGAAACTATCTTTGGTGGTCATAGTCATCTCACATAGTGAAGGTGGTGATTGTGATTCTTAGACCTAAAATCATTGCACTCATCACATGTCATTGGTTTACTCTTTGACATCATCAAACACAGTCCTATAACATGGATTGTTATGAAGGTGATGATTGGGTGACTTTGACACATGGGGGATGGACTATGAGTGATAGATATGGGGTTTGACCTCCAACTAGAGTAGGATATCCTAACCACTTGATAAGTGAGACTGAGAAACACATGTGCATGCACACGTGGATCAATATATGATATTGAGGTCACATTATCTCAGGCGGTCTACTCTTGGTTCAAGAAACATGGATTGAATGTTGAGAGGATGATGAGTCCATGCCTCAAGTTCATTCTGGATATCAGTGACAAAGGAATTATACAATCGCCGTAACACCTTACACATATTGTAGGTTGAAGTTGTTCTCCAATTTTACATTCACTTGGGTAGAAATGATGTGCGACTAGGCACCACTCCTTGATTGTGATGTCATAAGCTAGTTATGGACATTCACTACTAACATGATATGGGACCTATAGGGTCACACACAAAGGAACTCATCTAGAAGAGGAGTTTATCTTGAATGATGATTGGATTAATTATTAAAGTGTTTAGGTATTCAATTCACGAATTAAATCGACAGATTGGTTGAATGGACTGTCAAGCAACTATAGTAAGTGTTGAGATGGCCGTTTGGGCAGCCAGACTGGTGCCTCAAGTGTTGAGATGACCGTTTGGGTGGTCAGGCTAATCAAAGTTCGAATTGGCTAAGTTTTGCCCAAATTGCAGAGTGAACTAATCGATTCAATCTGATGAACCAATTTGCTCAACTCAGGCTCATTAGAAGGCCATCTGGGTGAGCGAGATTGACATTTCACATGGGTGAGATGGCTCAGTTGGGCCAAATGAAGATTAGGGTCTAGGGTTAGAGTTTTTTCATGGTTAAAACTTTAGGCCAACAAATACATGTGTTGTCATTCTTATATATAATAAATGTGTACCACCTATCCCATTCTTGAATACCTAATCTCACTAGTAAGTGCATAATGTGTATTGGGTTTTCAAGAAAATTTCGGCAGAATTTCCCCGATGTTCTCTAAGTACATATGTACTTAGAGAACAAATGGGGAAATGCTGTCGAAATTTTCTTGAAAACCAAATACACATTATACACTTACATCCTAAGTGAGATTAGGTGTTCAAGAACAGTCCCAAACTGGGGACTATCCAAGATTTACTCCTAATGAGTAAATCTTGGACGGGTTTCTAGGCCAACAAATACATGTGCTGTCATTCTATAACATTGATTTCAACATTTCGAGTGTCCATGCATGTTCATCATCAAGATAAAGATTACACATAAATTAGTATGACCTAGGGATGGAGAGATTCATAATTGATTTCAAAATTTCAAACTAGCTCATGCATTATCATCAATCTACATCATACAATAGGGATTCATGTAGATGTTAGGGTGACACATCACTACAAAATTAGAGATTTAACATTAGGGTTTTAATATCTTACATAGATTGATCACAAGATTTTAGCAATATAGTTAATTCAAGATTATGGTGAAATGTGTATTAGGGTTTTAATATCTTAATTCAACATGCATCAAAATTTATAGAATTAGGTCAAGCATTAGTATTCAATTGCAAATCTATCTTCTTCGTCCTGCTCCCTCCTTACCAAATGGATAAAAGAAAGGCCACGACCGTGTGGGCTGGCCATGGCTGTGGCTGTGTTGGCCTACCACGTCCGTGCTACAGCACGACCATGGTAGGCCAACACAACCACGGCCGTGACCAGCCCACACAGTCGTGGCCTTACTTTAATCCATTTGGTAAGGAGAGGGAGCAGGAGGAAGAAGAAGGGTAGCGGTCTACCTGGGCAGGAGAGCAGCATCTTGGAGAGCAGGGGCGAGAAGAGAGAAGGGGCAGGTGCCGGAGCAACGAACCACAACGTAGGAGAAGGCAGGCATCAGAGCAACGAACCACGAGCAGGATCAGGCGCCGGAGCTAGCAAAGAAGAGTGGCGGTCGGAGAGCCGGAGAAGGCCGGTGAGGAGAGCAGTAGCAGCGGCGTCGGCGAGGAGAGCAGCAGTAGCAGCGACGTCAGTGAGGAGAGCAACAACAGCGAGCGGCGGCGGTGTGGGGGAGCAACGGCGACAGGATCGCCAGACCTAACTGATCAACCAATGAAACAGAGAGAGTGGGAAAGAGTCGATCACACGAGTGCTATTAACTGCACCATTGGCGTCGGTTGTTTAAAAAATAGATACCCAAGAATGAATGGCGTCGATTATCTAATAACACCGACACCTATGCATCAATGATAGTCATTGGTTTTTACTAGAAAAAATCGACGTCTATCTAGATATGCTGATTAAAAAAATTATTCTTGATTAATTACCATAGTTGTCAGTTTCTTTAGAAAATTGACACCCAAGGGGTGTGAAAATTCTCCCGTGAATAGCGCGGGAAAACCCATAGGCGTCGGTTATTGTAGTAAAACCGACGACCAAAATGTGCCCAATTTCTATCTCACAAAAAACCTTTCGTCGTCGGTTTAAGAGTTAATAATCGACGCCACATGTTACATTTTGGAGGTAATTTTTTTCACTAGAAATTTTGGATTTGGTAGTTAATTTTAGGCGTCAGTTTCTTAATAAGGAACCGACACTGAATAAAAGCGATACCCGTGTTTGGTCGCCCTTCACAGATAGATGTCGGTTTTTTTGAACCGACACTTTATGTGTTAGGTGTCGGTGTATTTATACAACCAATGCCTTTAAAAGTGACGTTATAAGTCATTTCTGTAGTAGTGCCCACATCACTACCATCACACTTCCATAAGATAGACAACGCACCACCCTTGGGGTTCCCATGCTTGACGATCAAGATTTTCATGTATGTTGCTAATGAAGAGCTTCTTAGACTTAATATTGTTGAGGGATTTTATATTAAATACATATACATATCTAATCACCACATACTTATAGTACATATCATATACATGCTATAACCACAAACAAGAACATGCAATAATTAAAACACACCAGCGATGGTTATGGCCATACTAATATAATTCCTTGGAGCTACAAGGAATTACTACCACTTAAGGTCCACATCATATGCAACCTGTTGCTGATGAAAATATGTGCTTGAATCGATCTGGGATGATTAGTTCAACTCTTGAACCGGTCAGCTGGCTTCTTGGTCAGTCGGTTGGTGTCTTAAAATAGTCGTCTGCTTCTCATGTCCAATAGACGTCTGGACTGCTCTAGCTGGTCAGTTGAGCCACCAGTCAATCAGTTCACCTCATGTCTTCTGGCCTCCTCAGTTCTCCAAATGGTCAATTCATCTCACAAGCCGGTCGGTTTATACAGTGCAGAACATTTTCTCATGACGATGCATAAATTAAAACTATCCTATTTCTTATCACATTGTATAAGGTAAAACCTTGAGTTACATTCGAGGGGAAATAGGAAGAAAAGCATTATTTACATTTGGAAAGGAGAGAGAGGCTCAGTACTAGACTGAGTAACAACAGGATTAAACAACCACAACCATACACACACAAATTTGGGGTTATTGGCTATAACCATGCTTCACATCCACCATAAAAACCAATTTTAAGGCGATACATGTTAATTGCATATATATATATATATATATATATATATATATATATATATATATATATATATATAATATCACACACACACACACACACACACACATATATATATATATATATAAGTTTGTGGAGCGTATGTGGTAATTAATCAAATAAGCACATTAACCACTTTAATATTCACATCATATCCAATAAAAATAAATTTGATCATATCAATTTAAATCTAGATACACCATATATGATGAGGCTTTGATATCATTGTAGGGAAATCAGGGCGATTAATAAGGCAATGAAAACAAAAATTTAGAGCCTGATTCCACTGGACAACAAAATCATGTCAAAAATAATGTATCTAGGAAGGAAGGTTTGCAAGGTTATACCTGGTCCTAGAGAAAGTATATATATATATATATATATATATATATATATATATATATATATATATATATTAGTTTGTGGAGCGAATGTGGTAATTAATCAGATAAGCACATTAACTACTTAAATATTCATTTCATATCCAATAAAAATAAATCTGATCATATCAATTTAAATCCAGATACACCATAATTGACGAGGCTTTGATATCACTGTAGGGAAATCAGGGCAACTGATAAGGTAGTGAAAACAAAAATTTAAAGCCTGATTCCCCTGGACAACAAAATCATGTCAAAAATAATGTATCTAGGAAGGAAGGTTTGCAAGGTTATACCTGGTCCTAGAGCAAGTCCAGTGACATTAATCCTAACAGTAGCAATGTGCTTCTTCTCCAAGCAGCACTTGAACAATCATCACAAATGACATCCTGGTCTGGCACCACAAATAGCGGTTGTTGATGTCCTCCTAGTAGCAAACAATAGACTCCTACCTCTAGAGTAGTCCACGTAAACCACATAGAACTCCATGTTGTGCTAAAAGAGCCAACATGAAGGAGTTGTCCCCTTCTATCAACATACTAGTCACCGACATGCTCTCCTACAATTGTTCTCAGTTGTTATCTCCCTCACTATCCCTCCCTTTAACATGTAGGATTTGCCTAGGCTCTCTATTGGTTACCACAACTAGAGAGGACAACAATTGTTTGAGCAACTAATTCTCAATTGTGTGTTTTGGGAAGCCCCTAATACCCCTCTATTTATTGTAGAGACCAGGGTCGGTGTTGCCAGTCTGTGTGGGAGTACAAGGGTCCACAATCATTAACTTTTTGGAACCTGTGAACGGTGAACCAGTCGATTCTCACATCCAACTGATCAGTTGGTGCATGAGCCGGTCAGTTCATGTAGTTTCATGTTCTAAATCACATTGGTATTCAATGCCTGATTAATGCTAAACATAACATCATCATCAATCCTTGTTCCAATCAAATTGGCAACTGAATCGGTCAACCCAAAGGGTGAACCGGTCATTGCACATTGCGAGACAGTCATTTCACAAGTGAAATGGTCACTTCACTTGTCCAGTTCAGGCAAAGTTCAACCAATATTGATTCCAATTGACCTGACACTCCAACCAATTGGTTTAACACTTGAACCTATTGGTTTAGAGTAGAATCAGTCAATTTTAAGACTCAATTATTTAATTGAATACTAAACACCTTTAATATAAACATCATTCATGAACAAACTCCATTGATCCAAGTGTATCCTATGTGTGTAACCATATAGGTCCAGAATTAAGTTGGTAGTGAATGTCCATAGCTAATTATGACATCACAAACAAAGAACGATGCCTAGTCACACATCATTACTACCCAAGTTATTCAGAAAGTTGGAAAATAACTTCAACCTACAATCTGTGATTAGTGTTACTATGATTGTATAGTTCCTTTGTCTCTGATATCCAGATTGAACTCGAGGCATGGAATAGTCATCCTATCAACATTCAATCCATGTTCCTCGAACTATAAAAGACTGTCTGAGATGCATGTGAGCTCACATATCACATATTGAGTCACACGAGTATGGCCATACATTTCCCAGTCTCGCTCATCAAGAGGCCCTGGATATCAATCTCCTGTAGGAGGGACAAATCCCATCTACATCACTCACACTCAATCTCCATGTGTCACAATGCACCTGAGCACCACCTTTATGGCAACCCTTATTCATGATCATGGTGGATGATGTCAAAGTACATGAATGACATGTGATGAATGTAGTGACTTCAGGTCTAAGAATCACAATTACCACTATCACTATGAGAGTTGATTCTGACTACCATTACATGGTCTCCATGTATCACTCTCATAGTGGGTCTGTCCAATATACTGTTCTCTAACATATACATGTCTGCTTGACTTGATATCACATATCATGACTAATGGGACTCTATCATCAGTCAACACACACACATTCTATTCTTATGTATTATTGTCATCTATTTTACTTCTACAATAATATCCAACTAGGGACATGACAAGAATGTATGTACTCTTAATATCTGTATGATCTCATTGTTCAAGTCACTTACTTTAAGATGTACGTCATGTAGTAAAATCATTCTTTAGACATCTAGTATGTATGTATCATCATCTCATGATTGGGACAAACATAATAGATGGAATTTCCTTTATTATCATCAATATATGTATTTAGTGCCTCATTCCAATAATCATATGATTTTCTTTCTGGGCATACATACCATCACTCTTAACATCAGTATGATCTCATCATTCAAGTCACGTACTTGAAGACATATGACATCGAGTAACATCATTCTTTAGACATCTACTATGTATGTGTCATCATCTCATGACCGAGACAAACATAATAGACATAATTACCTTTATTATTATCAAATCAGGTATCTAATACAACCCTCTAATCATCATAGGATTGGCTCTCTGGGCATACATACCAATAGACTCCCACTTTCACTTAGATCCAATCACCTACGAATCTTATTCCAACTGATCTTAACATGTCCATCATGTTTCTAGTGCGCATGTGCTTATATAGAGTGTTAGAAACGTTTGCTTCAAGTTGGTATATTGTAAGTTTGATGTCTCCTTGCTATATGACATCTCGTATGAGGTGGAAGTATTATAGTATGTTATATGAGATTCCCAGCCTAACTAGTAGCTCCATTGTTATCACATATTTCTACTGTGTCATCACTGGTTGGAACCTCGCACAAGTTTACCCATATGAACTTCTTGACCCATACAATATCCTCTATTGTTCTCGTAAAATAGAGATACTCATCTTATTTTGTATATATAAATAACTGTCATTAGCTTGGAACCCTTTCTATCTTACATTTCTTATTATATAGTCAAATATAAAATTTCGATTGCGACCATTAATTTGTCATTATGGAAGCTTGCATCAGTGTAACCTTTTACGCCCAACTCTTCCTTATTACCATAACCAAGGAATCTATCCTTTTAGTGCTTCCCAAGAACATAAGGATGTTATTTATGGTAGTCTAATGACTCTTACTAGCATCTGACATATACCCTCTTGTCATGGCCAATACATATGAGATTTCTAGATATGTGTATAAATTCTCTCATCATATCCGATACATATGAGATGATTGGATATCCTCTTGTCATGTCCAATACATACGAGATAACTAAATATCCTCTTGTCATGTCCAATACATACACGATAACAAGATAAGTACATAACATTACATTCAATATAGATCCAATTGGGAATGCATATGGCATCTATTCCATGTGTTCATGTTCTTCACAAGAACTAGGCTCCTGAGAGACTAACTCCATAGAACATGGACACGTTCTCTCTCATTGAGTCCGACATGTTGAACCCTTCAAAATCTTACCAATGCATGTTCTCTTACTTAGATCAAGAATCTCTCCAAATCTATCTCTATAGATCTCAATTCCTATCACATAGGATGCTTCGCCTAAACCCTAATAGAGAAGGTACTTTCCTTTCCAGGTTTTAACATTTGTAGGATAAGGATGTTGTTCCCCATCATCATGTGGAATATAAATATGCTCCCATTAAATCTTTTGTAATCACATATTTCATCTTCATTTTGATTCAAGTCAAACTCTTTGACTGTCATATCAAATAGAGGATTCCAGCTCTGATATGCTTGCTTCAATCCACATATTGACCTTTTTAGCTTATAGATTTTATTTGCAATATTGGATTTTTAAAACCTTTAGGACATGTCACGTACACAACCTTATAATTATTCCAGTTAAGGAATGCAGTTTTTAACATCCATATTCCAAATCTCACTAGTCATAATAAGCTGCAACAACAAGCATGATCATGATGAATTTAGCCATGGTAACTGGTGCAAGACTTCATCATGTTCAACACCTTGAACTTGCTTGAAACTCTTTGCAACCAATACAACCTCTCATGTTGGTTTTCTCTTAAAAAGCCAAATGCACCTTATGGGTTTACCCCTTTAGTTGGATCCAGAAAGGTCATACCTTACTGGTTGACATGGAGTCCATCTTAGATATCATGGCCTCAAGCCGTTTATCATACTCTGGTCCCTCAATAGCTTCTAGATAGTTTGTTGACTCATCATCTATGATCAAATCATCACCTTTTTGATTTATAAGATAACGTAATCTTTCAAACTCAAGGCATGTTCTACTAGAACTATAAGGTTTTGTGTTATATAAGGAACTTGATATTCCACAACAACTTGTGATTCTCTATGTTCCTATTGTACCTTTTTAGGTTTAATGTTTTCTTGAAAATTTTGAGTTCTACTTATACTCCCACTGATTCCTTTGGAACTAAGTTCCTCTTTAGGAATACAATTATCCAGATTGATAAAAAACTTTGTTGCTGGATTGGGATAAGAGTAGTATTCAACAATATAACACTTATGTGATTTATGGACAAAGATTTTGAGAAACTATTTTCTTATATAAGCATTCATCCCTAGTTACTATTAAAGACATATCAGGACACCTCCCATGCCGTATCTCATATGGTCTCTTTTGAACCATTTTAGACGGTACATTGATTAGTGTTGAGCATGTGCCCAAAAGAAAATTGGATGATTTGATAGATTTTATTGATAATCGCACCATGACTTAACAAGGTGTGATTCCTTCTTTACGATACACTTCCATGATACACTATCAACGTGTTTTAGATGGAGCTCATCATGATACATTATCACAATATCCCTTACAGGTTCTCAAACTCTTGTTTTATAATATTTCAATATTGATCATATCAAAGTATCTTAATACTTTTAGCAAGTTATTTATGTACTTCATTTACAATCTCCTTGAACACTTCAAGAGATTCATACTTGTATTTCATTAAATACAAATTTTCCATATCTACTGATAACATCAATAAATATAATGAGGTACTGGTAACTACCTTTAGCAATTATTCTAAAAGGTCTACATACATCAGTATGTATGAGCCCTAATAGAATAGTCACTCTCCCATTACATCTAGTGAATATGATTTTGTCATATTGTCCAATAAATAAGACTCACATGTCTCTATTGGTTCAATAACCAAAAGAGTCTAGATAACCATCATATAGATTCTAGGAATGCATTTCTCATCTATGTTCTCTAGATGACAATGCTATAGGTATTCATTGTTTGAGTCATCAAGTCATTCAATATATGTGTCATACACATTTGTCTCTACAACTATCAAGCATAGTTTATAAGACACAGAGCATTTCCATATAAGATCTTATCTTTGAAACATCAATTTATTCTACAAGATACATGATCTTTCCATTAATGGCAAGTGCATAATAGCAATTCAGTAATTCTATTATAAGCCCATGAATGATAGATGGGGTGAATTCCTTAGGATAGTGGTTTCACCACGGACAACACTAATAACTGACTTCACACACACTAATATCTATTACCTTATATTGGCCTTACCTTTTCCCTTGGACTCACTTCCACTTATCACCATCACGGATTTGTCCTTCTTCATTTGTGCTTTGGCATCAATATGCCAAGTAGTTTTGACAGTTGTTTAGCCAAGTTACTCAAGTAGTGACACTCGATATATTGGCCATATGATTCAAACAAAAAGTGTAGAATCATATCCATTGTTAACTCCTGACCTAAAAGAAATCTCAGTCTTTCCACATGCCCAATCATATTGAGCACATGGGGCTCTACTAGATATCCCTCTGTCAATTTGCACTCATACTGTGCTTTGGAGACATTATGTTTTTCTTGCTTTACATGATTCTTAAGATGTGTTACCATCTCGAGAATGTCCATGTTTTTCATGTTGTTCATGGAACTCATAGTTCATACAACATAGCATAAAGTACTCAATGTCTACAACATCATTGGAATGCTTCAAGTAAGCATCCATTCCAGCCTTAGGCGCATTTGGAGTGGGTTCCTTTGGCTGTGGTCTTTCAAGGACACAAAGCTTTTTTTCATTGATGAGAAAATTTCTCAAAGTCCTTAACTAGTTTTGGAACTTTATCCCATTTTGTCCTTTCTCAAGGATTGATCACGATGTGAACGTGTTTGTGTTTGACATTAGATTCTATAAAGAAATATTGCAACTTTTCAAAACATTTTTTATTTGTTTGATTGATAATTTAACGATATTAATTAGGTCATTAATTAATTATCGATCTCACTATTTTGTTCAAATTGATAACCCTCATGTATCAACTCGGAAGATTGCAGCACACAATATTCTAGTCAGCTAAGATCCAAAACAATTGAACTATTACCCGACCAACGCCAACATCCACAATCAATTATTAAGGTACACAACTTTTGTCAATTGCATCATATGCAATTCTTAGTTAGATGATATGCACAACTTGTTGCCACTCATCTGCATGCCTCTGGTTCTTAATCTCATTAAGGTCACTCAGTTAAGCCTGACCCAAAAGCCAACACAATAATAATGCACCCCTCTTGGCATGACCACATTATTGCCATCACACTTCCACAAGATAGACAACTCATCACCCTTGGGTGCCCACACTTAGTCGATCAAGATTTTCATATCTACTGCTCATGGAAAGCATCTAAGACTTAATATTATATTGATGGATTTTATATATAAATACATATACATATCCAATCACTACATACTTAGTACATATCATATATATGCTATAAATGCAAACAAGAACATGCAATAATAAAGCACATGAGCGATGGTTATGGCCATACTAATGTAATTCCTTAGAACCACAAGGAATTACTACCACCTAGGGTCTATATCATATGCAACCTATTGTTGATGAAGATCTGTACTCCAACCAATCTAGGTTGATTGACTCAACACTTGAACTGGCCGACTCGCCTCCTGGTCTCTCAGTTGGGCTCTTGAAATGGTTGTTCGATTCTCATGTCCAAGCGGCGTCTAGACTGCTCCAGCTGGTTGATTGGGCCACTAGTCGATCAGTTCACCCTCCTTCCATCTAGCCTCCTCAGTCCTCCAAACGACCAATTCATCTCACAAGTTGAATTAGTTAGTTTGGTGCAAAACATCTTCTTACAATGATCCATAAATTAAAACTATCATATTTCTTATTACATTGTATAAGGGAAAACCTCGAGTTACATTTGAGGGGAAATAGGAAGAAGAGCATCAATTTACATTTGGAAAGGATAGAGAGGCTCAGTATGGAGATCAAGTAACAATAGGAACAAACAACCACAAACATGAACACACAGATCTAGGGTTATTGCCATAACCATGCTTTGCAACCACCATCAAAACCAATTAGATAAGCACTATAACCAGTTCAATATTCACATTGTATGCAATAAAATAAATTCGATCATATTGATTTACATCTAGATACATTGTGTATTGATGAGGCTCTAATACCACTCTAGGGAAATTGGGGCAACATATAAGGCAGTAAAAACAAAAATTTAAAGCTTGATTCTCATGGACAGCAAGATCGTGTCAACAACAATGTATCTAGGAAGGAAAGGTTGCAAGGTTATACCTGATCATGGAGCAAGTCCAGTGACATTACCCTTGTAGTAGCATCATGCTTCTTCTTCAGGCAACAACATGCTCCTTCAAAAACAACAACACTCAAAAAATTGTCACGAACGACCTCCTCCATGGACGGTGGTTGACGATGTCCTCGTAGCATCAACAAAAAAACTCATGCCTCTAGAGTAGTCCATGCAGACCATTGAGAACTTCACGTTGCGCTGCCAGAGCCAACGAGAATGAGTTGTCCCTTATATCGGTGTACTAGTCACTGACATGCTCTCCCATAATTGTTCTCAGTTGTTCTCTCCCTCACTATCCCTCCCTTTAATTGGTAGGACTTACTCGGGCCCTCTATTGGTTACCACAACTAGAGAAGACAATAATTGTCAGAGCAACTGATTCTCAATTGTATGTGTTGAGAAGCCCCCAGTACCCCTCTATTTATAGTAGTGGCCAAAGTCAGGGTTGCTAGTCTGTGTGGGAGTAGAAGGGTCTGGATTCATGAATTTTCTAGAACCTATGAATAGTGAATCAATCGATTCACACACCCAACCAGTCAGTTTGTGCATGAGTCGGTCCAGTTCACTAAGTGAAACGATCAGTTCGTGCAGTTTACTATTCTAAATCACATTGGTATTCAATACTTGATTAATGTTAAACATGACATCAACATCAATCCTTGTTACAATCAAATTGGCAACTGAATCAGGATGAACAGAGTGACCTAGAGGGTGAGCCGATCATCTCACATAGTGAAATAGTCATTTCACATTATGAGATGGTCATTTCATAAGTGAAATGATTGTTTCACTTGTCCAGTTCAGGCAAAGTTCAACCAATATTCATTCCAATTGACCTGACACTCTAATCGATCAGTTCAACACTTGAACCATTCAGTTCAAATTCTAATCAATTAATTTTGAATCTCAGTTGTTTAATTGAATACCTGAACACCTTTAGTAATCAATCTAAAAAAATTCATGAATAAACTCCTTTAATCTGAGTGTATCCTATGTGTGTGACCCTATACGTCCTACATAACAAATTATGACATCACAAGCAAAGAGAGGTGCCTAGTCACACATTATTTCTACCTAAGTAATTTGGAGAGTTGGAGAACAACTTCAACCTACAATATGTGATTAGTGTTATTGTGATTGTATAGTTCCTTTGTCTCTGATATTCAGATTGAACTTGAGGCATGGAATTGTCATCCTCTCAATGTTCAATCTATGTTCCTTGAACTAGAGTAGACCGTGTGAGATGCATGCCAACTAACATATCATATATTGAGTCACATGAGTATGACCGTACATTACTCAGTCTCGCTTATCAAGTGGGCTAGATATCAATCTCATGTAGGAGGGTCAAATACCACCTACATCACTCACACTTAGTCCCCATGTGTCACAACTACCCATCCATCATTGTTATGACAATCCTTATTCAGGGTTACGTTGGATGATGTCAAAGTATACCAAACAATATGTGATGAATGTAGTGACTTTAGGTCTAAGAACCACAATCACCACTGTCACTATGATATCTGATTCTGACTACCATTCCATGGTCTCCATGTATCACTCTCATTGTGGGTCTATCCAATCCACTGTTCTCTAACATGTATTTGTGTGCTTGACCTGATATCATATATCATGACTAATGAGATTCTGTCATCAGTCAACACACACTCTAGTCTTATGTATTACTATTATCTATTTTGCTTCCATAGTAATATTTGACTAGGGACATAACAAGGATGTATGTACTCTTAACATTCGCATGATCTCATTGTTCAAGTCACGTACTTGAAGAAGACAACGACATCAAGTAACATCATTCTTTAGTCATCTACTATGTATGTGTCATCATCTCATGATCGAGACACACATAATATACATAATTAACTTTATTATTATCAAATCAGGCATCTAATGCCACACTGCAATCATCATATGATTGGCTCTTAGGGCATACATACCAACAATTTTAGTATCACAGTGAAAAATATCTTTTCAAGGATCTTGGCTATAAAGCCAGTAGAAAAGGGGTTTATATCAGTGAGACAACTGTGAAGAAGTCCTTCCACCCCACCTCTACATCTACCCCTTATGCATCCTCCTGTATCCAAGATCCTCCACCTCCTCCTAGACCTACATGTGACTCTTGTGTCTAATGAAACCCTTATGGGTTACGTGATCCACTAGAATGCCTATCAGATGCAGGTTTAGGAGCATCTTCACTGGGACCTAGTTCAAATCATGTCCAACATGAACTTGTGATGTTTACACCCTTATCCCTCTTACTGAAAGTTACCAACCATTGATTATGCTTCCTATGTATATGATCAGTTTTACCTGGCCTACCAGACTGCTCCTTATGCTCTACCTCCTACTTCTGGTGAGGGTTCCTCTCAGCTGCTTGCACTTGTCGTTAGCCTTGCTACTGCCTTGCTTGTTGGCTATGACTGGGTTTATATACCCAACTTTGAGCAAGCTAAGCCACTGCGTGAGTGTGGCATCTCCTGGGCAGAGAAAAAACATTGGTGGCTCGGTCCTCACTCTTTTATTCTTGAGGAGGATACTGAGATGGCTGAAGAGGATGATGATGAAGAGGGTGATGAAGACGAGGGTGATGGTGACAAGTACGATGGCTCTGATGGTGATGGAGATGGTGATGAGGACACAACTGCTTCCACTATTGCACCTTCTGAGCTAGTCCATGGTGAGGACTACCAACCTGAAGTGGAGTTTGACATCAATGAACTGGATGTTTATTTCCTAGTCTATAGAGTGCTCATATATATGGCTTTTTGTAGGCTTTCATGTATTGAACATTTGGCACTGTATATGAGGACTACTATTTTTATATATTGTCACTTTCTTTGTTGCTTAGTAGTTTTCATCTTGACATGACTTGCTTTTGTTGTAGTCTTATTATCGACACCCTTTAACTCTATATTTTGCTATATCTCATGAGTTATTAGTGTGTGCTTCCATTTTTTATTATGACTCTAGTACATTTGTTCTCTCCCTGGCTTTTGTGTGGTACTTGCAAATGGTGGTTCTTTGTGATGTTTGTGCCTTTAGATAAAACCTATTTTAGCTCTTCTACCCCTCCCTTTTTGACATGACAAAGGAGGAGAAATGAGCTTAGTACATATTGAATTTGATCCTTTTCTAGTTAATATCTGAAATATTGTGTGACTATGGAAGTGGACTCAAATAGAACATATATGTTGTGGTTACAATTTTTAGAGGAACTAACCTTACAGGAAAAGGTAAGAATATATTTAGGGGGAGAAATTGCTATTGTACAATCATGTACCCCCTATAATTGACAAGGTAAAAGTTTAAATTCTAAGTTCTTTTCAATATGTTAAGGAATGGTTTGTCATCTTCAAAAAGGGGGAGAATGTTGACCTAACAGTTATACACTGTCCATATTTTGATGATGACTTAACCATTCCATTCATATGCATCTAATATGTCTATTTGAGATTGATTTTAGGTATTAGGTACATGAAAAGGATGAATTCAATCAAGCCCTATTTAACCAAACATAAGCCAAAATCAATGCAAATGCAATTTTGTGGAGAATGCCCCAAAATCACTTACGACAATTTTGTAAATCATTTTTGTTGATGCTATGACTTGTTACTAAGCTGAGAAAAATGTATAATGCACTTAAAACTAATATTTAAGCACTTTTATATAAATTTCCAAAATTCATCACATGGACTTTTGTCAATCGAAATTCACTCGCATGAAACTTGACCGACACCCTTGATGGGTCTTGGTAATTTCCAGGGTCGGCCGAGTTTTCCCAGAATATACTTGACTGCCACCCGCACATAGGAAAATCAATTTTAAGCCAACGACCGAGTTTAATCTAGGATAAACTCAACTAGCAACTCAAAATTACTTTGTCGCATAGTACTATAGGCCAAATTACCTCTATTGAAACTCGACTGACGACAATGTGTGAAATGTGCAGAAAAAGTGTTTCTAATCATTGGAGTGTTGCAAAACTTGAAAATAGATCCATTGCACACCCCAAACTTCTAGAATACATTCTCAAGTGCATCTACTGGCTAGTAGACACCCCATATGTAAATAGGTTTCCTTAGGTTTCATTTCAAGTTTGCTTCTTATGCTCCTATCTATTATTAAGTGGATTTGTCTACTAAGAGCCCCTTTCTCTCTAGCTTACTATAGATCAACATCAATCTGAGTGAGATAGGTTATTTGTGAGATAGCTGGTTCAATGTACTCGTTGTGATGTTCTCAACTTTCCTTTTCCAATCCCTTTCTCTCAAGCTATGATGGTGGAAGCTTCTCCTTGGTGAAGGTGAAGTTGAATGCTAAAGTTCTAAGAGAAGAGTACGTAATTCCTTCAAGGCAGAAGATTTTTTGCAAGAGGACATCTCCTTGCAAAAGGTGGCTAGCTTGTTGCAAAAGTGGGTAAGCCCTTGTGAAGGTTGAAGACTTGCTCTAGGAGAGGTAAGTCCTTGTAAGGTTATGGACTCCTTTGTTCCTTAAAAGGAAGGCTAGGTATCCTTGCCTTGGAAAAGTAAGGTCGTATTGTATCTCTTATAATGGAATATAAGAAGTGTGCAATGATTGAAAATCCTAGGGATTGACCCCTCTAGGTAGTGGATGTACATGTCCTAATTTGGAGTTTGGAACCGGTATGCATACGTTGTGTTCTTGTTCTTGTTCAATCTCTCTCATCCTTGCTATACATGCTTAGTTGCACTCAAATTCCATATATGGAATCTTATCTCTTGATATAATTTGAAGGTATAATGAATTTGGTTTAAGTGTTTAATCTCTATCAACCCCCCTTTTAGATCCCATTGATCCAACACATGTGTCATGGAGGTAAACTATGGTGGATTTGAGGAATGAGGATGGACATCCATTGGGGTCTATGTTTCCTATATTGTTCTTCCATACTTGCTCATCACCATTGAAAAATGTAGTAATACACCTTTGTCAATCATGTCTCATGATTTGGCTGATTTGGAGGATGCCCACAATTCAAGTCTAATGAAATTGACCCATGCAATTCCCATTTTCCATCTAGCCTTTCACTTGATCAAAGCATTTATTAACTATGTTTTTTCCTCATAGGGCTCACGTCTTCAGTTTTGGTTGTCATTCTATGATTTTCCCTAGCAAACCAACTAGTACACAATATTGTCTAATGAAGGCTTAAGCTTGTAGTACCCCTCCAAACTCCTCGACTCCCAAATTATATTGATTTGCTCTAACAATTCACTACAACCACATATCTTCTCCTCGGCCAACTTGAGAGTTGAAATGCCAATTTTGGTCCGTTAATCAACTCCCAATATCCAATTCTTAACTAAACTATTAAACCACTTTTAATCTCACCATTAATCTATCTATAGTTAATCAAACTTGACTAATAGAAAATTTTTGAGTAATTATGGTTTTGGCCAAAACATGTCATAAACTAAAACTATTTTGAGATGGCAATTGAATCTGATTAATATAATTGGGGAATGGAACATTATCCTACATCTGGATGCCTATTCAACCATATTGAGCCAAGTATTAGAACATATTTTTATAATATTCTATATGAGGGTTGACTGTACACGAGTTATCTCACTTTAATATGGGAAAACATAATATGATCGCCCGTTGTCGTTTCACCTATTTAAGTCTTCATTTGAGAATTACTTGGAATTATCAACCTAATAGTACTAGAAAATTTTAGTAACCTCCTTACGGCTGAATGTGGGGACCATCCTTTTGTTTAAAACCTTAATAGGAATAGTAAGGATAAATATTTAAATATGCAACAAAGAATGAGAATTGAGTAGATATCACAATGATTTTTCCTTTTTCCAATATGATAAACAAAGTAACATTTATAATAATTTTCTAAATTATAGTATAATTCACTACTATTCAGCATCTTAAGCATGTTTTGATGTGCCACCATCTGGGCATGAACATATCCTACGGTTCTAAAGTTAAGATCCACAACTCATGCCATGTTTACATCTATGAAGTCATTATAAGGTCTCAATATTTTGACATGGACGAAGTTATAGATCACATGAGATCATTTTATAACCCTTAATAAAATTGATTAGATACAAAATCATACATACTAAAGAGAGAAAACATGTAATACAATGCTTAACACATAAGATACTAGGATAGGAAGGAAAATATATTTCATGATCTAAAAATTGACCCAATCACTCTAGGAAGTGAGAATACACTAACACTCTAGATTGATCTTTATTTTTGTTACTTGACTATTAACTCAACCTTTCTATTACACTCTCTAGACCTAAACTTGTTAAACCAACTAACATGAGACTCATATAGAGACCCAGTGAATGTAAAAATCCACCCAAAACATTCAACATTTGTTGGTTGTATATTAAATTTATTATAATATTATATCAATAACATATCTCTCTATAGAAAAACAACATACAATTATATAGTGATCAGTTTCTTAAACTGTGAGTCTACAAAGAAGCAAATTTAAAAGTATCAAATTTTAAATTTATAACATGAAACCTTTTAGGACTCTCACAACTCAATATAGAGTCGAATCATATATATGGGGTCAAAACCTGAAACCTTTTAGGATGTCGGCAACTCAATACAGGGTCAAAGTAGATATGTGGGGCTGAACATAGGGATTTGGGGACGTTGTGTCACCTAAGATTTAACTCTTACTTGTTAAGCAAAATCAGGAGTTCAAAGATGTTTAGAACTAAATTGAGTCTAACAAAATGAAACAAAGAAAAATAAATAAAAATAAAGAAAAAAATTTAGTTAATTCCTATTAATCAGGAGGAGTTCTTGGCTATGTAACCACAAATCAGGAAGTTTATGTACCCCTTTGTAAGGCACAAACTACATTCAAATACCCTATCAATCATTTAATATTCCAATCCAGCATGTACCTATTGGTAAGGTATGCCCAGGAAGCCAATCATGTGATGATTGACATGGCATATACCATAAAAGATTTGATTAATACTCATAAAGGCTATCTTCCAATTCGTTCTGTTTCATTTAGTTATGAGAGAATCATGAAACATTATGAATGTCTAAAGAATGACAATACTCAATGGTGTATGTCTTCAAGTATAATCCTTGGCGGATGAGATCATACGAATGTTAAGGGTGTGTACATTCTTGTTATGTACCTGATCGATTGTTACTGTGGAAGGTAGATAGACACCAACAACACATAAGACTAGAGTGTGGGCTGGTGGATGACATAATATCATTAGTCATGATATAGCAATATCATGCAAAGGACACATATACATGTTAGGGAACAATGTATTAGACATACCCACCTTGAGAGTGACACATGGAAACTATCTTTGGTGGTCATAGTCATCTCACATAGTGAAGGTGGTGATTGTGATTCTTAGACCTAAAATCATTGCACTCATCACATGTCATTGGTTTACTCTTTGACATCATCAAACACAGTCCTATAACATGGATTGTTATGAAGGTGATGATTGGGTGACTTTGACACATGGGGGATGGACTATGAGTGATAGATATGGGGTTTGACCTCCAACTAGAGTAGGATATCCTAACCACTTGATAAGTGAGACTGAGAAACACATGTGCATGCACACGTGGATCAATATATGATATTGAGGTCACATTATCTCAGGCGGTCTACTCTTGGTTCAAGAAACATGGATTGAATGTTGAGAGGATGATGAGTCCATGCCTCAAGTTCATTCTGGATATCAGTGACAAAGGAATTATACAATCGCCGTAACACCTTACACATATTGTAGGTTGAAGTTGTTCTCCAATTTTACATTCACTTGGGTAGAAATGATGTGCGACTAGGCACCACTCCTTGATTGTGATGTCATAAGCTAGTTATGGACATTCACTACTAACATGATATGGGACCTATAGGGTCACACACAAAGGAACTCATCTAGAAGAGGAGTTTATCTTGAATGATGATTGGATTAATTATTAAAGTGTTTAGGTATTCAATTCACGAATTAAATCGACAGATTGGTTGAATGGACTGTCAAGCAACTATAGTAAGTGTTGAGATGGCCGTTTGGGCAGCCAGACTGGTGCCTCAAGTGTTGAGATGACCGTTTGGGTGGTCAGGCTAATCAAAGTTCGAATTGGCTAAGTTTTGCCCAAATTGCAGAGTGAACTAATCGATTCAATCTGATGAACCAATTTGCTCAACTCAGGCTCATTAGAAGGCCATCTGGGTGAGCGAGATTGACATTTCACATGGGTGAGATGGCTCAGTTGGGCCAAATGAAGATTAGGGTCTAGGGTTAGAGTTTTTTCATGGTTAAAACTTTAGGCCAACAAATACATGTGTTGTCATTCTTATATATAATAAATGTGTACCACCTATCCCATTCTTGAATACCTAATCTCACTAGTAAGTGCATAATGTGTATTGGGTTTTCAAGAAAATTTCGGCAGAATTTCCCCGATGTTCTCTAAGTACATATGTACTTAGAGAACAAATGGGGAAATGCTGTCGAAATTTTCTTGAAAACCAAATACACATTATACACTTACATCCTAAGTGAGATTAGGTGTTCAAGAACAGTCCCAAACTGGGGACTATCCAAGATTTACTCCTAATGAGTAAATCTTGGACGGGTTTCTAGGCCAACAAATACATGTGCTGTCATTCTATAACATTGATTTCAACATTTCGAGTGTCCATGCATGTTCATCATCAAGATAAAGATTACACATAAATTAGTATGACCTAGGGATGGAGAGATTCATAATTGATTTCAAAATTTCAAACTAGCTCATGCATTATCATCAATCTACATCATACAATAGGGATTCATGTAGATGTTAGGGTGACACATCACTACAAAATTAGAGATTTAACATTAGGGTTTTAATATCTTACATAGATTGATCACAAGATTTTAGCAATATAGTTAATTCAAGATTATGGTGAAATGTGTATTAGGGTTTTAATATCTTAATTCAACATGCATCAAAATTTATAGAATTAGGTCAAGCATTAGTATTCAATTGCAAATCTATCTTCTTCGTCCTGCTCCCTCCTTACCAAATGGATAAAAGAAAGGCCACGACCGTGTGGGCTGGCCATGGCTGTGGCTGTGTTGGCCTACCACGTCCGTGCTACAGTACGACCATGGTAGGCCAACACAACCACGGCCGTGACCAGCCCACACAGTCGTGGCCTTACTTTAATCCATTTGGTAAGGAGAGGGAGCAGGAGGAAGAAGAAGGGTAGCGGTCTACCTGGGCAGGAGAGCAGCATCTTGGAGAGCAGGGGCGAGAAGAGAGAAGGGGCAGGTGCCGGAGCAACGAACCACAACGTAGGAGAAGGCAGGCATCAGAGCAACGAACCACGAGCAGGATCAGGCGCCGGAGCTAGCAAAGAAGAGTGGCGGTCGGAGAGCCGGAGAAGGCCGGTGAGGAGAGCAGTAGCAGCGGCGTCGGCGAGGAGAGCAGCAGTAGCAGCGACGTCAGTGAGGAGAGCAACAACAGCGAGCGGCGGCGGTGTGGGGGAGCAACGGCGACAGGATCGCCAGACCTAACTGATCAACCAATGAAACAGAGAGAGTGGGAAAGAGTCGATCACACGAGTGCTATTAACTGCACCATTGGCGTCGGTTGTTTAAAAAATAGATACCCAAGAATGAATGGCGTCGATTATCTAATAACACCGACACCTATGCATCAATGATAGTCATTGGTTTTTACTAGAAAAAATCGACGTCTATCTAGATATGCTGATTAAAAAAATTATTCTTGATTAATTACCATAGTTGTCAGTTTCTTTAGAAAATTGACACCCAAGGGGTGTGAAAATTCTCCCGTGAATAGCGCGGGAAAACCCATAGGCGTCGGTTATTGTAGTAAAACCGACGACCAAAATGTGCCCAATTTCTATCTCACAAAAAACCTTTCGTCGTCGGTTTAAGAGTTAATAATCGACGCCACATGTTACATTTTGGAGGTAATTTTTTTCACTAGAAATTTTGGATTTGGTAGTTAATTTTAGGCGTCAGTTTCTTAATAAGGAACCGACACTGAATAAAAGCGATACCCGTGTTTGGTCGCCCTTCACAGATAGATGTCGGTTTTTTTGAACCGACAGTTTATGTGTTAGGTGTCGGTGTATTTATACAACCAATGCCTTTAAAAGTGACGTTATAAGTCATTTCTGTAGTAGTGCCCACATCACTACCATCACACTTCCATAAGATAGACAACGCACCACCCTTGGGGTTCCCATGCTTGACGATCAAGATTTTCATGTATGTTGCTAATGAAGAGCTTCTTAGACTTAATATTGTTGAGGGATTTTATATTAAATACATATACATATCTAATCACCACATACTTATAGTACATATCATATACATGCTATAACCACAAACAAGAACATGCAATAATTAAAACACACCAGCGATGGTTATGGCCATACTAATATAATTCCTTGGAGCTACAAGGAATTACTACCACTTAAGGTCCACATCATATGCAACCTGTTGCTGATGAAAATATGTGCTTGAATCGATCTGGGATGATTAGTTCAACTCTTGAACCGGTCAGCTGGCTTCTTGGTCAGTCGGTTGGTGTCTTAAAATAGTCGTCTGCTTCTCATGTCCAATAGACGTCTGGACTGCTCTAGCTGGTCAGTTGAGCCACCAGTCAATCAGTTCACCTCATGTCTTCTGGCCTCCTCAGTTCTCCAAATGGTCAATTCATCTCACAAGCCGGTCGGTTTATACAGTGCAGAACATTTTCTCATGACGATGCATAAATTAAAACTATCCTATTTCTTATCACATTGTATAAGGTAAAACCTTGAGTTACATTCGAGGGGAAATAGGAAGAAAAGCATTATTTACATTTGGAAAGGAGAGAGAGGCTCAGTACTAGACTGAGTAACAACAGGATTAAACAACCACAACCATACACACACAAATTTGGGGTTATTGGCTATAACCATGCTTCACATCCACCATAAAAACCAATTTTAAGGCGATACATGTTAATTGCATATATATATATATATATATATATATATATATATATATATATATATATATATATAATATCACACACACACACACACACACACACATATATATATATATATATAAGTTTGTGGAGCGTATGTGGTAATTAATCAAATAAGCACATTAACCACTTTAATATTCACATCATATCCAATAAAAATAAATTTGATCATATCAATTTAAATCTAGATACACCATATATGATGAGGCTTTGATATCATTGTAGGGAAATCAGGGCGATTAATAAGGCAATGAAAACAAAAATTTAGAGCCTGATTCCACTGGACAACAAAATCATGTCAAAAATAATGTATCTAGGAAGGAAGGTTTGCAAGGTTATACCTGGTCCTAGAGAAAGTATATATATATATATATATATATATATATATATATATATATATATATATATATATATATATATATTAGTTTGTGGAGCGAATGTGGTAATTAATCAGATAAGCACATTAACTACTTAAATATTCATTTCATATCCAATAAAAATAAATCTGATCATATCAATTTAAATCCAGATACACCATAATTGACGAGGCTTTGATATCACTGTAGGGAAATCAGGGCAACTGATAAGGTAGTGAAAACAAAAATTTAAAGCCTGATTCCCCTGGACAACAAAATCATGTCAAAAATAATGTATCTAGGAAGGAAGGTTTGCAAGGTTATACCTGGTCCTAGAGCAAGTCCAGTGACATTAATCCTAACAGTAGCAATGTGCTTCTTCTCCAAGCAGCACTTGAACAATCATCACAAATGACATCCTGGTCTGGCACCACAAATAGCGGTTGTTGATGTCCTCCTAGTAGCAAACAATAGACTCCTACCTCTAGAGTAGTCCACGTAAACCACATAGAACTCCATGTTGTGCTAAAAGAGCCAACATGAAGGAGTTGTCCCCTTCTATCAACATACTAGTCACCGACATGCTCTCCTACAATTGTTCTCAGTTGTTATCTCCCTCACTATCCCTCCCTTTAACATGTAGGATTTGCCTAGGCTCTCTATTGGTTACCACAACTAGAGAGGACAACAATTGTTTGAGCAACTAATTCTCAATTGTGTGTTTTGGGAAGCCCCTAATACCCCTCTATTTATTGTAGAGACCAGGGTCGGTGTTGCCAGTCTGTGTGGGAGTACAAGGGTCCACAATCATTAACTTTTTGGAACCTGTGAACGGTGAACCAGTCGATTCTCACATCCAACTGATCAGTTGGTGCATGAGCCGGTCAGTTCATGTAGTTTCATGTTCTAAATCACATTGGTATTCAATGCCTGATTAATGCTAAACATAACATCATCATCAATCCTTGTTCCAATCAAATTGGCAACTGAATCGGTCAACCCAAAGGGTGAACCGGTCATTGCACATTGCGAGACAGTCATTTCACAAGTGAAATGGTCACTTCACTTGTCCAGTTCAGGCAAAGTTCAACCAATATTGATTCCAATTGACCTGACACTCCAACCAATTGGTTTAACACTTGAACCTATTGGTTTAGAGTAGAATCAGTCAATTTTAAGACTCAATTATTTAATTGAATACTAAACACCTTTAATATAAACATCATTCATGAACAAACTCCATTGATCCAAGTGTATCCTATGTGTGTAACCATATAGGTCCAGAATTAAGTTGGTAGTGAATGTCCATAGCTAATTATGACATCACAAACAAAGAACGATGCCTAGTCACACATCATTACTACCCAAGTTATTCAGAAAGTTGGAAAATAACTTCAACCTACAATCTGTGATTAGTGTTACTATGATTGTATAGTTCCTTTGTCTCTGATATCCAGATTGAACTCGAGGCATGGAATAGTCATCCTATCAACATTCAATCCATGTTCCTCGAACTATAAAAGACTGTCTGAGATGCATGTGAGCTCACATATCACATATTGAGTCACACGAGTATGGCCATACATTTCCCAGTCTCGCTCATCAAGAGGCCCTGGATATCAATCTCCTGTAGGAGGGACAAATCCCATCTACATCACTCACACTCAATCTCCATGTGTCACAATGCACCTGAGCACCACCTTTATGGCAACCCTTATTCATGATCATGGTGGATGATGTCAAAGTACATGAATGACATGTGATGAATGTAGTGACTTCAGGTCTAAGAATCACAATTACCACTATCACTATGAGAGTTGATTCTGACTACCATTACATGGTCTCCATGTATCACTCTCATAGTGGGTCTGTCCAATATACTGTTCTCTAACATATACATGTCTGCTTGACTTGATATCACATATCATGACTAATGGGACTCTATCATCAGTCAACACACACACATTCTATTCTTATGTATTATTGTCATCTATTTTACTTCTACAATAATATCCAACTAGGGACATGACAAGAATGTATGTACTCTTAATATCTGTATGATCTCATTGTTCAAGTCACTTACTTTAAGATGTACGTCATGTAGTAAAATCATTCTTTAGACATCTAGTATGTATGTATCATCATCTCATGATTGGGACAAACATAATAGATGGAATTTCCTTTATTATCATCAATATATGTATTTAGTGCCTCATTCCAATAATCATATGATTTTCTTTCTGGGCATACATACCATCACTCTTAACATCAGTATGATCTCATCATTCAAGTCACGTACTTGAAGACATATGACATCGAGTAACATCATTCTTTAGACATCTACTATGTATGTGTCATAATCTCATGACCGAGACAAACATAATAGACATAATTACCTTTATTATTATCAAATCAGGTATCTAATACAACCCTCTAATCATCATAGGATTGGCTCTCTGGGCATACATACCAATAGACTCCCACTTTCACTTAGATCCAATCACCTACGAATCTTATTCCAACTGATCTTAACATGTCCATCATGTTTCTAGTGCGCATGTGCTTATATAGAGTGTTAGAAACGTTTGCTTCAAGTTGGTATATTGTAAGTTTGATGTCTCCTTGCTATATGACATCTCGTATGAGGTGGAAGTATTATAGTATGTTATATGAGATTCCCAGCCTAACTAGTAGCTCCATTGTTATCACATATTTCTACTGTGTCATCACTGGTTGGAACCTCGCACAAGTTTACCCATATGAACTTCTTGACCCATACAATATCCTCTATTGTTCTCGTAAAATAGAGATACTCATCTTATTTTGTATATATAAATAACTGTCATTAGCTTGGAACCCTTTCTATCTTACATTTCTTATTATATAGTCAAATATAAAATTTCGATTGCGACCATTAATTTGTCATTATGGAAGCTTGCATCAGTGTAACCTTTTACGCCCAACTCTTCCTTATTACCATAACCAAGGAATCTATCCTTTTAGTGCTTCCCAAGAACATAAGGATGTTATTTATGGTAGTCTAATGACTCTTACTAGCATCTGACATATACCCTCTTGTCATGGCCAATACATATGAGATTTCTAGATATGTGTATAAATTCTCTCATCATATCCGATACATATGAGATGATTGGATATCCTCTTGTCATGTCCAATACATACGAGATAACTAAATATCCTCTTGTCATGTCCAATACATACACGATAACAAGATAAGTACATAACATTACATTCAATATAGATCCAATTGGGAATGCATATGGCATCTATTCCATGTGTTCATGTTCTTCACAAGAACTAGGCTCCTGAGAGACTAACTCCATAGAACATGGACACGTTCTCTCTCATTGAGTCCGACATGTTGAACCCTTCAAAATCTTACCAATGCATGTTCTCTTACTTAGATCAAGAATCTCTCCAAATCTATCTCTATAGATCTCAATTCCTATCACATAGGATGCTTCGCCTAAACCCTAATAGAGAAGGTACTTTCCTTTCCAGGTTTTAACATTTGTAGGATAAGGATGTTGTTCCCCATCATCATGTGGAATATAAATATGCTCCCATTAAATCTTTTGTAATCACATATTTCATCTTCATTTTGATTCAAGTCAAACTCTTTGACTGTCATATCAAATAGAGGATTCCAGCTCTGATATGCTTGCTTCAATCCACATATTGACCTTTTTAGCTTATAGATTTTATTTGCAATATTGGATTTTTAAAACCTTTAGGACATGTCACGTACACAACCTTATAATTATTCCAGTTAAGGAATGCAGTTTTTAACATCCATATTCCAAATCTCACTAGTCATAATAAGCTGCAACAACAAGCATGATCATGATGAATTTAGCCATGGTAACTGGTGCAAGACTTCATCATGTTCAACACCTTGAACTTGCTTGAAACTCTTTGCAACCAATACAACCTCTCATGTTGGTTTTCTCTTAAAAAGCCAAATGCACCTTATGGGTTTACCCCTTTAGTTGGATCCAGAAAGGTCATACCTTACTGGTTGACATGGAGTCCATCTTAGATATCATGGCCTCAAGCCGTTTATCATACTCTGGTCCCTCAATAGCTTCTAGATAGTTTGTTGACTCATCATCTATGATCAAATCATCACCTTTTTGATTTATAAGATAACGTAATCTTTCAAACTCAAGGCATGTTCTACTAGAACTATAAGGTTTTGTGTTATATAAGGAACTTGATATTCCACAACAACTTGTGATTCTCTATGTTCCTATTGTACCTTTTTAGGTTTAATGTTTTCTTGAAAATTTTGAGTTCTACTTATACTCCCACTGATTCCTTTGGAACTAAGTTCCTCTTTAGGAATACAATTATCCAGATTGATAAAAAACTTTGTTGCTGGATTGGGATAAGAGTAGTATTCAACAATATAACACTTATGTGATTTATGGACAAAGATTTTGAGAAACTATTTTCTTATATAAGCATTCATCCCTAGTTACTATTAAAGACATATCAGGACACCTCCCATGCCGTATCTCATATGGTCTCTTTTGAACCATTTTAGACGGTACATTGATTAGTGTTGAGCATGTGCCCAAAAGAAAATTGGATGATTTGATAGATTTTATTGATAATCGCACCATGACTTAACAAGGTGTGATTCCTTCTTTACGATACACTTCCATGATACACTATCAACGTGTTTTAGATGGAGCTCATCATGATACATTATCACAATATCCCTTACAGGTTCTCAAACTCTTGTTTTATAATATTTCAATATTGATCATATCAAAGTATCTTAATACTTTTAGCAAGTTATTTATGTACTTCATTTACAATCTCCTTGAACACTTCAAGAGATTCATACTTGTATTTCATTAAATACAAATTTTCCATATCTACTGATAACATCAATAAATATAATGAGGTACTGGTAACTACCTTTAGCAATTATTCTAAAAGGTCTACATACATCAGTATGTATGAGCCCTAATAGAATAGTCACTCTCCCATTACATCTAGTGAATATGATTTTGTCATATTGTCCAATAAATAAGACTCACATGTCTCTATTGGTTCAATAACCAAAAGAGTCTAGATAACCATCATATAGATTCTAGGAATGCATTTCTCATCTATGTTCTCTAGATGACAATGCTATAGGTATTCATTGTTTGAGTCATCAAGTCATTCAATATATGTGTCATACACATTTGTCTCTACAACTATCAAGCATAGTTTATAAGACACAGAGCATTTCCATATAAGATCTTATCTTTGAAACATCAATTTATTCTACAAGATACATGATCTTTCCATTAATGGCAAGTGCATAATAGCAATTCAGTAATTCTATTATAAGCCCATGAATGATAGATGGGGTGAATTCCTTAGGATAGTGGTTTCACCACGGACAACACTAATAACTGACTTCACACACACTAATATCTATTACCTTATATTGGCCTTACCTTTTCCCTTGGACTCACTTCCACTTATCACCATCACGGATTTGTCCTTCTTCATTTGTGCTTTGGCATCAATATGCCAAGTAGTTTTGACAGTTGTTTAGCCAAGTTACTCAAGTAGTGACACTCGATATATTGGCCATATGATTCAAACAAAAAGTGTAGAATCATATCCATTGTTAACTCCTGACCTAAAAGAAATCTCAGTCTTTCCACATGCCCAATCATATTGAGCACATGGGGCTCTACTAGATATCCCTCTGTCAATTTGCACTCATACTGTGCTTTGGAGACATTATGTTTTTCTTGCTTTACATGATTCTTAAGATGTGTTACCATCTCGAGAATGTCCATGTTTTTCATGTTGTTCATGGAACTCATAGTTCATACAACATAGCATAAAGTACTCAATGTCTACAACATCATTGGAATGCTTCAAGTAAGCATCCATTCCAGCCTTAGGCGCATTTGGAGTGGGTTCCTTTGGCTGTGGTCTTTCAAGGACACAAAGCTTTTTTTCATTGATGAGAAAATTTCTCAAAGTCCTTAACTAGTTTTGGAACTTTATCCCATTTTGTCCTTTCTCAAGGATTGATCACGATGTGAACGTGTTTGTGTTTGACATTAGATTCTATAAAGAAATATTGCAACTTTTCAAAACATTTTTTATTTGTTTGATTGATAATTTAACGATATTAATTAGGTCATTAATTAATTATCGATCTCACTATTTTGTTCAAATTGATAACCCTCATGTATCAACTTGGAAGATTGCAGCACACAATATTCTAGTCAGCTAAGATCCAAAACAATTGAACTATTACCCGACCAACGCCAACATCCACAATCAATTATTAAGGTACACAACTTTTGTCAATTGCATCATATGCAATTCTTAGTTAGATGATATGCACAACTTGTTGCCACTCATCTGCATGCCTCTGGTTCTTAATCTCATTAAGGTCACTCAGTTAAGCCTGACCCAAAAGCCAACACAATAATAATGCACCCCTCTTGGCATGACCACATTATTGCCATCACACTTCCACAAGATAGACAACTCATCACCCTTGGGTGCCCACACTTAGTCGATCAAGATTTTCATATCTACTGCTCATGGAAAGCATCTAAGACTTAATATTATATTGATGGATTTTATATATAAATACATATACATATCCAATCACTACATACTTAGTACATATCATATATATGCTATAAATGCAAACAAGAACATGCAATAATAAAGCACATGAGCGATGGTTATGGCCATACTAATGTAATTCCTTAGAACCACAAGGAATTACTACCACCTAGGGTCTATATCATATGCAACCTATTGTTGATGAAGATCTGTACTCCAACCAATCTAGGTTGATTGACTCAACACTTGAACTGGCCGACTCGCCTCCTGGTCTCTCAGTTGGGCTCTTGAAATGGTTGTTCGATTCTCATGTCCAAGCGGCGTCTAGACTGCTCCAGCTGGTTGATTGGGCCACTAGTCGATCAGTTCACCCTCCTTCCATCTAGCCTCCTCAGTCCTCCAAACGACCAATTCATCTCACAAGTTGAATTAGTTAGTTTGGTGCAAAACATCTTCTTACAATGATCCATAAATTAAAACTATCATATTTCTTATTACATTGTATAAGGGAAAACCTCGAGTTACATTTGAGGGGAAATAGGAAGAAGAGCATCAATTTACATTTGGAAAGGATAGAGAGGCTCAGTATGGAGATCAAGTAACAATAGGAACAAACAACCACAAACATGAACACACAGATCTAGGGTTATTGCCATAACCATGCTTTGCAACCACCATCAAAACCAATTAGATAAGCACTATAACCAGTTCAATATTCACATTGTATGCAATAAAATAAATTCGATCATATTGATTTACATCTAGATACATTGTGTATTGATGAGGCTCTAATACCACTCTAGGGAAATTGGGGCAACATATAAGGCAGTAAAAACAAAAATTTAAAGCTTGATTCTCATGGACAGCAAGATCGTGTCAACAACAATGTATCTAGGAAGGAAAGGTTGCAAGGTTATACCTGATCATGGAGCAAGTCCAGTGACATTACCCTTGTAGTAGCATCATGCTTCTTCTTCAGGCAACAACACGCTCCTTCAAAAACAACAACACTCAAAAAATTGTCACGAACGACCTCCTCCATGGACGGTGGTTGACGATGTCCTCGTAGCATCAACAAAAAAACTCATGCCTCTAGAGTAGTCCATGCAGACCATTGAGAACTTCACGTTGCGCTGCCAGAGCCAACGAGAATGAGTTGTCCCTTATATCGGTGTACTAGTCACTGACATGCTCTCCCATAATTGTTCTCAGTTGTTCTCTCCCTCACTATCCCTCCCTTTAATTGGTAGGACTTACTCGGGCCCTCTATTGGTTACCACAACTAGAGAAGACAATAATTGTCAGAGCAACTGATTCTCAATTGTATGTGTTGAGAAGCCCCCAGTACCCCTCTATTTATAGTAGTGGCCAAAGTCAGGGTTGCTAGTCTGTGTGGGAGTAGAAGGGTCTGGATTCATGAATTTTCTAGAACCTATGAATAGTGAATCAATCGATTCACACACCCAACCAGTCAGTTTGTGCATGAGTCGGTCCAGTTCACTAAGTGAAACGATCAGTTCGTGCAGTTTACTATTCTAAATCACATTGGTATTCAATACTTGATTAATGTTAAACATGACATCAACATCAATCCTTGTTACAATCAAATTGGCAACTGAATCAGGATGAACAGAGTGACCTAGAGGGTGAGCCGATCATCTCACATAGTGAAATAGTCATTTCACATTATGAGATGGTCATTTCATAAGTGAAATGATTGTTTCACTTGTCCAGTTCAGGCAAAGTTCAACCAATATTCATTCCAATTGACCTGACACTCTAATCGATCAGTTCAACACTTGAACCATTCAGTTCAAATTCTAATCAATTAATTTTGAATCTCAGTTGTTTAATTGAATACCTGAACACCTTTAGTAATCAATCTAAAAAAATTCATGAATAAACTCCTTTAATCTGAGTGTATCCTATGTGTGTGACCCTATACGTCCTACATAACAAATTATGACATCACAAGCAAAGAGAGGTGCCTAGTCACACATTATTTCTACCTAAGTAATTTGGAGAGTTGGAGAACAACTTCAACCTACAATATGTGATTAGTGTTATTGTGATTGTATAGTTCCTTTGTCTCTGATATTCAGATTGAACTTGAGGCATGGAATTGTCATCCTCTCAATGTTCAATCTATGTTCCTTGAACTAGAGTAGACCGTGTGAGATGCATGCCAACTAACATATCATATATTGAGTCACATGAGTATGACCGTACATTACTCAGTCTCGCTTATCAAGTGGGCTAGATATCAATCTCATGTAGGAGGGTCAAATACCACCTACATCACTCACACTTAGTCCCCATGTGTCACAACTACCCATCCATCATTGTTATGACAATCCTTATTCAGGGTTACGTTGGATGATGTCAAAGTATACCAAACAATATGTGATGAATGTAGTGACTTTAGGTCTAAGAACCACAATCACCACTGTCACTATGATATCTGATTCTGACTACCATTCCATGGTCTCCATGTATCACTCTCATTGTGGGTCTATCCAATCCACTGTTCTCTAACATGTATTTGTGTGCTTGACCTGATATCATATATCATGACTAATGAGATTCTGTCATCAGTCAACACACACTCTAGTCTTATGTATTACTATTATCTATTTTGCTTCCATAGTAATATTTGACTAGGGACATAACAAGGATGTATGTACTCTTAACATTCGCATGATCTCATTGTTCAAGTCACGTACTTGAAGAAGACAACGACATCAAGTAACATCATTCTTTAGTCATCTACTATGTATGTGTCATCATCTCATGATCGAGACACACATAATATACATAATTAACTTTATTATTATCAAATCAGGCATCTAATGCCACACTGCAATCATCATATGATTGGCTCTTAGGGCATACATACCAACAATTTTAGTATCACAGTGAAAAATATCTTTTCAAGGATCTTGGCTATAAAGCCAGTAGAAAAGGGGTTTATATCAGTGAGACAACTGTGAAGAAGTCCTTCCACCCCACCTCTACATCTACCCCTTATGCATCCTCCTGTATCCAAGATCCTCCACCTCCTCCTAGACCTACATGTGACTCTTGTGTCTAATGAAACCCTTATGGGTTACGTGATCCACTAGAATGCCTATCAGATGCAGGTTTAGGAGCATCTTCACTGGGACCTAGTTCAAATCATGTCCAACATGAACTTGTGATGTTTACACCCTTATCCCTCTTACTGAAAGTTACCAACCATTGATTATGATTCCTATGTATATGATCAGTTTTACCTGGCCTACCAGACTGCTCCTTATGCTCTACCTCCTACTTCTGGTGAGGGTTCCTCTCAGCTGCTTGCACTTGTCGTTAGCCTTGCTACTGCCTTGCTTGTTGGCTATGACTGGGTTTATATACCCAACTTTGAGCAAGCTAAGCCACTGCGTGAGTGTGGCATCTCCTGGGCAGAGAAAAAACATTGGTGGCTCGGTCCTCACTCTTTTATTCTTGAGGAGGATACTGAGATGGCTGAAGAGGATGATGATGAAGAGGGTGATGAAGACGAGGGTGATGGTGACAAGTACGATGGCTCTGATGGTGATGGAGATGGTGATGAGGACACAACTGCTTCCACTATTGCACCTTCTGAGCTAGTCCATGGTGAGGACTACCAACCTGAAGTGGAGTTTGACATCAATGAACTGGATGTTTATTTCCTAGTCTATAGAGTGCTCATATATATGGCTTTTTGTAGGCTTTCATGTATTGAACATTTGGCACTGTATATGAGGACTACTATTTTTATATATTGTCACTTTCTTTGTTGCTTAGTAGTTTTCATCTTGACATGACTTGCTTTTGTTGTAGTCTTATTATCGACACCCTTTAACTCTATATTTTGCTATATCTCATGAGTTATTAGTGTGTGCTTCCATTTTTTATTATGACTCTAGTACATTTGTTCTCTCCCTGGCTTTTGTGTGGTACTTGCAAATGGTGGTTCTTTGTGATGTTTGTGCCTTTAGATAAAACCTATTTTAGCTCTTCTACCCCTCCCTTTTTGACATGACAAAGGAGGAGAAATGAGCTTAGTACATATTGAATTTGATCCTTTTCTAGTTAATATCTGAAATATTGTGTGACTATGGAAGTGGACTCAAATAGAACATATATGTTGTGGTTACAATTTTTAGAGGAACTAACCTTACAGGAAAAGGTAAGAATATATTTAGGGGGAGAAATTGCTATTGTACAATCATGTACCCCCTATAATTGACAAGGTAAAAGTTTAAATTCTAAGTTCTTTTCAATATGTTAAGGAATGGTTTGTCATCTTCAAAAAGGGGGAGAATGTTGACCTAACAGTTATACACTGTCCATATTTTGATGATGACTTAACCATTCCATTCATATGCATCTAATATGTCTATTTGAGATTGATTTTAGGTATTAGGTACATGAAAAGGATGAATTCAATCAAGCCCTATTTAACCAAACATAAGCCAAAATCAATGCAAATGCAATTTTGTGGAGAATGCCCCAAAATCACTTACGACAATTTTGTAAATCATTTTTGTTGATGCTATGACTTGTTACTAAGCTGAGAAAAATGTATAATGCACTTAAAACTAATATTTAAGCACTTTTATATAAATTTCCAAAATTCATCACATGGACTTTTGTCAATCGAAATTCACTCGCATGAAACTTGACCGACACCCTTGATGGGTCTTGGTAATTTCCAGGGTCGGCCGAGTTTTCCCAGAATATACTTGACTGCCACCCGCACATAGGAAAATCAATTTTAAGCCAACGACCGAGTTTAATCTAGGATAAACTCAACTAGCAACTCAAAATTACTTTGTCGCATAGTACTATAGGCCAAATTACCTCTATTGAAACTCGACTGACGACAATGTGTGAAATGTGCAGAAAAAGTGTTTCTAATCATTGGAGTGTTGCAAAACTTGAAAATAGATCCATTGCACACCCCAAACTTCTAGAATACATTCTCAAGTGCATCTACTGGCTAGTAGACACCCCATATGTAAATAGGTTTCCTTAGGTTTCATTTCAAGTTTGCTTCTTATGCTCCTATCTATTATTAAGTGGATTTGTCTACTAAGAGCCCCTTTCTCTCTAGCTTACTATAGATCAACATCAATCTGAGTGAGATAGGTTATTTGTGAGATAGCTGGTTCAATGTACTCGTTGTGATGTTCTCAACTTTCCTTTTCCAATCCCTTTCTCTCAAGCTATGATGGTGGAAGCTTCTCCTTGGTGAAGGTGAAGTTGAATGCTAAAGTTCTAAGAGAAGAGTACGTAATTCCTTCAAGGCAGAAGATTTTTTGCAAGAGGACATCTCCTTGCAAAAGGTGGCTAGCTTGTTGCAAAAGTGGGTAAGCCCTTGTGAAGGTTGAAGACTTGCTCTAGGAGAGGTAAGTCCTTGTAAGGTTATGGACTCCTTTGTTCCTTAAAAGGAAGGCTAGGTATCCTTGCCTTGGAAAAGTAAGGTCGTATTGTATCTCTTATAATGGAATATAAGAAGTGTGCAATGATTGAAAATCCTAGGGATTGACCCCTCTAGGTAGTGGATGTACATGTCCTAATTTGGAGTTTGGAACCGGTATGCATACGTTGTGTTCTTGTTCTTGTTCAATCTCTCTCATCCTTGCTATACATGCTTAGTTGCACTCAAATTCCATATATGGAATCTTATCTCTTGATATAATTTGAAGGTATAATGAATTTGGTTTAAGTGTTTAATCTCTATCAACCCCCCTTTTAGATCCCATTGATCCAACACATGTGTCATGGAGGTAAACTATGGTGGATTTGAGGAATGAGGATGGACATCCATTGGGGTCTATGTTTCCTATATTGTTCTTCCATACTTGCTCATCACCATTGAAAAATGTAGTAATACACCTTTGTCAATCATGTCTCATGATTTGGCTGATTTGGAGGATGCCCACAATTCAAGTCTAATGAAATTGACCCATGCAATTCCCATTTTCCATCTAGCCTTTCACTTGATCAAAGCATTTATTAACTATGTTTTTTCCTCATAGGGCTCACGTCTTCAGTTTTGGTTGTCATTCTATGATTTTCCCTAGCAAACCAACTAGTACACAATATTGTCTAATGAAGGCTTAAGCTTGTAGTACCCCTCCAAACTCCTCGACTCCCAAATTATATTGATTTGCTCTAACAATTCACTACAACCACATATCTTCTCCTCGGCCAACTTGAGAGTTGAAATGCCAATTTTGGTCCGTTAATCAACTCCCAATATCCAATTCTTAACTAAACTATTAAACCACTTTTAATCTCACCATTAATCTATCTATAGTTAATCAAACTTGACTAATAGAAAATTTTTGAGTAATTATGGTTTTGGCCAAAACATGTCATAAACTAAAACTATTTTGAGATGGCAATTGAATCTGATTAATATAATTGGGGAATGGAACATTATCCTACATCTGGATGCCTATTCAACCATATTGAGCCAAGTATTAGAACATATTTTTATAATATTCTATATGAGGGTTGACTGTACACGAGTTATCTCACTTTAATATGGGAAAACATAATATGATCGCCCGTTGTCGTTTCACCTATTTAAGTCTTCATTTGAGAATTACTTGGAATTATCAACCTAATAGTACTAGACAATTTTAGTAACCTCCTTACGGCTGAATGTGGGGACCATCCTTTTGTTTAAAACCTTAATAGGAATAGTAAGGATAAATATTTAAATATGCAACAAAGAATGAGAATTGAGTAGATATCACAATGATTTTTCCTTTTTCCAATATGATAAACAAAGTAACATTTATAATAATTTTCTAAATTATAGTATAATTCACTACTATTCAGCATCTTAAGCATGTTTTGATGTGCCACCATCTGGGCATGAACATATCCTACGGTTCTAAAGTTAAGATCCACAACTCATGCCATGTTTACATCTATGAAGTCATTATAAGGTCTCAATATTTTGACATGGACGAAGTTATAGATCACATGAGATCATTTTATAACCCTTAATAAAATTGATTAGATACAAAATCATACATACTAAAGAGAGAAAACATGTAATACAATGCTTAACACATAAGATACTAGGATAGGAAGGAAAATATATTTCATGATCTAAAAATTGACCCAATCACTCTAGGAAGTGAGAATACACTAACACTCTAGATTGATCTTTATTTTTGTTACTTGACTATTAACTCAACCTTTCTATTACACTCTCTAGACCTAAACTTGTTAAACCAACTAACATGAGACTCATATAGAGACCCAGTGAATGTAAAAATCCACCCAAAACATTCAACATTTGTTGGTTGTATATTAAATTTATTATAATATTATATCAATAACATATCTCTCTATAGAAAAACAACATACAATTATATAGTGATCAGTTTCTTAAACTGTGAGTCTACAAAGAAGCAAATTTAAAAGTATCAAATTTTAAATTTATAACATGAAACCTTTTAGGACTCTCACAACTCAATATAGAGTCGAATCATATATATGGGGTCAAAACCTGAAACCTTTTAGGATGTCGGCAACTCAATACAGGGTCAAAGTAGATATGTGGGGCTGAACATAGGGATTTGGGGACGTTGTGTCACCTAAGATTTAACTCTTACTTGTTAAGCAAAATCAGGAGTTCAAAGATGTTTAGAACTAAATTGAGTCTAACAAAATGAAACAAAGAAAAATAAATAAAAATAAAGAAAAAAATTTAGTTAATTCCTATTAATCAGGAGGAGTTCTTGGCTATGTAACCACAAATCAGGAAGTTTATGTACCCCTTTGTAAGGCACAAACTACATTCAAATACCCTATCAATCATTTAATATTCCAATCCAGCATGTACCTATTGGTAAGGTATGCCCAGGAAGCCAATCATGTGATGATTGACATGGCATATACCATAAAAGATTTGATTAATACTCATAAAGGCTATCTTCCAATTCGTTCTGTTTCATTTAGTTATGAGAGAATCATGAAACATTATGAATGTCTAAAGAATGACAATACTCAATGGTGTATGTCTTCAAGTATAATCCTTGGCGGATGAGATCATACGAATGTTAAGGGTGTGTACATTCTTGTTATGTACCTGATCGATTGTTACTGTGGAAGGTAGATAGACACCAACAACACATAAGACTAGAGTGTGGGCTGGTGGATGACATAATATCATTAGTCATGATATAGCAATATCATGCAAAGGACACATATACATGTTAGGGAACAATGTATTAGACATACCCACCTTGAGAGTGACACATGGAAACTATCTTTGGTGGTCATAGTCATCTCACATAGTGAAGGTGGTGATTGTGATTCTTAGACCTAAAATCATTGCACTCATCACATGTCATTGGTTTACTCTTTGACATCATCAAACACAGTCCTATAACATGGATTGTTATGAAGGTGATGATTGGGTGACTTTGACACATGGGGGATGGACTATGAGTGATAGATATGGGGTTTGACCTCCAACTAGAGTAGGATATCCTAACCACTTGATAAGTGAGACTGAGAAACACATGTGCATGCACACGTGGATCAATATATGATATTGAGGTCACATTATCTCAGGCGGTCTACTCTTGGTTCAAGAAACATGGATTGAATGTTGAGAGGATGATGAGTCCATGCCTCAAGTTCATTCTGGATATCAGTGACAAAGGAATTATACAATCGCCGTAACACCTTACACATATTGTAGGTTGAAGTTGTTCTCCAATTTTACATTCACTTGGGTAGAAATGATGTGCGACTAGGCACCACTCCTTGATTGTGATGTCATAAGCTAGTTATGGACATTCACTACTAACATGATATGGGACCTATAGGGTCACACACAAAGGAACTCATCTAGAAGAGGAGTTTATCTTGAATGATGATTGGATTAATTATTAAAGTGTTTAGGTATTCAATTCACGAATTAAATCGACAGATTGGTTGAATGGACTGTCAAGCAACTATAGTAAGTGTTGAGATGGCCGTTTGGGCAGCCAGACTGGTGCCTCAAGTGTTGAGATGACCGTTTGGGTGGTCAGGCTAATCAAAGTTCGAATTGGCTAAGTTTTGCCCAAATTGCAGAGTGAACTAATCGATTCAATCTGATGAACCAATTTGCTCAACTCAGGCTCATTAGAAGGCCATCTGGGTGAGCGAGATTGACATTTCACATGGGTGAGATGGCTCAGTTGGGCCAAATGAAGATTAGGGTCTAGGGTTAGAGTTTTTTCATGGTTAAAACTTTAGGCCAACAAATACATGTGTTGTCATTCTTATATATAATAAATGTGTACCACCTATCCCATTCTTGAATACCTAATCTCACTAGTAAGTGCATAATGTGTATTGGGTTTTCAAGAAAATTTCGGCAGAATTTCCCCGATGTTCTCTAAGTACATATGTACTTAGAGAACAAATGGGGAAATGCTGTCGAAATTTTCTTGAAAACCAAATACACATTATACACTTACATCCTAAGTGAGATTAGGTGTTCAAGAACAGTCCCAAACTGGGGACTATCCAAGATTTACTCCTAATGAGTAAATCTTGGACGGGTTTCTAGGCCAACAAATACATGTGCTGTCATTCTATAACATTGATTTCAACATTTCGAGTGTCCATGCATGTTCATCATCAAGATAAAGATTACACATAAATTAGTATGACCTAGGGATGGAGAGATTCATAATTGATTTCAAAATTTCAAACTAGCTCATGCATTATCATCAATCTACATCATACAATAGGGATTCATGTAGATGTTAGGGTGACACATCACTACAAAATTAGAGATTTAACATTAGGGTTTTAATATCTTACATAGATTGATCACAAGATTTTAGCAATATAGTTAATTCAAGATTATGGTGAAATGTGTATTAGGGTTTTAATATCTTAATTCAACATGCATCAAAATTTATAGAATTAGGTCAAGCATTAGTATTCAATTGCAAATCTATCTTCTTCGTCCTGCTCCCTCCTTACCAAATGGATAAAAGAAAGGCCACGACCGTGTGGGCTGGCCATGGCTGTGGCTGTGTTGGCCTACCACGTCCGTGCTACAGCACGACCATGGTAGGCCAACACAACCACGGCCGTGACCAGCCCACACAGTCGTGGCCTTACTTTAATCCATTTGGTAAGGAGAGGGAGCAGGAGGAAGAAGAAGGGTAGCGGTCTACCTGGGCAGGAGAGCAGCATCTTGGAGAGCAGGGGCGAGAAGAGAGAAGGGGCAGGTGCCGGAGCAACGAACCACAACGTAGGAGAAGGCAGGCATCAGAGCAACGAACCACGAGCAGGATCAGGCGCCGGAGCTAGCAAAGAAGAGTGGCGGTCGGAGAGCCGGAGAAGGCCGGTGAGGAGAGCAGTAGCAGCGGCGTCGGCGAGGAGAGCAGCAGTAGCAGCGACGTCAGTGAGGAGAGCAACAACAGCGAGCGGCGGCGGTGTGGGGGAGCAACGGCGACAGGATCGCCAGACCTAACTGATCAACCAATGAAACAGAGAGAGTGGGAAAGAGTCGATCACACGAGTGCTATTAACTGCACCATTGGCGTCGGTTGTTTAAAAAATAGATACCCAAGAATGAATGGCGTCGATTATCTAATAACACCGACACCTATGCATCAATGATAGTCATTGGTTTTTACTAGAAAAAATCGACGTCTATCTAGATATGCTGATTAAAAAAATTATTCTTGATTAATTACCATAGTTGTCAGTTTCTTTAGAAAATTGACACCCAAGGGGTGTGAAAATTCTCCCGTGAATAGCGCGGGAAAACCCATAGGCGTCGGTTATTGTAGTAAAACCGACGACCAAAATGTGCCCAATTTCTATCTCACAAAAAACCTTTCGTCGTCGGTTTAAGAGTTAATAATCGACGCCACATGTTACATTTTGGAGGTAATTTTTTTCACTAGAAATTTTGGATTTGGTAGTTAATTTTAGGCGTCAGTTTCTTAATAAGGAACCGACACTGAATAAAAGCGATACCCGTGTTTGGTCGCCCTTCACAGATAGATGTCGGTTTTTTTGAACCGACACTTTATGTGTTAGGTGTCGGTGTATTTATACAACCAATGCCTTTAAAAGTGACGTTATAAGTCATTTCTGTAGTAGTGCCCACATCACTACCATCACACTTCCATAAGATAGACAACGCACCACCCTTGGGGTTCCCATGCTTGACGATCAAGATTTTCATGTATGTTGCTAATGAAGAGCTTCTTAGACTTAATATTGTTGAGGGATTTTATATTAAATACATATACATATCTAATCACCACATACTTATAGTACATATCATATACATGCTATAACCACAAACAAGAACATGCAATAATTAAAACACACCAGCGATGGTTATGGCCATACTAATATAATTCCTTGGAGCTACAAGGAATTACTACCACTTAAGGTCCACATCATATGCAACCTGTTGCTGATGAAAATATGTGCTTGAATCGATCTGGGATGATTAGTTCAACTCTTGAACCGGTCAGCTGGCTTCTTGGTCAGTCGGTTGGTGTCTTAAAATAGTCGTCTGCTTCTCATGTCCAATAGACGTCTGGACTGCTCTAGCTGGTCAGTTGAGCCACCAGTCAATCAGTTCACCTCATGTCTTCTGGCCTCCTCAGTTCTCCAAATGGTCAATTCATCTCACAAGCCGGTCGGTTTATACAGTGCAGAACATTTTCTCATGACGATGCATAAATTAAAACTATCCTATTTCTTATCACATTGTATAAGGTAAAACCTTGAGTTACATTCGAGGGGAAATAGGAAGAAAAGCATTATTTACATTTGGAAAGGAGAGAGAGGCTCAGTACTAGACTGAGTAACAACAGGATTAAACAACCACAACCATACACACACAAATTTGGGGTTATTGGCTATAACCATGCTTCACATCCACCATAAAAACCAATTTTAAGGCGATACATGTTAATTGCATATATATATATATATATATATATATATATATATATATATATATATATATATATAATATCACACACACACACACACACACACACATATATATATATATATATAAGTTTGTGGAGCGTATGTGGTAATTAATCAAATAAGCACATTAACCACTTTAATATTCACATCATATCCAATAAAAATAAATTTGATCATATCAATTTAAATCTAGATACACCATATATGATGAGGCTTTGATATCATTGTAGGGAAATCAGGGCGATTAATAAGGCAATGAAAACAAAAATTTAGAGCCTGATTCCACTGGACAACAAAATCATGTCAAAAATAATGTATCTAGGAAGGAAGGTTTGCAAGGTTATACCTGGTCCTAGAGAAAGTATATATATATATATATATATATATATATATATATATATATATATATATATATTAGTTTGTGGAGCGAATGTGGTAATTAATCAGATAAGCACATTAACTACTTAAATATTCATTTCATATCCAATAAAAATAAATCTGATCATATCAATTTAAATCCAGATACACCATAATTGACGAGGCTTTGATATCACTGTAGGGAAATCAGGGCAACTGATAAGGTAGTGAAAACAAAAATTTAAAGCCTGATTCCCCTGGACAACAAAATCATGTCAAAAATAATGTATCTAGGAAGGAAGGTTTGCAAGGTTATACCTGGTCCTAGAGCAAGTCCAGTGACATTAATCCTAACAGTAGCAATGTGCTTCTTCTCCAAGCAGCACTTGAACAATCATCACAAATGACATCCTGGTCTGGCACCACAAATAGCGGTTGTTGATGTCCTCCTAGTAGCAAACAATAGACTCCTACCTCTAGAGTAGTCCACGTAAACCACATAGAACTCCATGTTGTGCTAAAAGAGCCAACATGAAGGAGTTGTCCCCTTCTATCAACATACTAGTCACCGACATGCTCTCCTACAATTGTTCTCAGTTGTTATCTCCCTCACTATCCCTCCCTTTAACATGTAGGATTTGCCTAGGCTCTCTATTGGTTACCACAACTAGAGAGGACAACAATTGTTTGAGCAACTAATTCTCAATTGTGTGTTTTGGGAAGCCCCTAATACCCCTCTATTTATTGTAGAGACCAGGGTCGGTGTTGCCAGTCTGTGTGGGAGTACAAGGGTCCACAATCATTAACTTTTTGGAACCTGTGAACGGTGAACCAGTCGATTCTCACATCCAACTGATCAGTTGGTGCATGAGCCGGTCAGTTCATGTAGTTTCATGTTCTAAATCACATTGGTATTCAATGCCTGATTAATGCTAAACATAACATCATCATCAATCCTTGTTCCAATCAAATTGGCAACTGAATCGGTCAACCCAAAGGGTGAACCGGTCATTGCACATTGCGAGACAGTCATTTCACAAGTGAAATGGTCACTTCACTTGTCCAGTTCAGGCAAAGTTCAACCAATATTGATTCCAATTGACCTGACACTCCAACCAATTGGTTTAACACTTGAACCTATTGGTTTAGAGTAGAATCAGTCAATTTTAAGACTCAATTATTTAATTGAATACTAAACACCTTTAATATAAACATCATTCATGAACAAACTCCATTGATCCAAGTGTATCCTATGTGTGTAACCATATAGGTCCAGAATTAAGTTGGTAGTGAATGTCCATAGCTAATTATGACATCACAAACAAAGAACGATGCCTAGTCACACATCATTACTACCCAAGTTATTCAGAAAGTTGGAAAATAACTTCAACCTACAATCTGTGATTAGTGTTACTATGATTGTATAGTTCCTTTGTCTCTGATATCCAGATTGAACTCGAGGCATGGAATAGTCATCCTATCAACATTCAATCCATGTTCCTCGAACTATAAAAGACTGTCTGAGATGCATGTGAGCTCACATATCACATATTGAGTCACACGAGTATGGCCATACATTTCCCAGTCTCGCTCATCAAGAGGCCCTGGATATCAATCTCCTGTAGGAGGGACAAATCCCATCTACATCACTCACACTCAATCTCCATGTGTCACAATGCACCTGAGCACCACCTTTATGGCAACCCTTATTCATGATCATGGTGGATGATGTCAAAGTACATGAATGACATGTGATGAATGTAGTGACTTCAGGTCTAAGAATCACAATTACCACTATCACTATGAGAGTTGATTCTGACTACCATTACATGGTCTCCATGTATCACTCTCATAGTGGGTCTGTCCAATATACTGTTCTCTAACATATACATGTCTGCTTGACTTGATATCACATATCATGACTAATGGGACTCTATCATCAGTCAACACACACACATTCTATTCTTATGTATTATTGTCATCTATTTTACTTCTACAATAATATCCAACTAGGGACATGACAAGAATGTATGTACTCTTAATATCTGTATGATCTCATTGTTCAAGTCACTTACTTTAAGATGTACGTCATGTAGTAAAATCATTCTTTAGACATCTAGTATGTATGTATCATCATCTCATGATTGGGACAAACATAATAGATGGAATTTCCTTTATTATCATCAATATATGTATTTAGTGCCTCATTCCAATAATCATATGATTTTCTTTCTGGGCATACATACCATCACTCTTAACATCAGTATGATCTCATCATTCAAGTCACGTACTTGAAGACATATGACATCGAGTAACATCATTCTTTAGACATCTACTATGTATGTGTCATCATCTCATGACCGAGACAAACATAATAGACATAATTACCTTTATTATTATCAAATCAGGTATCTAATACAACCCTCTAATCATCATAGGATTGGCTCTCTGGGCATACATACCAATAGACTCCCACTTTCACTTAGATCCAATCACCTACGAATCTTATTCCAACTGATCTTAACATGTCCATCATGTTTCTAGTGCGCATGTGCTTATATAGAGTGTTAGAAACGTTTGCTTCAAGTTGGTATATTGTAAGTTTGATGTCTCCTTGCTATATGACATCTCGTATGAGGTGGAAGTATTATAGTATGTTATATGAGATTCCCAGCCTAACTAGTAGCTCCATTGTTATCACATATTTCTACTGTGTCATCACTGGTTGGAACCTCGCACAAGTTTACCCATATGAACTTCTTGACCCATACAATATCCTCTATTGTTCTCGTAAAATAGAGATACTCATCTTATTTTGTATATATAAATAACTGTCATTAGCTTGGAACCCTTTCTATCTTACATTTCTTATTATATAGTCAAATATAAAATTTCGATTGCGACCATTAATTTGTCATTATGGAAGCTTGCATCAGTGTAACCTTTTACGCCCAACTCTTCCTTATTACCATAACCAAGGAATCTATCCTTTTAGTGCTTCCCAAGAACATAAGGATGTTATTTATGGTAGTCTAATGACTCTTACTAGCATCTGACATATACCCTCTTGTCATGGCCAATACATATGAGATTTCTAGATATGTGTATAAATTCTCTCATCATATCCGATACATATGAGATGATTGGATATCCTCTTGTCATGTCCAATACATACGAGATAACTAAATATCCTCTTGTCATGTCCAATACATACACGATAACAAGATAAGTACATAACATTACATTCAATATAGATCCAATTGGGAATGCATATGGCATCTATTCCATGTGTTCATGTTCTTCACAAGAACTAGGCTCCTGAGAGACTAACTCCATAGAACATGGACACGTTCTCTCTCATTGAGTCCGACATGTTGAACCCTTCAAAATCTTACCAATGCATGTTCTCTTACTTAGATCAAGAATCTCTCCAAATCTATCTCTATAGATCTCAATTCCTATCACATAGGATGCTTCGCCTAAACCCTAATAGAGAAGGTACTTTCCTTTCCAGGTTTTAACATTTGTAGGATAAGGATGTTGTTCCCCATCATCATGTGGAATATAAATATGCTCCCATTAAATCTTTTGTAATCACATATTTCATCTTCATTTTGATTCAAGTCAAACTCTTTGACTGTCATATCAAATAGAGGATTCCAGCTCTGATATGCTTGCTTCAATCCACATATTGACCTTTTTAGCTTATAGATTTTATTTGCAATATTGGATTTTTAAAACCTTTAGGACATGTCACGTACACAACCTTATAATTATTCCAGTTAAGGAATGCAGTTTTTAACATCCATATTCCAAATCTCACTAGTCATAATAAGCTGCAACAACAAGCATGATCATGATGAATTTAGCCATGGTAACTGGTGCAAGACTTCATCATGTTCAACACCTTGAACTTGCTTGAAACTCTTTGCAACCAATACAACCTCTCATGTTGGTTTTCTCTTAAAAAGCCAAATGCACCTTATGGGTTTACCCCTTTAGTTGGATCCAGAAAGGTCATACCTTACTGGTTGACATGGAGTCCATCTTAGATATCATGGCCTCAAGCCGTTTATCATACTCTGGTCCCTCAATAGCTTCTAGATAGTTTGTTGACTCATCATCTATGATCAAATCATCACCTTTTTGATTTATAAGATAACGTAATCTTTCAAACTCAAGGCATGTTCTACTAGAACTATAAGGTTTTGTGTTATATAAGGAACTTGATATTCCACAACAACTTGTGATTCTCTATGTTCCTATTGTACCTTTTTAGGTTTAATGTTTTCTTGAAAATTTTGAGTTCTACTTATACTCCCACTGATTCCTTTGGAACTAAGTTCCTCTTTAGGAATACAATTATCCAGATTGATAAAAAACTTTGTTGCTGGATTGGGATAAGAGTAGTATTCAACAATATAACACTTATGTGATTTATGGACAAAGATTTTGAGAAACTATTTTCTTATATAAGCATTCATCCCTAGTTACTATTAAAGACATATCAGGACACCTCCCATGCCGTATCTCATATGGTCTCTTTTGAACCATTTTAGACGGTACATTGATTAGTGTTGAGCATGTGCCCAAAAGAAAATTGGATGATTTGATAGATTTTATTGATAATCGCACCATGACTTAACAAGGTGTGATTCCTTCTTTACGATACACTTCCATGATACACTATCAACGTGTTTTAGATGGAGCTCATCATGATACATTATCACAATATCCCTTACAGGTTCTCAAACTCTTGTTTTATAATATTTCAATATTGATCATATCAAAGTATCTTAATACTTTTAGCAAGTTATTTATGTACTTCATTTACAATCTCCTTGAACACTTCAAGAGATTCATACTTGTATTTCATTAAATACAAATTTTCCATATCTACTGATAACATCAATAAATATAATGAGGTACTGGTAACTACCTTTAGCAATTATTCTAAAAGGTCTACATACATCAGTATGTATGAGCCCTAATAGAATAGTCACTCTCCCATTACATCTAGTGAATATGATTTTGTCATATTGTCCAATAAATAAGACTCACATGTCTCTATTGGTTCAATAACCAAAAGAGTCTAGATAACCATCATATAGATTCTAGGAATGCATTTCTCATCTATGTTCTCTAGATGACAATGCTATAGGTATTCATTGTTTGAGTCATCAAGTCATTCAATATATGTGTCATACACATTTGTCTCTACAACTATCAAGCATAGTTTATAAGACACAGAGCATTTCCATATAAGATCTTATCTTTGAAACATCAATTTATTCTACAAGATACATGATCTTTCCATTAATGGCAAGTGCATAATAGCAATTCAGTAATTCTATTATAAGCCCATGAATGATAGATGGGGTGAATTCCTTAGGATAGTGGTTTCACCACGGACAACACTAATAACTGACTTCACACACACTAATATCTATTACCTTATATTGGCCTTACCTTTTCCCTTGGACTCACTTCCACTTATCACCATCACGGATTTGTCCTTCTTCATTTGTGCTTTGGCATCAATATGCCAAGTAGTTTTGACAGTTGTTTAGCCAAGTTACTCAAGTAGTGACACTCGATATATTGGCCATATGATTCAAACAAAAAGTGTAGAATCATATCCATTGTTAACTCCTGACCTAAAAGAAATCTCAGTCTTTCCACATGCCCAATCATATTGAGCACATGGGGCTCTACTAGATATCCCTCTGTCAATTTGCACTCATACTGTGCTTTGGAGACATTATGTTTTTCTTGCTTTACATGATTCTTAAGATGTGTTACCATCTCGAGAATGTCCATGTTTTTCATGTTGTTCATGGAACTCATAGTTCATACAACATAGCATAAAGTACTCAATGTCTACAACATCATTGGAATGCTTCAAGTAAGCATCCATTCCAGCCTTAGGCGCATTTGGAGTGGGTTCCTTTGGCTGTGGTCTTTCAAGGACACAAAGCTTTTTTTCATTGATGAGAAAATTTCTCAAAGTCCTTAACTAGTTTTGGAACTTTATCCCATTTTGTCCTTTCTCAAGGATTGATCACGATGTGAACGTGTTTGTGTTTGACATTAGATTCTATAAAGAAATATTGCAACTTTTCAAAACATTTTTTATTTGTTTGATTGATAATTTAACGATATTAATTAGGTCATTAATTAATTATCGATCTCACTATTTTGTTCAAATTGATAACCCTCATGTATCAACTCGGAAGATTGCAGCACACAATATTCTAGTCAGCTAAGATCCAAAACAATTGAACTATTACCCGACCAACGCCAACATCCACAATCAATTATTAAGGTACACAACTTTTGTCAATTGCATCATATGCAATTCTTAGTTAGATGATATGCACAACTTGTTGCCACTCATCTGCATGCCTCTGGTTCTTAATCTCATTAAGGTCACTCAGTTAAGCCTGACCCAAAAGCCAACACAATAATAATGCACCCCTCTTGGCATGACCACATTATTGCCATCACACTTCCACAAGATAGACAACTCATCACCCTTGGGTGCCCACACTTAGTCGATCAAGATTTTCATATCTACTGCTCATGGAAAGCATCTAAGACTTAATATTATATTGATGGATTTTATATATAAATACATATACATATCCAATCACTACATACTTAGTACATATCATATATATGCTATAAATGCAAACAAGAACATGCAATAATAAAGCACATGAGCGATGGTTATGGCCATACTAATGTAATTCCTTAGAACCACAAGGAATTACTACCACCTAGGGTCTATATCATATGCAACCTATTGTTGATGAAGATCTGTACTCCAACCAATCTAGGTTGATTGACTCAACACTTGAACTGGCCGACTCGCCTCCTGGTCTCTCAGTTGGGCTCTTGAAATGGTTGTTCGATTCTCATGTCCAAGCGGCGTCTAGACTGCTCCAGCTGGTTGATTGGGCCACTAGTCGATCAGTTCACCCTCCTTCCATCTAGCCTCCTCAGTCCTCCAAACGACCAATTCATCTCACAAGTTGAATTAGTTAGTTTGGTGCAAAACATCTTCTTACAATGATCCATAAATTAAAACTATCATATTTCTTATTACATTGTATAAGGGAAAACCTCGAGTTACATTTGAGGGGAAATAGGAAGAAGAGCATCAATTTACATTTGGAAAGGATAGAGAGGCTCAGTATGGAGATCAAGTAACAATAGGAACAAACAACCACAAACATGAACACACAGATCTAGGGTTATTGCCATAACCATGCTTTGCAACCACCATCAAAACCAATTAGATAAGCACTATAACCAGTTCAATATTCACATTGTATGCAATAAAATAAATTCGATCATATTGATTTACATCTAGATACATTGTGTATTGATGAGGCTCTAATACCACTCTAGGGAAATTGGGGCAACATATAAGGCAGTAAAAACAAAAATTTAAAGCTTGATTCTCATGGACAGCAAGATCGTGTCAACAACAATGTATCTAGGAAGGAAAGGTTGCAAGGTTATACCTGATCATGGAGCAAGTCCAGTGACATTACCCTTGTAGTAGCATCATGCTTCTTCTTCAGGCAACAACACGCTCCTTCAAAAACAACAACACTCAAAAAATTGTCACGAACGACCTCCTCCATGGACGGTGGTTGACGATGTCCTCGTAGCATCAACAAAAAAACTCATGCCTCTAGAGTAGTCCATGCAGACCATTGAGAACTTCACGTTGCGCTGCCAGAGCCAACGAGAATGAGTTGTCCCTTATATCGGTGTACTAGTCACTGACATGCTCTCCCATAATTGTTCTCAGTTGTTCTCTCCCTCACTATCCCTCCCTTTAATTGGTAGGACTTACTCGGGCCCTCTATTGGTTACCACAACTAGAGAAGACAATAATTGTCAGAGCAACTGATTCTCAATTGTATGTGTTGAGAAGCCCCCAGTACCCCTCTATTTATAGTAGTGGCCAAAGTCAGGGTTGCTAGTCTGTGTGGGAGTAGAAGGGTCTGGATTCATGAATTTTCTAGAACCTATGAATAGTGAATCAATCGATTCACACACCCAACCAGTCAGTTTGTGCATGAGTCGGTCCAGTTCACTAAGTGAAACGATCAGTTCGTGCAGTTTACTATTCTAAATCACATTGGTATTCAATACTTGATTAATGTTAAACATGACATCAACATCAATCCTTGTTACAATCAAATTGGCAACTGAATCAGGATGAACAGAGTGACCTAGAGGGTGAGCCGATCATCTCACATAGTGAAATAGTCATTTCACATTATGAGATGGTCATTTCATAAGTGAAATGATTGTTTCACTTGTCCAGTTCAGGCAAAGTTCAACCAATATTCATTCCAATTGACCTGACACTCTAATCGATCAGTTCAACACTTGAACCATTCAGTTCAAATTCTAATCAATTAATTTTGAATCTCAGTTGTTTAATTGAATACCTGAACACCTTTAGTAATCAATCTAAAAAAATTCATGAATAAACTCCTTTAATCTGAGTGTATCCTATGTGTGTGACCCTATACGTCCTACATAACAAATTATGACATCACAAGCAAAGAGAGGTGCCTAGTCACACATTATTTCTACCTAAGTAATTTGGAGAGTTGGAGAACAACTTCAACCTACAATATGCGATTAGTGTTATTGTGATTGTATAGTTCCTTTGTCTCTGATATTCAGATTGAACTTGAGGCATGGAATTGTCATCCTCTCAATGTTCAATCTATGTTCCTTGAACTAGAGTAGACCGTGTGAGATGCATGCCAACTAACATATCATATATTGAGTCACATGAGTATGACCGTACATTACTCAGTCTCGCTTATCAAGTGGGCTAGATATCAATCTCATGTAGGAGGGTCAAATACCACCTACATCACTCACACTTAGTCCCCATGTGTCACAACTACCCATCCATCATTGTTATGACAATCCTTATTCAGGGTTACGTTGGATGATGTCAAAGTATACCAAACAATATGTGATGAATGTAGTGACTTTAGGTCTAAGAACCACAATCACCACTGTCACTATGATATCTGATTCTGACTACCATTCCATGGTCTCCATGTATCACTCTCATTGTGGGTCTATCCAATCCACTGTTCTCTAACATGTATTTGTGTGCTTGACCTGATATCATATATCATGACTAATGAGATTCTGTCATCAGTCAACACACACTCTAGTCTTATGTATTACTATTATCTATTTTGCTTCCATAGTAATATTTGACTAGGGACATAACAAGGATGTATGTACTCTTAACATTCGCATGATCTCATTGTTCAAGTCACGTACTTGAAGAAGACAACGACATCAAGTAACATCATTCTTTAGTCATCTACTATGTATGTGTCATCATCTCATGATCGAGACACACATAATATACATAATTAACTTTATTATTATCAAATCAGGCATCTAATGCCACACTGCAATCATCATATGATTGGCTCTTAGGGCATACATACCAACAATTTTAGTATCACAGTGAAAAATATCTTTTCAAGGATCTTGGCTATAAAGCCAGTAGAAAAGGGGTTTATATCAGTGAGACAACTGTGAAGAAGTCCTTCCACCCCACCTCTACATCTACCCCTTATGCATCCTCCTGTATCCAAGATCCTCCACCTCCTCCTAGACCTACATGTGACTCTTGTGTCTAATGAAACCCTTATGGGTTACATGATCCACCAGAATGCCTATCAGATGCAGGTTTAGGAGCATCTTCACTGGGACCTAGTTCAAATCATGTCCAACATGAACTTGTGATGTTTACACCCTTATCCCTCTTACTGAAAGTTACCAACCATTGATTATGCTTCCTATGTATATGATCAGTTTTACCTGGCCTACCAGACTGCTCCTTATGCTCTACCTCCTACTTCTGGTGAGGGTTCCTCTCAGCTGCTTGCACTTGTCGTTAGCCTTGCTACTGCCTTGCTTGTTGGCTATGACTGGGTTTATATACCCAACTTTGAGCAAGCTAAGCCACTGCGTGAGTGTGGCATCTCCTGGGCAGAGAAAAAACATTGGTGGCTCGGTCCTCACTCTTTTATTCTTGAGGAGGATACTGAGATGGCTGAAGAGGATGATGATGAAGAGGGTGATGAAGACGAGGGTGATGGTGACAAGTACGATGGCTCTGATGGTGATGGAGATGGTGATGAGGACACAACTGCTTCCACTATTGCACCTTCTGAGCTAGTCCATGGTGAGGACTACCAACCTGAAGTGGAGTTTGACATCAATGAACTGGATGTTTATTTCCTAGTCTATAGAGTGCTCATATATATGGCTTTTTGTAGGCTTTCATGTATTGAACATTTGGCACTGTATATGAGGACTACTATTTTTATATATTGTCACTTTCTTTGTTGCTTAGTAGTTTTCATCTTGACATGACTTGCTTTTGTTGTAGTCTTATTATCGACACCCTTTAACTCTATATTTTGCTATATCTCATGAGTTATTAGTGTGTGCTTCCATTTTTTATTATGACTCTAGTACATTTGTTCTCTCCCTGGCTTTTGTGTGGTACTTGCAAATGGTGGTTCTTTGTGATGTTTGTGCCTTTAGATAAAACCTATTTTAGCTCTTCTACCCCTCCCTTTTTGACATGACAAAGGAGGAGAAATGAGCTTAGTACATATTGAATTTGATCCTTTTCTAGTTAATATCTGAAATATTGTGTGACTATGGAAGTGGACTCAAATAGAACATATATGTTGTGGTTACAATTTTTAGAGGAACTAACCTTACAGGAAAAGGTAAGAATATATTTAGGGGGAGAAATTGCTATTGTACAATCATGTACCCCCTATAATTGACAAGGTAAAAGTTTAAATTCTAAGTTCTTTTCAATATGTTAAGGAATGGTTTGTCATCTTCAAAAAGGGGGAGAATGTTGACCTAACAGTTATACACTGTCCATATTTTGATGATGACTTAACCATTCCATTCATATGCATCTAATATGTCTATTTGAGATTGATTTTAGGTATTAGGTACATGAAAAGGATGAATTCAATCAAGCCCTATTTAACCAAACATAAGCCAAAATCAATGCAAATGCAATTTTGTGGAGAATGCCCCAAAATCACTTACGACAATTTTGTAAATCATTTTTGTTGATGCTATGACTTGTTACTAAGCTGAGAAAAATGTATAATGCACTTAAAACTAATATTTAAGCACTTTTATATAAATTTCCAAAATTCATCACATGGACTTTTGTCAATCGAAATTCACTCGCATGAAACTTGACCGACACCCTTGATGGGTCTTGGTAATTTCCAGGGTCGGCCGAGTTTTCCCAGAATATACTTGACTGCCACCCGCACATAGGAAAATCAATTTTAAGCCAACGACCGAGTTTAATCTAGGATAAACTCAACTAGCAACTCAAAATTACTTTGTCGCATAGTACTATAGGCCAAATTACCTCTATTGAAACTCGACTGACGACAATGTGTGAAATGTGCAGAAAAAGTGTTTCTAATCATTGGAGTGTTGCAAAACTTGAAAATAGATCCATTGCACACCCCAAACTTCTAGAATACATTCTCAAGTGCATCTACTGGCTAGTAGACACCCCATATGTAAATAGGTTTCCTTAGGTTTCATTTCAAGTTTGCTTCTTATGCTCCTATCTATTATTAAGTGGATTTGTCTACTAAGAGCCCCTTTCTCTCTAGCTTACTATAGATCAACATCAATCTGAGTGAGATAGGTTATTTGTGAGATAGCTGGTTCAATGTACTCGTTGTGATGTTCTCAACTTTCCTTTTCCAATCCCTTTCTCTCAAGCTATGATGGTGGAAGCTTCTCCTTGGTGAAGGTGAAGTTGAATGCTAAAGTTCTAAGAGAAGAGTACGTAATTCCTTCAAGGCAGAAGATTTTTTGCAAGAGGACATCTCCTTGCAAAAGGTGGCTAGCTTGTTGCAAAAGTGGGTAAGCCCTTGTGAAGGTTGAAGACTTGCTCTAGGAGAGGTAAGTCCTTGTAAGGTTATGGACTCCTTTGTTCCTTAAAAGGAAGGCTAGGTATCCTTGCCTTGGAAAAGTAAGGTCGTATTGTATCTCTTATAATGGAATATAAGAAGTGTGCAATGATTGAAAATCCTAGGGATTGACCCCTCTAGGTAGTGGATGTACATGTCCTAATTTGGAGTTTGGAACCGGTATGCATACGTTGTGTTCTTGTTCTTGTTCAATCTCTCTCATCCTTGCTATACATGCTTAGTTGCACTCAAATTCCATATATGGAATCTTATCTCTTGATATAATTTGAAGGTATAATGAATTTGGTTTAAGTGTTTAATCTCTATCAACCCCCCTTTTAGATCCCATTGATCCAACACATGTGTCATGGAGGTAAACTATGGTGGATTTGAGGAATGAGGATGGACATCCATTGGGGTCTATGTTTCCTATATTGTTCTTCCATACTTGCTCATCACCATTGAAAAATGTAGTAATACACCTTTGTCAATCATGTCTCATGATTTGGCTGATTTGGAGGATGCCCACAATTCAAGTCTAATGAAATTGACCCATGCAATTCCCATTTTCCATCTAGCCTTTCACTTGATCAAAGCATTTATTAACTATGTTTTTTCCTCATAGGGCTCACGTCTTCAGTTTTGGTTGTCATTCTATGATTTTCCCTAGCAAACCAACTAGTACACAATATTGTCTAATGAAGGCTTAAGCTTGTAGTACCCCTCCAAACTCCTCGACTCCCAAATTATATTGATTTGCTCTAACAATTCACTACAACCACATATCTTCTCCTCGGCCAACTTGAGAGTTGAAATGCCAATTTTGGTCCGTTAATCAACTCCCAATATCCAATTCTTAACTAAACTATTAAACCACTTTTAATCTCACCATTAATCTATCTATAGTTAATCAAACTTGACTAATAGAAAATTTTTGAGTAATTATGGTTTTGGCCAAAACATGTCATAAACTAAAACTATTTTGAGATGGCAATTGAATCTGATTAATATAATTGGGGAATGGAACATTATCCTACATCTGGATGCCTATTCAACCATATTGAGCCAAGTATTAGAACATATTTTTATAATATTCTATATGAGGGTTGACTGTACACGAGTTATCTCACTTTAATATGGGAAAACATAATATGATCGCCCGTTGTCGTTTCACCTATTTAAGTCTTCATTTGAGAATTACTTGGAATTATCAACCTAATAGTACTAGACAATTTTAGTAACCTCCTTACGGCTGAATGTGGGGACCATCCTTTTGTTTAAAACCTTAATAGGAATAGTAAGGATAAATATTTAAATATGCAACAAAGAATGAGAATTGAGTAGATATCACAATGATTTTTCCTTTTTCCAATATGATAAACAAAGTAACATTTATAATAATTTTCTAAATTATAGTATAATTCACTACTATTCAGCATCTTAAGCATGTTTTGATGTGCCACCATCTGGGCATGAACATATCCTACGGTTCTAAAGTTAAGATCCACAACTCATGCCATGTTTACATCTATGAAGTCATTATAAGGTCTCAATATTTTGACATGGACGAAGTTATAGATCACATGAGATCATTTTATAACCCTTAATAAAATTGATTAGATACAAAATCATACATACTAAAGAGAGAAAACATGTAATACAATGCTTAACACATAAGATACTAGGATAGGAAGGAAAATATATTTCATGATCTAAAAATTGACCCAATCACTCTAGGAAGTGAGAATACACTAACACTCTAGATTGATCTTTATTTTTGTTACTTGACTATTAACTCAACCTTTCTATTACACTCTCTAGACCTAAACTTGTTAAACCAACTAACATGAGACTCATATAGAGACCCAGTGAATGTAAAAATCCACCCAAAACATTCAACATTTGTTGGTTGTATATTAAATTTATTATAATATTATATCAATAACATATCTCTCTATAGAAAAACAACATACAATTATATAGTGATCAGTTTCTTAAACTGTGAGTCTACAAAGAAGCAAATTTAAAAGTATCAAATTTTAAATTTATAACATGAAACCTTTTAGGACTCTCACAACTCAATATAGAGTCGAATCATATATATGGGGTCAAAACCTGAAACCTTTTAGGATGTCGGCAACTCAATACAGGGTCAAAGTAGATATGTGGGGCTGAACATAGGGATTTGGGGACGTTGTGTCACCTAAGATTTAACTCTTACTTGTTAAGCAAAATCAGGAGTTCAAAGATGTTTAGAACTAAATTGAGTCTAACAAAATGAAACAAAGAAAAATAAATAAAAATAAAGAAAAAAATTTAGTTAATTCCTATTAATCAGGAGGAGTTCTTGGCTATGTAACCACAAATCAGGAAGTTTATGTACCCCTTTGTAAGGCACAAACTACATTCAAATACCCTATCAATCATTTAATATTCCAATCCAGCATGTACCTATTGGTAAGGTATGCCCAGGAAGCCAATCATGTGATGATTGACATGGCATATACCATAAAAGATTTGATTAATACTCATAAAGGCTATCTTCCAATTCGTTCTGTTTCATTTAGTTATGAGAGAATCATGAAACATTATGAATGTCTAAAGAATGACAATACTCAATGGTGTATGTCTTCAAGTATAATCCTTGGCGGATGAGATCATACGAATGTTAAGGGTGTGTACATTCTTGTTATGTACCTGATCGATTGTTACTGTGGAAGGTAGATAGACACCAACAACACATAAGACTAGAGTGTGGGCTGGTGGATGACATAATATCATTAGTCATGATATAGCAATATCATGCAAAGGACACATATACATGTTAGGGAACAATGTATTAGACATACCCACCTTGAGAGTGACACATGGAAACTATCTTTGGTGGTCATAGTCATCTCACATAGTGAAGGTGGTGATTGTGATTCTTAGACCTAAAATCATTGCACTCATCACATGTCATTGGTTTACTCTTTGACATCATCAAACACAGTCCTATAACATGGATTGTTATGAAGGTGATGATTGGGTGACTTTGACACATGGGGGATGGACTATGAGTGATAGATATGGGGTTTGACCTCCAACTAGAGTAGGATATCCTAACCACTTGATAAGTGAGACTGAGAAACACATGTGCATGCACACGTGGATCAATATATGATATTGAGGTCACATTATCTCAGGCGGTCTACTCTTGGTTCAAGAAACATGGATTGAATTTTGAGAGGATGATGAGTCCATGCCTCAAGTTCATTCTGGATATCAGTGACAAAGGAATTATACAATCGCCGTAACACCTTACACATATTGTAGGTTGAAGTTGTTCTCCAATTTTACATTCACTTGGGTAGAAATGATGTGCGACTAGGCACCACTCCTTGATTGTGATGTCATAAGCTAGTTATGGACATTCACTACTAACATGATATGGGACCTATAGGGTCACACACAAAGGAACTCATCTAGAAGAGGAGTTTATCTTGAATGATGATTGGATTAATTATTAAAGTGTTTAGGTATTCAATTCACGAATTAAATCGACAGATTGGTTGAATGGACTGTCAAGCAACCATAGTAAGTGTTGAGATGGCCGTTTGGGCAGCCAGACTGGTGCCTCAAGTGTTGAGATGACCGTTTGGGTGGTCAGGCTAATCAAAGTTCGAATTGGCTAAGTTTTGCCCAAATTGCAGAGTGAACTAATCGATTCAATCTGATGAACCAATTTGCTCAACTCAGGCTCATTAGAAGGCCATCTGGGTGAGCGAGATTGACATTTCACATGGGTGAGATGGCTCAGTTGGGCCAAATGAAGGTTCTGGATGTTTCCCACACTTGTTTCAATTGCACATTACTTGTGGTGCAAGGAATTGATATGTGATATTAGTTGGAATCAACATTGCCAAATTTTGGTGCAATTGGAAACTGCCAAACGGTTGTTTGGAAGTGCGAGACGATTGTCTTGTGTTATCATATGAGCATATGGGTCACCAGATGTCTATTTCAGCTATCACATGTTGCAAAAATTCATGATCTTCCAGTCCCTTCCACTACCGCACAATACTGTATAGATTGAGAACCCTGACGCAAACACCACTTATAAATAGAGGGGTACTAGGGGCTTCCTAAAACATAACACAGACAATTGAGAATTAGTTCCTCTAAAAAATGTTGTCCTCTTTGATTTTGGTAACCAAGAGAGCCCAAGAAAGTCCTACACGACTAGGGAGAGATAGCTACGGGAGAGAACAACTAAGAGTTGTCATTGTGGGAGAGCACGTTGGTGACTAATATGCCAACAGGAGGGACAACTCCTTCCTGTCTATTGTAGTTGAACAACAAGAGTTCCAGTTAGTCCGTGTGGAATACTATAGAGGTAGGAGTCCTTCGACTACTGCTTAGAGAGCAAAGTCAGTCTGCAGTCCCTGACGAGACCACCAGAGTCACTGCAGAAACTGTTCTATTCAATGTTCATAGTGAAAACCAGGAGCTGCACAACCATCGTCTAAGAGCAACTAGATACAATTGCACAGAACCATGTATAACTCGTTAAACTATCCTTCATATTTCATAGTAATTGATGCGATCTTGCTAGTATGGGAATACAAATTTTTTTTTTGTTTCCGCTGCTATACTCTGTGCCAATATTTTCTGACAGTGGTATCAAAGCCACATCAATTTACTATGCTTTATGATAATCAATATGGTCAGATTTTTGGTTTAATTGTTTATTTATTGCATATGATGCGAATACTTAAACTGTCTCATATGTGTATCCGATCAAAGACCACATAATCCCAAAGTAATATATATATATATATATATATATATATATATATATATATATATATATATATATATATATATATATATATATATGCAATTTACATGCATCGCTTAGAAAGCAGTTTTGATGGTGGATGTGTAGCGTGGTTATGTCCAATACCCTATATCTGTGTGTGGTTGGATGTTTTGGTTTGGTTCATGTTTATCTTGGTCTATGTACCGAGCCTATACCTCCCTCTTCCCAATGTAAATTTAATGCTTTCCTACCTTTGCTCCCCTCAAATGTAACTTGAGGTTTCTATTATTCAATGTAATAAAGTAGCAAAATGATAGTTTATTTTCTTGCAACGATGAGGAAGATGATCATCGAGATGAGACGACCAGTTTATGAGATGAGTTGACTGTTTGGAGGACCATGAAGGACAAAATGATGGAACCAGACGACCACCTAGTAGGCCTAACCAACCGTTTAGAAGGAGTGTAAACATCAGTTGGATAGTAGGTCAAACCGTTCATTTGGAAGGAGTCCAAACATCAGTTGGATAAAAGGGCCAACCAGCCAAGAGATGAGACAACCGGTTCAAGGATTTAACTGATCTACCCAGACTGGCAAGCACATGTCTACACCAATAGAAGGTTCATGCATGTGATGTGATGATTGACCTAGGTGGTAGTAATTCCTTGTGGCTCCAAGGAATTACAAGTAGACATGGCCATAACCATCACTTTTGTGTTTTACATTGCATATTTATGTTGTGGGATATAGCATATATATGATACATACTATATATGTGGTGATTGGATACAATATATGTAAATATATTTATGATATATATAAATCTCTCAATCAAACATATCAAGACTAAGATGCTTTCTAACAACAATATACATGAAAAACTTCTTTGACTAAGCGTAGGCTACGCCTCCGCGGGGTGCATTATTATCGTATTAGCTATTGGGTTAGGTTTATCTGGTGATTCTTAGAGTGTATGGGCCCAAAAGCATACTATAACATACTGAATCTTGGATTCAAGTGCAATTTAACCTATTTTCAAGATTTTATTTCCTTCATATCCTTTTTTTCCTTTTTCCTAAATTCTCCTATATTTTCTATCCTCTTTGTCCTCATTGTTGAAATTTAGGAATACTTAATGGTTTGAATTATATTTACCCACATTCATTTCAATGAATGGGTTTTTGCACAAATATCTCAACACTTGTGTTAATTAGAGTCTAATTATGTAAAATGACCATTAATGAGAGATAATTAGTGGATTATATTAATTTATAGATTTTATGGCTTTGGGGAAAAGAAATGAGAAAATAAGAAATTTATATCTAAATTATTAAGAAAGGTACTAAATATATTCAGGCACTTAACATACAATTAAATACAAAAATGCTTTCAAGATGAGAAGTTAATGTAAAGTTAGACTCCTCACACTTTAATTAGAAACCCATGAATTTTCACATCAATTGGTAATTCCTTACCCTCTTAATTAATTAAATGAATAATCAACTCTAATATATATAAATGCCTATCACATGGAAAAAAGAAACCCCCTTGACTCCTATTTAGTATGCCTTTAATTTGTTTGACCATTGAATAATAATTACTTTCCCAATTGAATTGGTATTTAAAATCCTAATTACCATAGGTTTTAAAGGTGTTTGACTAAGTGATTAAGAATTTTCCTAAATACTCTTCCCCTCAACATAATGTAACGATGCACTACTTTCTCCCCCCATCTCAAATGCGACATCGCATTATTCCTATCTAAAATAGGCGACGTCCGTCGCCTCCTCCTCCCCTTCATGTAACATCTCCCTCACGTGGATCTCATGCGTTGCCTTTCACGCATGCCTAAAACTGGTGGAAGGCCATTTCTTCCGTATTAGACCCACATTGCGTGACTTTGGCATTGTGAGATGCAAGCTGCTCCGTAGTCACCTCCCCCTCCTCTGGCCTTTTCACCCTTCTCCTCTCCACCCTTCCCTCTTTCTCGCACTACACAACCTGGAATGCAAACCCTAGCCACCACCACAAGGTTTGGAGCCACCATCATTTTCCCTTCCTTCCTCAATGCCCCATTACCATCATCATAGAACCCTAGCCGTCATTGTTGGTATGCATCATCCACACCTACAATGGCTTTATCCATCTGCTTCCACAATTGGACACCAGCAACTACAACCACTACCACCTCCTTCTGCCTAGCTCCTCCACTGTGCCGCCGACCACCCTTGATGTGCCGCCTAACCACAACACCAACACTATCATCGTTATTGTCCTCAAGATGCCAACTCATGTGGCAAGCTAGTAGATCGTGACAGTGACTTCCTTAAGAGAACCTACCATACAGTCTCAGAGTGTGACCTGCATCAGTGACCTGTAATCAACATCGCCATCGGCAAATTTAGCCACCCTCATCTCCTTCCCTCCCACAACAACGCCAACGCCATCTAACCTTACATCATCCACCCTGCCGCTAGCCATTCTAGCAGTACCTACTGCATCAGTTGCCCTCACCAGCAACAAGAGCGACCTGCAACTTACATAATCATCGTTGTGTGCTCAAACCCGGTCCCCTTTTCTCTTCATCACCTCGGTCATGACCACTGCCATCTCCACCTATTGATCCATCATGGCTGATCTGAACTGACCACTTCCTCCATCAACCATGTCAGCCATGACCTGGACCTTGAGGAGCTTAACCACCACCGAGTGCTCCAACAAGTCTCTGCAACACCATGCTACAACTCCCTTGCTGACAATAGTACAACAACACCCGATGCCTTCAACACAACACCACTTCCAGAACAACCCCAACGCCATCACACCTTGACAGTAGGGCGTTGTAGCCACCAAGTGCAACACCGTCGACCTTAATAGTGACACCGTCATTTGCAACCACCAGATCTGTAACACCATGATGTCTGCAAATGCCCCATTCAACCTGACGATGGTTACTCATTACAGGATGATCCTTCTTGGGTCACATGGTCATAGAGAACATGATGATGTGTTCAGGTCCCCATCTCATTGTGAATCAACTAGACATGCAACCTCTGTGGTAACCCTAGACATGCAAGTCTTCATTTCATATTCAATAGTTTTGTTTTAGAAAACATATTATAAATATGGGATAAGTATGGAGTAAGGATAATCTATATAATTAAAACCATAACATGAACTAGTCAATTAGCTTACCTATCAAATTTGTTGTATACAAATGTAAATATTATATTGCATGAAATCAAACCTATAATGATACATTAAAGTGGAGACTTGATATTAAATAGAATATATTGTATAAGACCCTGGTAGATTGATATCCAAATGATTAATGAATCACCCTAATTTCTTATTGTATACTTTACCAAGCCCTAAGAATCATTAGGGAATGTATCCTTGTTTTAATGTATCCTTTACATTAGAAACCATATATAGATGCATTACATGAAAACTAGAAATACATATGATTCTAGGAAATTATCTCATCTAAATTGATCCAAGGGAACTTGAAATCTGTATAAGAATGCATCTAACTATATTGTCTTCTTATGAATTAAATGGTGAAAAAGATAATAATGTGTAAAGGAATATACTTTTATAAACATATATCTAGATGACATGTTAGTTAGATCAAAGCATGTGTATATTAGTGAACCTAATAGATATTCATGTGGTATATACTTACACAAATATACATGGTAATCATGATGTTAGAAATAATATGGATTCACATTATATAGAAGAGAATGACATATTTAAACCTATTGTAAGAATATATATTATTATCTACATATATATGAGTTACATAGACTTATGTGACTAAAAATGGGTGATTAGAACTAAGATTGATATATAAAGCATCACATATTCTATCAACAAAGATTAACATCATAAAATATAACATGACATTAGATGATCGGGAATTGGGTATGAATAATATAAAAATATAATAGGAATGAATATGCTCACTTTGACTTGGCTAATATACACAATGTGTTTCTAGGATGAAAAGTTGACTTTGTGGACCAAAGTATACTATTCAAGTTAACCTTTATGTGTGAAAAGAGTTATGAGCATTCTAACCCTAAGTTGGGCATATTTTTATCCAATTCTATTTTCTCAATGAGGCATGAACCTATACCTTAGTTTCAATAATTCTTATTATTTCATTTCAATTATTCTAGGGTCTTGGACCCCACTTGTAAAAGTTAACAAATGCTTAAATCTGCCATTGAACTATTATAGCATGATGGTGTAAATGACTAATTAACTAATGTAGTGTACATGAGTACAAACCACCCATAGTTTGGGCATGAGCCCTGGGGAATGTGACCACTCTCCCCACTTATATATATATATATATATATATATATATATATATATATATTATAGGTGTTTGGGAATGTAACCACTCTCCTTCACCTATTTATTTTTGTTGAGGTTAGGTAGGTGCCTCATCCCTATATTAGCTTAATGTAGTCCTATTAAATCATGCATGCAACTTTATTATTATTTAAATTGGCAAAATTCTTATTTATTTACTTGCCTCATATTCTTGACCCTATTAGCATCATGATTCTTTATTATTTCATGCTTTAGTTTATAATTGTCCTTATTCCTTAATTGACACATACATTTTCTCTCCTCTTACTGGGTGATCCCAACCACCCAGGTTTAGGATCAGAGTGCGCAACAGGAACATGGAGAACCAGCCTAAGACTAGGAGAAGGAGTTCATCCTTCCATCATGGACTATATGTTAAGTTATTATTTTTTGGAGACATATTGATGTAGTTGAGTATCCCTCTACTAGATCCTTTATTTGTATAATACATGTACACCTTTTTGGGAAAAATTTATGTACTCTTTGTTAAATTGAATATAGTCAAAAATGTCAACTTCCGCTGCTATTCATTGGATTTTGTTTACCATTGCTATTAGTAAAGATGTGGTGATTTCACTTATTTACACATACAAATAATTATGGCAAGGAGTTGCACATATTATCTATCAAGAATTGCATATGATGCAATTGGCAAAAGTTACCTACCTTGGTAATTTATTGTGTTTTGCAGAGTTGGTCGGGTCATAGTTGAATTATCTTGGATCTTGCTCATTACAAAATTGATTCACAGTAATTTTTTGAATTGATACTTAAGGGTTGTCAATTTGAACAAAATAATGAGAATGATAATTAATTAAAGACCTAATTATTATCGCCCAAACTTTAATCAAATCAAATAAAAAATGAGTTTTTGACGAAATCACAAATTCTTTCGTAGAATCAAATTGCAACAAACAACAGTCACTTTTATCTACAATCGATCCTTGAGAAGGACAAATTAACTAGGAACAACTTCAATGACTGGTTCATGATGTTGAGAATCATTTTCTCACAGGAGCACAAGATCTATGTCCTGGTAATGCCAGAACCAGAGGAACCACCTCAAAATGCACCAAGGGCTGACAAGGATTCTTATAAGAAGCGTACTGAAGATGTCATGGATGTCAAGTGTCTGATCCTATGCTCCATGAACTATGAGTTGTAGAGGCATCATGAGAATATGGGTGTGATTGAGATGGTCACACATCTGAAGAACATGTACCAAGATCAGGCAAGACAAGAGAGATATGATGTCTCCAAGGCACTATTCAAATGTAACATGGCAGAAGATGTCCCAGTAGGTCCTCATGTGCTCAAGCTCATTGGGTATGTGGATAACCTTGCTAGACTGGGATTCCCCTTGGGTTAAGAGTTGGCCACTGAAGTGATTCTGTAGTCTTTTCCAGATTCATACAGTTAGTTTGTCATGAACTACAACATGAACAACTTCAACAAGTCATTAACAAAGTTGTTGGGCATGTTTGAGAACAACTGAGGGACATATGAAGAAAGACAAGCCCAAGTCTGTGATGATGATCAACAAGACAAAGGGGAAGTCTAAAGGCAAAGACAAAGGTAAGATGAGTTCTAAAGCTATCCAGAAGGCCAAGTCTTCATATATCAAGGTAAAGGGAGGTGTGAAGAAAGTGAGAGGCAATTGTCACCATTGTCACTAGCTTGGACATTAGAAAAGAAATTTCCCACTCTGGATAGAGGAACTAAAGAAGAAGAAGGAAGGCACTGAGGCCTCCACTTTAGGTATAAATGTTATAAGATAAATTTGATTGCTTCTTTGTTTTGGTATGTGATACCAAATAGAGATCTGACACACTGATGTGCATGATCTAACAAGAAGTAAAAGCCTTCATGAAAGGACAATGATGGACGAGGCGGAGCAAGAGTTGCGGAAGATTTAGTATACATTTAAAATTTATCTTAGCCCAATGGGCATGTAATAGAGTTAGTTGAATTACTATTTCATTTTTCCATTAGAAATATTTCTTTTATGTATGTTGTATGATAAGGATGTTAAATCAATAAAAGGTTGTTTATGTTTCAAAAGATATGATCTTGCATGGCAATACCCAAACATTTAATGATGTTTGCACAAAAGACTTTGAGATGAGTGTTTATAACATTAATACCATAGGATTATAATTGATAACTCAAGATTATCATTAACAATAGTCATCTTGAACGTACATATAAAAATGCATGTCTAGAACACATATTGATGTTAATCTAGATTCTGTTGGTTATTGAACCTAAGGAAATATGCGATTCTTGCTTGTACATAATATGACATGTCATCCTTAACTAGATGTAGTGGGAGGATAAGCTTACACTAGACCTCATAAATATGATGCATGAAGATATTATGGATTGAATGCTATAGATAATTAATCATACTTCATTTCTCTTACTAGTAATATGATGATATGTACTCAGTGAAATAGAAACACAAATCTCTTAAAATGTTCAAGGAGATTATAAGTGAAGTATGACTTTGATAAAAGTATTAAAAAACTTTTATGAGATCAAATATTGAAATACTTTGCATTAATACCTTGAGTACCTTTAAGAAATACATGTGATAATATATCATAGATTAATCCATCTGAGCATGATGAAGTGTTAGGATAAATGAACTACATCATGATGGGCCAGGATATAATTATCAATTAGTCTAATTTTCTTATCCTCATAAATATATAATCACTAAATGATGTACTATCTAAATGGTTTATAAGGCATCATATATGATATGATTTGGGAATGTCCCAATGTGTCTAGAGGATTGTAACCTACATTGAGAAAATAGTTTCTTGAAAAGGTTTATCCACAAACCATAATTTTTGAATATTACTACTAATCCCAATCCAATAACAAAAGTGTTTTGTTGATAGGATAATTGAGTTGCTAAAGAACCAGTGAGAGTAAAAGTATAACTCAAAATGTTAAAAATCAACAAAGAGGTACAATGAGAGCTAAGAGAATTACAACTCATTGTGGAATCTCAAGTTCGTCATGTAACACAGTTCTAGTAGAGCATATCTAAGATTGGAGGATTGTGATTCCAATAATTCTAATGGGTTGGTCATAACAAGATGAGCCAACTAATCAACTAGAAGCTTGAGTACCATAATCTGAGCAAAGGCTTAAGGACATTATGCGATCCATGTAAGCTAACAAGGTAGGACCTTGATAGCACCCTAAAGGTGTAATACCCAAAGGGTGCAATAGGGTCTTGTGGCATAGACCTACATGGATAACATAAAATAACATATTGGTTGAATAAGTCTTCAAATCAGTTCAAGTTGTTGAATGTGATAGAAATTGCTCTACCAATTGTCATGCTTGTTGTTGTAGTTAAAATAGACTATGAGATGTTGTAGTTACCAATTTTTGTGCTTGTTGTTGTGAACACATAGTTATACTATATGGATCTAGAAGTCCATAAGATGAACTTATGGATGTTCCAACCTTCAATGACACAATAGTAGTACTATGACAACAATGGAGCTAAGTGTTAGGCAATGCATATTAGATACCATGTTACAATGGTTTCATCCCAAAGAAAAGAGATAGGAAACATGAAATATACCAACTAATAGCAAAATGTTGCTAACCTGCTAGATTAAGCACTTGCACAGTAGAATCATGATGGACATGTTTGGATCACTAAGAATGATATTCATGGACGATTGGCTCTAAGTGCAAGTGGGAGTATGTTGATAAGGTATGCCCATAGAGCCAATCATGTGATGATTGGCATGGCATATACCATAAAGGATTTGATTAATACTCATAAAGGAAAGCTGCCAATTCATCATGTTTCACTCAGTAGTGAGACAATGAGGAAACATTATGAATGTCTAAATAATGACAATACTGAATGACGTATGTGTTCAAGTATTAGCCTTGGAGGATGAGATCAAAGGAATTTTAAGAGTGTGTACATTCTTGTTATGTCCCTAGTCATTTGTTACTATGGAAGGTAGATAGATACTAGTAACACATAAAACTAGAGTGTGGGTTGTTTGATGACATAATCTCATTAGTCATGATATGGAAATATCATGCCAAGCACACACATACATGTTAGGGAATAATGTATCAGATAGACCCACCTTGAGAGTGACACATGAGAACCATCATTGGTGGTCATAGTCAGCTCTCATAGTGAAGGTGGTGATTGTGATTCTTAGACTTGTAATCACTACACTCATCACATATCGTTGGGTATGCTTTGACATCATCAAATGCAATCCTAAAACATGGGTTGTTATAAAGGTGATGATTGGTTGACTTTGGCACATTGGGATACTCTGTAAGTGATAGATATGTGATTTGCCCCTCCTACTAGAGTATGATATCCTGGCCACTTGATAAGTGGGACTGAGAAATGCATGCACATGCACATGTTAATCGATATATGATATTGAGGTTAAAGTATCTCAGACAATCTGCTCTAGTTCAAGAAACATGGATTAAACATTGAGAGGATGATGAGCCATGCCTCGAGTTCATTTCAAATATTAGTGATAAAGGAATATACAATTGCTGCAACACCTTACACAAATTGTAGGTTGAAGTTGTTCTCCAACTTTCCATTTACTTGGGTAGCACTAATGTGAGACTAGGCACCACTCCTTGCTTGTGTTGTCATAATCTAGTAATGGACATTCACTAACGTGATATGAGACCTATAGGGTCACACACAAAGGAACTCATCTAGAAGAGGATTTTATCTTGAATGATGATTGGATTGATTACTAAAGAATTTAGGTACTCAATTGACACAAAAGATCGATAGATTGGTCGATTTGACTACCAAACAACCATCTCTAGTGTTGATATGGCCGTTTGGGCAGCCAGACATGCATCTCAAGTGTTGAGATGGTTGTTTGGGTGGTCAGGATAATCAGAGTTTGAATTGGCTAAGTTCTGCTCAAATTGAGGAGTGAACTGATTGGTTTAATCTGATGAACCATTCGGCTCGAATCAGGCTCATCAGACGACCATATGGGGTGAGTGAGATAGGCATATTACATGGGTGTGATGGCTCGGTTGGGCCGAACAAAGGTTCTGGATGTTTCCCGAACTTGTTTCGATTGCACATTACTTGTGGTGTAAGGAATTAATAAGTGATATTAATTGGAATCAAAAGTGCCAAATTTGTGTGTGATTGGAAACTTCCAAATGAATGTTTGGCAGTGCAAGACGACTGTCTCGTGTCACCAGATGACCATCTGGGTCACCAGACGGCCATTTTGGCTGTTGCTGGTTGTGAAAATTCAAGATCTTCTGGCCCCTTCCACTCATGCACAATCCCGTACATACTGGGAACCCTAACCCAAAACCCGCCAATAAATAGAGGGGTAGGGGGTTCCCAGAACACAACACAAATAACTAAGAATAACTTCCTTTGACAGTGATTGTCCTCTCTGGTTGTGGTAACTGAGAGGGCCCAAGCAAGACATACCCGACTAGGAAGGGATAGCTGTGGGAGAGACCAAATGAGAGTTTTCGTTGTAGCAGAGCACGTTGGTGACTAGTATGCCAAAGGGAGGGACAACTCCTTCCTATCTATTCTAGTAGAATGATAAGAGTTCTAGTTGGTATGTGTAGACTACTCTAGCAGGAGTTCTTTGGGTGCTACTCGGAGAGCAAAGTCAGCCTGCAGTCTATGGCAGGACCATCAGAGTCATTGTAGAAACCGTTTGTTGTTCGTGGTGAAGACTAGGAGCTGCACAACCACCATCCAAGAGCAACTGGAAATAGTTGCATAGAAGCTAGTTGTTGTCACTGGACTTGCTCTAGGACCAGGTATAAATTGTTAAACCATTCTTCCTATTTCATAGTAGTTGACGTGATCTTGTTGGTATGGGAATACAAATAGATAATTTTTTTTTGTTTCTACTGCTATACTCTGTGCCCATATTTCCCAATAGTACCGTGTTATTTATTGTATCAACTAATAAAATCTATCTATTTATAAACATAAACCCTATTGAGGTGGACCAAATAGAGTCAACCACCTGGCTCTCAATTCATACTATCTAAGATGCACGGGTAACACATTATAGAAGGGTTGAAAAGACAAGAACACCCTTACATGTATGATACAAATAAAGCACAACCAAGGGCATATGTGTGAGTTTGGCCCCTAGATTCTTCCTTATCAAAAGAAAATCAAAGAATACTTTGATCCTAGTGTCAAACCTCAAATCAACCTTAAATCATTTCTCATTACCATGAGTGATCCCTCCAATCAAGTCTAGGTACTTAAGCCGAAGCAAACGATCCCTGAGGCAGGAATCTAAGTTGGATGGAGCTTGCAGAAGCTCATTCAACATGTCTGACAGGAGGGAGGAGTAGGTAAAATAGAGAATCAAGATGAAAGATTGGGACAAGAAACCTCAATGCATTCACAAGGTCAAACCAGAGGTGAGAAGGACAAAAGCGAGGCAAAGTCACGTTTATAGCTAGAAGGGCAATCTATCTATCATTGAAGCAACTAATAAAAAAAGGCAAAAAGGGGTTTTTGAAAAGTGCTTACCTTGAGAGTCAATTGAGGATGGTAGATAGTTCATAAAGGATGAAGGTGAGATTCCACATCTCTTCCGAACTTCATGAAGGTCTGAAGCTCCAGTTGTGAGTCGAATTCCCAATGCATGGTGGCTAGAGAAGGCGAGGCATGCTCGGGACAAAATAGGCTGAACCAAAACTGATGACAAGTATTTTGGGGTGTGAAGAAGAACATGGAAGAATTTAGTTGGAGTCCAAAGCTCTGAAGTGGAAAGGAGGCTAAATATAGCAAGGGAAGTACAAGGGAGATGGGGACAAGTTTGTAGAGGTGGAAAGAAAGCAATAGAATGCTAAGTTTTATGGGTCAGGTGTGAGATAATGTAAGAAAGGTGTTGGTAAGAGAACCATGGTGGAATATATGGAGGGGAGATCAGGGAGAGAGGGAAAAGCCAAAGGAATCTCTATGCAAACCAATGTTATGAACATGGAATCGATCAGGAAATAGTTCGCCGAAAGCAGAAAGGTAGGGGACAACTTTTCCATCCTTAGATCCACATCTGATGACCACATAAGAATTTGAGTTTTATTAATATAACGAAAGTAGCACGAAAACCGAGCACTTTATGAAAGTTGAAAATTGAATGTATTTCATTCAAATGATTTATATCTTTCTTCCTAATCCAATTTGAGGGATCAAACAAGGTGCAAATACGTCCAAATTTGACACCTAGGCCAATTAGGACATGGAGAATCCATTCTTTGAATCAAGTTTCCCTTTTGGGGTTGTTTACTTTTTAATATAATATTTTAGACTTTAGGTTATATTCTCTCTCCTAAACTAAACTAGGATAGGGGAGATTGTCCAATAAATGTGAAAATTCATACATATATTAATTTTGGTATGTGGATGTCTAATTTGGGTTTTATTTCCACTTTTGAAGATATTTAGTAATTTATTTAATACTTTTGGCTTTTTCTCCTATTTTCTTCTCTAAAAAAATATTAGGATAATTATTATTGTTCAAATAATGTGAAACTTGGCACCCAAGCTAATTGGAACCCAAGGAACACATTTTTACCATTATATTTCACTTTTGAGAATTCATTTTGTGAGTCATATCACCATTAGAGTTTTGAACAATTTATCTTTATATATATATTGGTAATCTTCAAATAGAGTCCCATTAATTTCACATTGGTGCAAAAAGAGTTACATATTTTTATTATGCACAAAATTCCATATTTTACTTGTCAATATATCTAGGACATTAATTTCATTTTAACTTAGGTTTTTGTACATGAATGTTTCAATTGTCAAACTAATACATGTATTAAGAATATTATTTCTCTTATTGTACACATCACAGACTGTGCAGGTGAGGATGTCTCACCCGAATGCTAACAAGTACCCATTGATGTGTGCGGATCCCAAAAATTTTAAGGCTGATGGGCTTGGTATACTTTAGGCTGACGAGTTCCTACCCATCTTTGCTGAGCGTGTCATATATCTTCTTCTCCTTCTTTATTATGAACATAAGAGGGAAAATGATGTTTAGTGTAGAGAAGGTGGAGTTGACTTGTGGCTTTCCGGATGAGATGGAATTGTGCGATGAGGAGGATTGGTGCAACAATGTTGCTAACTTTGTAAAAGATCTCTAGTGATCTCTCGAGAGTTGCACCCCTACAGATGAGGCATAGTGTGACATCTCCCTAGATGAACCCGCATGATGTGTTTCCATGCTGTGCAGTTCTAAATTGCAATGTGACTAGGTCTACTCATAGATAGTGACCTAATCCACACCACCATCTGAATCCCCACTGCTAGTATCCATAGGCGTAGCAGAGACGTGTTGGTAGTCGGGGTCAAATTTGTGCATCATGAAGTTCATTAATGGTCAACATTGGGTACCATCCTCATACATGGGGTATGTGGAGCGTGTGGCACATGATGGAAAGCAGTTCATACCTTCTTTCATGACAGTTGGGGTAGACAACATTAGTGATGATGATCCTTCAACGTTTTTCCTTATAACTATCCTCTTCAACCTTTTAAAGCTTCCCTTCATTGCGTCCATGTCGTCATTGAGGGGTGAGTGAGCATCAAGGAAAGGGGAAGTGAAATCAAGTTGGTTTGGAGCAAATTGAGTCAAGTTCACGATGAAGATGAGTGGTTGGCCAACTTAAAAACCAATTAGTTTGAGTGGAATCAACCCGAGTTTGCTGGTTGGAGATGGTTTGTATCTGACATTGGTAGTGGTGATGACGATGTCATTGCGGCGTAAACATCTTGAATTCAGTGCTGACCTAGGAGTAATCGAGTCAAATTTGACTAACCAACTTAGTTTCACGATCAGAGGATGAAGAGTTCTTGAGGTGGAGTGACAATGTCGATGATTATTGTCACAGGTTAACAACCTAACACCACTCTACACCTCAGGTGCCAACAGAAGGTGTACAATAGAGTTAAAGTTGCCCGTCCCTGAGTGGATCAAACACATAAATATGTAAATGCACCAAATAAAGAGCTTCCATACATAAACCAAATTGTTCATTACATAGGGGCCCAAAGGCATATGAGTTCTATAGAACAAAACTTAATACATGAGAAACAAATTACAGAAGAAAAGAACATAATATAAGAGTCCCATTTAGCTTTAGCATCCCCATGATAGATCTGATTTTTGTGAGCCAGCATATAGAGTAGTGACATCATCTTCCTTTCATCATAAGCATCATAAGCAGAAGGTACCTATAAAACATATGCAAGTGGTACACATCATCACAATATATAAATATATTGTACTGAGTATGCCTACATGTCATTTAATTTACCTCTTTTCATACTTGACAATAAGGATAAAAGTAAACTTGGCAGTAATAAGAAATTACAACAATATATCAATACTAAGCAAGAGTTTATTAACAAATGTTGTAACAACCGAGCCCACTACCCAAGGCTCTAGTAGAGTTTCAAGAATGACGACTGGCCCCACAAACCACCACTAGCCTTAACTACGTGCTTTGTCCTCACTTACATGCATGCCAGGATCAACTTCCCGATAGGTCACCCATCCCAATACTACTCCAAGTTGAGCACGCTTAACTATGGAGTTCTTAGTGATGGGCTCCCAGAAAAGGAGGTGCACCTTGGTGATATGGGTAGTCCAATCATTCCATTTAAGATCATTATATCCGAGGCCTCAAATATTGGGACGTTACAATCTCCCCCACTTAGACTCTTGACATCCTCATCAAGGCTCAACTATAAGGCTTCATAATCTCTTCCCCATTTCAGTACAGACCCACAATGGCCCATGGACACCCAGCTCCTGATCATAGAATACCAGTGCAAGGGTGACTACGTTAACCATGGACAACCCTTTCCTACATGCCTGGACCGCACTGCTCAAGACTGGCATGCCATGTCCATGTAGGCCCCACCTACTGGAGGGGAATTGGCTCTAATACCATTTGTAACAACCGAGCCCACTGCCCAAGGCTCTAGTAGAGTTTAAGGAATGACGACTGGCCCCACAAACCACCACTAGCCTTAACTGCGCGCTTTGTCCTCACTCACGCACATGCCAAGATCAACTTCCCGACAGGTCATCCATCCCAATACTACTCCAAGTTGAGCACACTTAACTATGGATTTCTTAGTGATGGGGTCCTAAAAAAGGAGGTGCACCTTGGTGATATGTGTAGTCCAATCATTCCTTTTAAGATCATTATATCCAAGGCCTCAAATCTTGGGACGTTACAAATGTGAACATGTATCTTTTAAGCATATTTTCCATCATACATCTCGTGCGTCTGCCACCAAGGCTTTGAAGTCTTCAAGCCTTATGATCTACCACCAAGTGGTTTGTGATCTTTATTCAAACATCATATGATCTACCGCCAAGTGGTTTGTGATCATTATGCATGCGCTCTACCACCAAGTGGTTTATGAGCTATCTTATGATGGAACATCTATATAATGTTTGCAGGCGTTCAAGGTATACATATTGAAATTTAGATAAAACGTCAAAACCATACATATAGCAATTTATTCAAGCATCATACAGGTTACATTCATTTCATTCAATATCTTATGCCAAGTGTTCTACTACTCATAGTTCTCAAGCATTAAATATAGTAAGCCAACAAGAGGTAATGTCGTACATTCTACTCAAAAGTGGGGAGTCCAGAGATGCTCCTCACTGGTACCTTTGATTTCTTGAAATTATTGGAGATTTGGTATTTATTAGTTATTTTGTTCAAATCACCATTATTCTAAAGAATGTGTAAAAGGCCCTTTATAGTGTTGGAGTCATGAGAGTTGAGTATGAGTCTTAGAGTATGTATTGAGTTCAAGATTAGTAGTGTCACATCAGAGTAGGGTTATAAGGTCAAAACCATGGTCTTTAGATCAAGTTGACTAATTATGCACATATTGATAAGTCAAAATAGGGAAAAGAGTGATAATTAGGTTTTATTGCTAATTGAGTCACAATAATTGGATGTGATCATTCCTTATGTAACATACTGAAATCCAGAGTCTTTCCTGCAATTTACCCACTTTTGAGCTTTTCTTTTCCTTCTAGTCCTTTTGGACCTTTTTCATAAATTTCCCTTCTTTTATATTCTTTTTGGACTCCTTGTGCAATTTGAACACAATTCAAGGTTGAAATTACCTTTTTCCCTCATTTATATAAATGGAGGGGTGTTTGCACAAATAACCCACTTAAGGTAATAATTAAGGACTAATTATGCAAAATGGAGTTTTATGTGAGAATATAAGTAGATAATATTAATTTGGAGCTTTATGGATAAATATATTAGTAATAATGTGTATTTGAGTGTTTAATGAGGGTATTTCTCCTTTGACTTTCTCTATCCTCCAATTTGAAGATAAATGTATGAAAAAATATTTTAAGGTTGAGATTTTGCTCTTAATACTCATATATATCTATCACCTCGAATTTGACTCACTAATTGCATTAATATAATCATTTCATATTAATGCACACCTTTTAATATATTAATATACACTTTAATGAGTTATATATTTATTTAGGGCCAAGATATGTGTTGAATGCAAAACTAATTACATAGCATTGTAATATGTGTCTTTATCAACCTATGGTTAAAATTTGGTGCCTTTTGGACTTCATTTGACCCTTCAAATCCATTCCATAATCTTTTAATACAGTGTAACCTTAGTATTAAATTGATATCATCTATTTGATGTGTAACGCCAATGGTCTATGTATTTTTCATGTCACGCGGTCAGTCAGCTCTTGCGTTCGATCCAACGGTCCTATTTAATGAGATTTTGATCCGACGGTGTAAAACTCATCTTCTACCTCCAGCCCGCCCAAGCGACACAACCTCCTGGACTCCCTCGGTCTCGTTCTCTCTCCCTCCTTCATCAATTCACTTCATTCTTAGTGCATTGAGTTTGGCTCTTCAAGTCGTTTCCAACGAGCCAAAGATTTCCCTCTCTCATTCACCAGAGACGAAACACCTATTAGGGCATTTCGGCCTCTCTCCGCCTCTAGTTCACAGCAAGACCTAGGGCTCATCTCCCAGCTATATAAGGGGCCCTAGAGCACCCTCACTCCAACCATGTTGCTCCTCTTCCTCCAATTTCTCCCGAAATAGCCCGAGGTACCTAGACCTAGCCGCTCTTCTTCTCCGGCAATGGCGGCTAGCTGCTCACACTCCTCCAGCCACCTTAGTGAAATTGCCCGAGTAGTAAGCATCCTTGACCCACGTTCTGTCATTCCGGTGCATCCCTTCGCCTCGTGACGCCCCCGAGCACCCAGACCTATAGGCCAGATTCCCTACCTATGCCTGTGAGTTGCTTCCTTCAGTTCCGGTGCTTTTCCACCCACGGTGCAATGCGATTCTACTCATCTTTTCTCCACGATCATTTTCCCGACCTCAGTTTCCCGGTTTATCATGTTTTCCTTTGGTTGTTGAGTTCTGACCTACTCCTCTGTTCTGGCCATTATGCAGCCTATTTCCAGTGGTTTTGGGAATGTGAGTTGCCATTCAGTAGCTCCTTGGGATCGTACAGACCTCGGGAGTTTGCTCCCATCTTAGATCCTCGTTTCGTTGGTTGTTGCGGCCCGGAGCCTTCAGCCATGACACCCAGGCTGCTGCTCGATTTCCATGGCTCGAAGCAGCAAGATGCCTGCGGGTGTATGGACCCTTGTGCCCGTGTGGTGTTAATAGCCTGATTAGGTGAGCATGGGCGATGATGTCTTTTGCAAGATTAATACTTGCAAATGACCGTTCAACCCTCGTAGTTTTCATTAAATCAAATTGACGACCAAGGGCAAAATGGTCATTTGCCTCTTCCTGCAATCGCCCTTGACCTCAGCCAAGCGAGAGTGGACCTACCGACGTGGCCAATTGTGATTGGTCCGCGTCAGCATGGGCCCGACCTCAGTGGCCCATTCACCTATATATTTTGCTGATGTGGCATTTCCTTGAATTCTGATTGGCTGAGATGATTTAATTCATAATAAATCATTCTCATGTCATAAAAATTCGAATAAATAGTCGTTGGAAAGGATTTTTCATGTAGAATCTGATTTTATGGTTCTTGAGTCCCAATTATGATTCCTTTTTCGAAGTTTTCTTTGGATACCTATTTGATTATATTAAATGATCTAAAATGTGTAATTAATCTATTTTAACTCCAAATTGAGTAATAAAATATGTTTTATTATTCAGGAGAATATGACTAATCTGTTAGACTAGGTTTTGAACATTAAATTGTGGTTTTGAATAAAATTTCCAAAATTAGGGTTTTTCCTATGCTTTAAGCCTTATAAATACTAATACATATGTTTGCAACTAGGGAAATATGGATTTGGATACAATCAGATTGGTGAATGTGATGGTAATGAATTGAAACTAAGGTATGTGACACCTATTTATGTATGTGACACCTATTTATGTATGTGACCCCTATGTATGTGAAAACCTATTGGTGAATGTGAAGCCTATTTGGTATGTCATTCCTATTATATATGTGGAATGTATATGTGCAAATTACCTATCCTTCAGTTGGGTCTTGTCCAACCCTACCTTCATTATGTGCTAGCCTTGTTATCCTTATACATGATTTTATTTGGCTCCTTATTTATTTAATGCTTCTTTTGCCTTTGTGGCCCATTCATTATATGAATCTTGCTACTACATATGTTGGCTCATTTACTTGGAGTTCTTGGATATTGTAGTTGCCTATGATGGCCTATTTATTGAGATTGTTTTTTAGGTTTTATTCCCATTTTGCATTGTTGCAATCTTGTTATACTTCTCAATACTGCCAAGTGACTATTAAGCATGATGTATTTTAGGCCAAATGACAATGTAGTGTACATGAGTACAAACCACCCACAGGGCACTGAGGTTTTAGTCCTCCTGCCGGGCACTGGGGTTTTAGTCCCCCTGCCACTTTATATAGGCACTGGGGTTTTAGTCCCCCTGCCACTGGTGAGGTCCGGTAGGTGCCTCACCCTACATTGAGATGACTTTGTGTCTTAATATATTCATGCTATGTGATTGTTATTGTGGTGATTGATTATGGTAGTTATCTATTTCTTATTTGAATATTTGTCTCATTCTCTTAAAATCTTGTAGCTTAGAGAATCTTTTATTATGCAATGTTGTTGACTATTACTTGTCCTATTCCTTTTCATTGAAACATACTTTTATCTTTGTCTTGCTGGATGACCCCAACCATCCAGGCTAGGATCAGAGTGCGCATGGAAGCTTGGTGAACCTAAGGCTAAGGATAGGACAAGAAGAAAAGGGACATATAGCTTGCATGCTCATAGTTGCCTTTATATATTAAGTTGTTTTGTTTGGAGACAATATTGGCTTAGTCTAAGTCTTCCTCTACCTTGATCCTTGTTCTTGTATAAAGATGTACCCCATTTGCGAAACTTTTGTAATGTACTCTTTATACATTTTGAATAAAGTCAAGTTTTATTTCTTCTGCTGCCACACATTTGGTGTTTTTGTTTGCCATGGTTTTTAGTAGAGACTTGGTCTTTACAGCATGGTATCAGAGCATCAAGGTAGTCAGATTCTTGACTAATTCAAATTGTCTCCTAGATAGAACACTTAACATATATAGTTTCCCTATAGTAAGTTTTTCACCTTAGAGTTGACCTAGCATGAAAGTTTGATTTAGGATTATAATAATTTCATAATTAGATATAAAAATTGTCAATTTTTTGGTGAATTGTCTATTGAGAAGCTACTAGAGTAAGAAGTTGAAAGTGATGGTGTCTAGAAAGGGTCAGAGCTTGGGGGTTGGCAATATTTTCCTCCGCCCCACTAGCTTGGTAACGAGGACTCCTGAGCTCATATGACCTGGCCTGGCCTGATCTGATACAGACAACTCGAAATAGTCTATCTTTGGGCATGTTGCCTAATTGTTGAATATCTTAGGAAAACCATAAGTGATGATTTGATCTCTTACACAAAAATCATCCTTAAATACCTTATAATCTTATGTTTAGGGTTTAGTGTACCCTATGTTACACCCTAAAGTTTGGTTAGTAAATCCTTTTAGTGTTGAGTTTTATGTACCTTTTACCCTTAGCTTAGTTTGACTTAGTTAAGCCTTTTAAGGGGTGGAGTGAGGGTAATGGTGTTAGTACCCTATTTGGTTTTACAAATCTAATTTCGAGGACGAAATCCCTTTTTAGGGGGATGGAATCCCAATTAAAAGCAAACCAAATACCTTTGGAGTTATAAACCCTATCTATGTGGACATATGTACATAATAACTTATGTGAATAAGAATTTACCAAACACATTATACTTGTAATTCAACTTGTTTGTTTATACACACATGAATATGTAGTAAGTCATATAGAGATAGTTCATATGGTTGAACCTTCACATATTTTTGATGCACATAATTATGAGTGACTCATTACTAATTGTGAATATGCATAACGTTGACTATGCCACCCTAATGGTAAAATGTGTATGGATAATGCACCCTAAGGATTCTTTAACATGTAATGATCATGCTGACCTAAACCCTAATATGTAATCATCTATCCTTGACAACATATACATATATATACCCTTAATGCCTTTCATGATACATTAGTGACAGTGGGTGTCATCATCACATAGTATACCTTGATGCATATAAACGGATTATAGTCACAAAGTTATCAATATATATAAGGTATATCACCTTGTTCTCTAATGAACACCTCATCATAACTTGATTTATGAATTAATTCATTAATATTTAATGTGTTGCATCCTATTCACTAAAATGCATATAATGACTCAAACATGATAATGAATAATTGGATTCACATAAATATTCATGAAATGCCTAATGTGAAGTAAAATATGTATAATTTATAATATGAAGTGTAATGGACGAAAATGATTAATGATGTCATTAATATGAGTATGAAAGATGATATGAAAATGTACAATATGAACATTATTTGGAATTATTACAGGCTTAATAACTTGTTGGATAATATTAACTTTTTCTACAAAATAATTTGTGATAGGAGGTAGGAGAGGGGGTGCTCTCCGGTGTGATCATAGGAGCACTTCTTCTCATCTTCAGGGGACGTGTGAATGCTCGTCGGGTTTGTGGGGATGAGGTGGAGTCATTGCTTCAGTTGGTTTCTCACGAGATGAGCTGGAGAGGGATATCATGATTGGGCTTCAAGCCTCGTGGCTGTAGCCATGATCTGCGAGTCAAGTGGAGGTTAGGGACAACCTCATGGCCGTTCGATCCAACCCAGATCCGAGGGAGCATTCTTGGACGGTTGTGATGGCTCTTCTGAGTTAGGTTACTATCAAGCTGGCTCGTGTGACATTTAATTGTCACAACCGCAATGTAACCTATGGTTCATATGTTAATCAATTTTATTTGATTAAAAAATTTAGATGAAAACTTTGTAAAGTCATGGAAAGAGCTAGGAGTATCTGATTGACATGAAATTTGAAACATAGGTTTACAATAGTGCTCCCTACATATTGGAAAAGTTTGAGCTCGATATTCCAATCTTTGATTGATCAATTAATCTTTCTTTGAATTAGGGTTTAGGATTAAGGTAAAATAAAGGAACAAGTATAAAAGAGTTTAGAAAACCACTTTATTACATCCTACTCACCTTAAAAGAAATTTTGTCCTCAAAATTAGACTGGATGAAAGAGGTGAGGAAAATGTTGCTCCATATCCATTCATAGTTTCTAGGTTGCATCTTGTGCACCATGATGGTTCCACTACACCTTCACCATCTGGATTTGCTTGTTCCTGAGCTCTTTGACTCTGGAGTCGAGAATCTTTGTAGGATATTCTGGATAAGAGAGATTATCCCGCAACTCTAGTGGCTCATGATTCAACACATGACTATCATATTTCACATAATGCCTCAGATTGGATACATGAAAAACATTATGCATCATATTGTACTGTGGAGGAAGAACAAGTTGATAGGCACATTCACCAATGCGCTCTAGAACCTCAAAGGGACCCACATATCTCAGACTAAGCTTCCCTTTGTTCTTGGATATGGCACAGATAGGTCTGATCTTCAAGAAAACGTAGTCACCAGCCTTAAACTATCTATCAGACTCTGCATATGACTTCTGACGATCCTGGGCCCATTTCAACCTCTGCTTAATCAAAGACACCTTATCAGCATAAAGTTGCAATTCCCCAGACTTTAGCATCCTCCTTTCTCCAACTTCATCCTAATGGAGAGGGGATCTACATGGCCTACCATAGAGAGCTTCATAGGGTGACATATCAATACTTGATTGGTAGCTATTATTGTATGCGGACTTTGCTAATGGAAGGTAGTGATCCCAAGATCCTCCCCAATCTAAGACACATGCTCTGTGAAGATCCTCCAAGATTTGGATAGTGCATTCCGACTGGCCATCAATTTGAGGATGATATGATGTGCTGAAATTCAACTGTGTACCCAACTCGTTCTGTACTTGCTTCCACAGATGTGATGTGAACTTTGGATCCCAATCTGAAACAATAGATACTGGTACTCCAAGCAGCCGTACAATCTCCTTTATATACAACTCAGCAAGCTCAGGAACCTTGGCCGTAGTCCACATAGGTAAGAAATGTGCAGACTTGGTTAACCGATCTACTACGACCCAAACCGCATCATAAACCTTCCTGGTCCTGGGTAGTCCCACCACAAAATCCATAGTGATATTTTTCCATTTCCATTCGGGAATTGGTAAGGGTTGTAATAGACCAGCGGGACGTTGGTGCTCGACCTTAATCTGTTGGCAAGTGAGACACTTAGAGATAAACCTAACTATATCATTCTTCATACCTCTCCACCAAAAGTGTCTCTGTAGACCCTTGTACATATTAGTAGATCCAGGGTGTATGGAATACTTGGGCCCATGTGCCTCTTGCAGAATACACTTCTTAATTTCTGACTCTTCTGGTACCCACATCCTATGCTTGTACCTCAGTCCACCATCCATACCAATAGATAGATAGGTCTGGGGCTTAGCCACAAGAGATGTCATCTCCTCCAAGCTAGGGCTGTTCTTTTGAGATGTCAGGAGTTTAGAAAGAAGACCAAGAATAATATTGATATTTGCCAGAATAATAGAGCCAGATTCTGCTTGAGATGACCTAGAAGATGAAGGTTCTAGACACATTGATGCACAAATCGACTTCTTATGACTAAGAGCATCAACTACAACATTGGCCTTGCCTGGATGATATGCAATAGTGAAATCATAATCTTTGAGATACTCCAACCATCTCCTCTGTCGAAGATTGAGGTCCTTCTGAGTCAAGGGGTATTTGAGACTTTTTTGGTCCGTGAATATATCAAAAGTAGCACCATATAGATAATGTCTCCCGATTTTGAGAGCATAGACAATGGCAGCTAATTCCAAATCGTGAGTTGGATAATTGACCTCATTAGGTTTCAATTGTCTAGAGGCATAGGCAACAACTTTACCGTCTTGCATTAGGACACAACCCAAACCCATTTTAGAAGCATCAGAATATATCACAAAGCCATCATTACCAGAAGGTAAGGTCAAAACAGGAGCAAAAGTCCAGAGAGATTTCAATTCATGGAAACTAGCTTCACACTCAGGAGTCCAAACGAATTTGGCATATTTTTTGGTAAGTTTAGTCATGGGTAGGGCTATTTTGCTAAAATTAAGGATGAAACGACGGTAATAGCCTGCTAGGCCAAGGAAGCTACGGATTTCAGAAGCATTGGTAGGGGCTTTCCAATCAAGGATAGCTAAAACTTTGGCAGGGTCAACAGAAAATTTTCCACCCGAAATGACATGGCCAAGAAACATGACTTGGTCAATCCAAAACTCACATTTAGATAATTTAGCATACAATTTCCGGGCTCTCAAAACATCAAGGACTTTCTGGAGATGTTCACGATGTTGATCAACAAAATTTGAATATATAAGAATATCATCAATGAAGACCACAACAAAGCTATCAAGGAATGGCTGGAAGACAATATTCATCAGATTCATAAACACTCCAGGAGCATTAGTCAAGCCAAACGACATCACCACAAATTCATAATGTCTATATCTAGTTCTAAAAGCTATCTTTGGAATATCACAATCCTTCACTCGTAATTGATGATAGCCTGATCTAAGGTCAATCTTGGAGAACACAGTGGCAGTACGAAGCTGATCAAACCAATCATCAATTCTTAGGAGGGGATATTTATTTTTAATGGTGGCTCGGTTGATCATGTGATAATCAATACACATTCACATTGACCCATCTTTCATTTTAACAAAAAGGACATGAGCACCCCAAGGAGAAGTACTAGGACGGATGAAGCCTTTATCAAGAAGTTCCTCTAATTGTTTCTTGAGCTCTGCGAGCTCGAAAGGTGCCATCCTATAAGGCACCTTAGATACTGGTGCGGTGCCCGATGCTAACTCAATTGAGAACTCAATCTCACGAACTGGAGGCAGCCCTGGAAGCTCCTTAGGAAAAATGTTCGGGTAATCTCTCACCACATCCAAGCTCTCTAAAGGTCTCACCTTAGGATCAGTCATGGATACAATAGCAAGATAGGATCTACATCCTTTGGCTATCAAGGTTTCAACTTTAAGAGAAGAAATAATCATATTTCGATTTCTTTCTTTTCTCCCAGAAATAATCAAAGGTTTAGAATTGGGTGCACAAAAGACTACTTTCTTGCCTCGACAATCAAGCATAGTAAAGTTGGAAAAGAGTCAATCCATCCCCAAAATTAGATCAAAATCTTCCATATCAAGAAGAATGAAAGAAGATTGAAATTCATGATTACCAAAAGAAAAAGGCAAGGTTTTGGTTTTCTGAAGAGAAGTATAAATTTTTCCACTGGGAGTTGTCACATCCAAGATATAACCCAGATCATTAATCTCTAGCTTGATCATGGAAGCAAGATTTCTAGATATGAAGGTATGTGTTGATCCTGAATCAAATAGGGCTACAACAGGATGATCTTGGAGACATATTATACCTACATTATGATTTTGTACGAGATCATGATTTTCAAAGATTTATTTTAATAAAAAATTATTAACATTATTACCTTCAATCAGAAAGTTGTCATTGGCCTTAGCTTCCTCTACATCAATTGCAAAGACTCGGCCCTGATGACGTTCTGGCTGAGCCTGAGCTATAGGGACAACTGGCTGAACAAGTGGAGCTCTAGGTTGAGGTAATGGGACATGACAGTTCTGAGGTGCCCCCCTGGACCAGATTTGGACAATTGTACCTCATATGCCCTTCATTCTTGTAGTAGTAAAATACATGTTTCTCGAACTTGCATCTCCCTGGATGTTTGCTTCCATAGTTTTTGCACATGTTAGGACCCAATGACTGCCCTCAGTGTGGTCCACCTCGACCTCGGCCTCCCCAGTTTGGTCCTCCTCGGTATGATTGACCTCTATGGTGATTTCCTCCTCCTCTACCCATGCCATGGCTATTAGGATTCTTCTTATCATTCACCTTCTCCTTGCCCTTGGTGACAGATGCATTGGTTAGGCCCTAGGTATCCCAAGCTTGGTGCTTTGTTCTTACCTAAGGTTCTTTCTTGGGTAAGGGCATTGTTGATGGCAGCTTCAAAGGTAGGATGGGTGGAGGTGCAAAGGTAAACCTTGATTTCTTAGTTAAGGCCATCTATGAAGTTTTCAATCTTTTCATCTTCATCAAGGTTACGCGCATGACACTCTAGGAGTCTAAAGGCCCTAACATAGTCAACAACAGATAGGTTTCCTTGGGTGAGGTTATTGAACTATTTCTTCTTCTCCTTACTAGCAGATATGGGCATGAAATAGTTGGCAAAGATCCCCTTAAACTCCTCCCAACCTATTGGGGCATCTGGAAGTGCTCGTGTATGGTAATAATTTTCCCACCACAACTTTGCAGACCCCCTAAGTTGGTAGGTAGCAAAGGTGACCTTATCTTCCTCAGGACACTTAAGGGATCTAAAGGCATTTTCAACAGATTGGATCCATGCATCAACTTTATCTAGGACTTCACCTAAGTCTTCTCCATGGAAGGTTTCGGGTTTGAGCTTAAGGAAGTCACTAATGGTGGTTTCAGGGTTGGTCCTAGAGGATGAGGCACTATTGTTGGTTTCTTTGAGGGCTAGGGCATGCATGCATTCCAACATCACCTTCTTTTGTTCTTCCCAATTGCCTACAACCATGGTCTTAATTACTAGGGCACGATTGAGATTCATCACCAGAGCCATTAGTAGATCTTGTTCTCTTAGACCTAGTTTTTGGAGGCATCTGCAAGTTCGTATAAAAGATAGTTTAGAGATTTATTTGAGATAGATCATAATGCAACCAATAAAGATTTAGCAATCATGACATATATTTTTCCAATTTTTCATGTCTTTTAGTTGTTCCCATTTCTCCTAATCTAATAGAGAGAGTATATCATTGATCATGGTCATGACATAGAAAGTAGATGAGAAGCTTAGTGTGTATTATTCACTAAATAGGTTGGCTGGGGGTAGTCCTTAATTGAGAAAAGATGAGAGGAAAGATTTTTCTAATGTAAGGATGCCCACTTTAATAATAATTATGTTAGCCATCCAGATAGCTTGCGGCGGGAACCCTCACACTGTGAAAACAGATGGGGAGAGTGATTATGTCAGAACCTTACACAAGGTACCCTTCTAGTCACCTCGACAATTTGCTGCTAAATGTGGGTTACCCCAGGTCTAGGTAAGGTTACTAATTATTTGGTACACCTATATTGATTCATGTGCCTGCTCTGATACCATTTGTCACAGGTTAACAACCTAACACCACTCTACACCTCAGGTGCCAACATAAGGTGTACAATAGAGTTAAAGTTGCCCGTCCCTGAGTGGATCAAAACACATGAATATGTAAATGCACCGAATAAAGAGCTTCCATACATAAACCAAATTGTTCATTACATAGGGGCCCGAAGGCATAGGAGTTCTACAGAAGAAAACTTAATACATGAGAATCTAATTACAGAAGAAAAGAACATAATCTAAGAGTCCCATTTAGCTTTAGCATCCCCGTGATAGATCTAATTTTTGTGAGCCATCATATAGAGTAGTGACATCATCTTTCTTTCATCATAAGCATCATAAGCAGAAGGTACCTATAAAACATATGCGAGTGGTACACGTCAGCACAATATATAAATATATTTTACTAAGTATGCCTACGTGTCATTTAATTTACCTCTTTTCATACTTGGCAATAAGGATAAAAGTAAACTTGGCAGTAATAAGCAATTACTACAATATATCAATACTAAGCAAGAGTTTATTAACAAATGTGAACATGTATCTCTTAAGCATATTTTCCATCATACATCTCGTGCGTATGCCACCAAGGATTTGTCATCTTCATGCCTTATGATCTACCACCAAGTGGTTTGTGATCATTATACAAACATCATATGATCTACCACCAAGTGGTTTGTGATCATTATGCATGCGCTCTACCACCAAGTGGTTTATGAGCTATCTTATGATGGAACATCTATATTATGTTTGCTGGTGTTCAAGGTATACATATAGCAATTTAGATAAAATGTCAAAACCATACATATAGTAATTTATTCAAGCATCATACATGTTACATTCATTTCATTCAATATCTTATGCCAAGTGTTATACTACTCATAGTTCTCAAGCATTAAATATAGTAATCCAACAAGAGGTAATGGCATGCCTTCTACTCAGAAGTGGGGAGTCCAGAGATGCTCCTCACCGGTACCTTTGATTTCCTGAAATTATTGGAGATTTGGTATTTATTAGTTATTTTGTTCAAATCACCATTATTCTAAAGAATGTGTAAAAGGCCCTTTATAGTGTTGGAGTCATGAGAGTCGAGTATGAGTCTTAGAGTATGGATTGAGTTCAAGATTAGTAGTGTCACATCAGAGTAGGGTTATAAGGTCAAAACCATGGTTTTTAGATCAAGTTGACTAATTATGCACATATTGATAAGTCAAAATAGGGAAAAGAGTGATAATTAGGTTTTATTGCTAATTGAGTCACAATAATTGGATCTGATCATTCCTTAATTACCTAGATGCAAAAATATGATGATCACAGGTTTTTGGTGATTTAATTAGGTTCGAGTATTTTCTAAATAATTAAACAAGATATGAACATATTTGGGCAAGATCCTTTATTAGAGTCAGATTTAGGGTCAACATACATCATAATCGTGATCCTCATAATTTTCTGATTAAAATAGAGTACTTGTTTGTATTTTTATGACATTCCTACTATTTATAATGAATTTCCAAAGATCAGGACTTTTACTTGACGATTATTGAAAATCTGAGATAATTAAAAGGAAATAGGAAAGATGGGCCGTTGGATGCTCAGATAAAACGGTCAAGATTTTGGGCGCATACTAGAAAAGGGAAGAGAGCTGCTGATTTGGATATTTAGGATTCTTACTTGTCAAAGCTTGGTTGGTCAGCGTGGATTTGTGTGGAAGGCTTCTATTGGTCCAACTGGCTCGGTGGACTTCGGTCTTCTTGCTCAGTGCTACACAACATGTGGTCAAATATGATCCCCAATGAGCTTAGGCAATGGTTGTGCTCCTCCTTGTGCATGGGTGATGATCAGGTTAGCTTCGTGAGGTCCTTCCACAGTTGGACAACCAAGATTCAGGGCTCAGCTCCCCTTGGATCGATGCGCCGCCGAGAGGAAGAATGGACTTAGCAGCTCACGGCGGAGGAGAGACTGTGGGGGAGCATCAGGCAGCGCTGGGGTGCTTCAAGGTGCCGTTGAGGTAGTTGGAGGTACCCTGAGACTAGGTGGAAGGTCAATTTGGATCAAGGAGGACGGGAGTGGCCAGGTCAGGAGCTAGGTGGCAGCAGTCAGAAAAGAAAGGGGCGAGCTTGAAGGCGGAGTCCTCTAGGCTATCTTTGGGTGAATTGAAGCAAGGGATGATGTAAAGGGATGTTGGTGAAGCACTTGGGATGCTTAAATAAGCATGGAATCGAGTGAGCCATAGAAGACCATTTCAGTTAATGGAGGTAGGAGAGGGGGTGCTCGTTGGTGTGATCGTGGGAGCACTTCTGCTCATCTTCAGGGGATGTGTGAATGCTCGTCGGGTTTGTGGGGATGAGGTGGAGTCATTACTTTGGTTGGTTTCTTGGGAGATGGGCTGGAGAGGGATATCGTGATCGGGCTTCAAGCCTCGTGGCTGTAGCCACGATCTGCGAGTCAAGCGGAGGTTAGGGATGACCTGATGGCCGTCCGATCCCACTCAGATACGAGGGAGCATTCTTGGATAGTTGTGATGGCTCTACTGAGCTGAGTTACTATCAAGCCGGCCCGCGTGACATTTAATTGTCATAGCCACAATGTAATCTATGTTCATATGTTAATCAATTTTATTTGATTAAAAAATTTAGATGAAAACTTTATAAAGTCATGGAAAGATCTAGGAGTATCTGATTGGCATGAAATTTGAAACATAGGTTCACAATAGTGCTCCCTACATATTGGAAAATTTGAGCTCTAGATTCCAATATTTGATTGATCAATTAATCTTTCTTTGAATTAGGGTTTAGGATTAAGGTAAAATAAAGGAACAAGTATAAAAGAGTTTAGAAAACCATTTTATCACAATTATGGACGTCTCCTTCAGTGCAAATCCACAATCATGGAGACAAAAGTGGATGGGACTACATGATTGAGAGTCAAGACAATAGGGTGGCTATGTCATTATCTGGGTGTTCACTAGCACCGAGACAATATGACTATGATCATTGTTAGGTGGTTCCAAAGGCCAAACCAAATGGCATGACATGTGACACTATAGGGCCAGACAAGTCGGCGGCTAGGGCACGAGGCGAAAGGACCACGTTAGAAGTGCACTGTAGGTAAAGGGAGGAGATGCCAACCATAGATGGAAGGAAATCTAGTGGATTCCTTCCCATTTATAGCCACCAAGCTGAGTCTATAAGATGAAAATGACTCAGATTTAGTGAAACCTAGTCAATTTCAGTTGGCACCTATCTCCGGGATAGACCCGAGAAAAAGTCATCAAAGCGAAATTGAAAAACAAAGAGTTTAACACCTAACAATTTGATACATGGTAGTCTGACACCTAAAAGCCTAACACTTGATAGGGTGTCAGGTTACAAGAGTTGAGAGCTAATGGTAGGAAAGCACACACACAAAAATAAAGTGAAATGACTCAAATTGGGTTAATTGATTTGAGTTTTCCAGGTGAGAACCTAATGCATGAAGCAAATGTTGTTAGAAATCTTGGTCAATTGAGAAGATCTAACACACAATCCAAGAACTGACAAGGTGTCAATCGACTCAGAATTAGACTCATGTAAAAAAGGCCATAAAAGGAGGGAAAGGGAATTGAATTGATTTTAGTGAAATTGAGACATTTTTTATTTGAACCAAATGTGCACACATGTCAGATGGAAAAGGAAAGAAAATGAGGTAGGGAAATAGAGAAAAGACAGTCAAATGGTCAAGGAAGGACAAATTTTTGTTAGGTTTTTTAGAGAAGGGGTGTGGAAGATTTGGTTGGAATTGACTCGATTTGGTCGAAACCAAGTTCATTTCAATTGGGAGAAACTCTAAACCACTTTGTTTAAAACATAGGAAACATTTAGAACATGATGTCAATGTTACTCAGATGTATATGAAGTCAATTCTCCTGCTCAAGGGTTAGATCAGAATAATTTTATGCAAAAGGAAAAAAATGCATGCATGTTATATCTAAATAGTTTGAGGAAAGAGAAATTTTATACTAGAAAAATGAGTTTTATTTTGAACGCTAAGGGAAAAGAAAAATTATGTAGGAAAGAGAGGGTGACTGCCCACAATTCCTTCAGCTGGATCCCATATCCTTAGTTTTGGTCTCCTTTTTACCTATGTATTACTGATGACAATCGCCTTATAAAATAGATGATAGGCATCCCGATCTGAGGTAGTGAGTAATTATTAGATGACTCAGTGGATTCATCTTCGTGCAAAAGTAGTATTGAACTACAAGGGGATGGAGTCCTTGGCACATTGATTGGGCAACTCCAGATTCAAGTGTCTGAATGTGTGTGCCCAAATATGTTGATGTAGGCTGAGGTGGAGGGTGAATTTTGGGAAGACAACTGTCTTGTGTGTTCTTGGCTCTCCACCTCCAATTTTGAATTTAGATGCTTGAAAAGAACTTCATTAGCAATATGAGATATCCAATTAAAGTCTAAACAAGATATAACCCCAGGTGAATCAGACGATAGTTCAACCACACCAAGCTTATCATTTCCAATGGGATATGGGTCATCTTCATGTTATGCAGCCATGTTGTGATGGATTTTCCATCCTGCTCCTTCAATATTGACCAACCCTTGTAAGGGTATGGTAGCGAATGTCAGATCATAAGGCTCCAATTCATCATTGATGCTATATTCACTTCCCCAATTAGAACAACTATCGCCATCCTCCTCAAATAAATTATTCCAACTCTTCGTAGGTATGGTACTTGAAACAAAGTGACATGTCTCAATTTGAGAGCTATCACCTTGGTTCAGAATAGAAGTTGTATCGGGTGGCTCAAACTGAACTTCTAGTTGTGAGGCTATTTGGCTGCCCTGAGAAGGATGAAAATCATCCTCATCCAACCATACATGTGGAAGTCATGTGTCACCCATTGGTTTCTCATCATACTTGACTAGATGGAATGAAGGGCTTACTTGATTAGAGGAGTATTTGTAGAAAAATATGGGTGAGTTCAGCTGGCAGCCTGAATAGGATGGTGAGATAAGTTCCACATTAGGCCCAATGGAGTGCTTCTGATGGTCGAAATCTTCATGATTGTACTCCAATATTTGTAAGCATGCGAAAATTAAACTGACAAGGTCTTGAAGTCTCTTGCTACACATAGAAGCCTCATTTGAAGTTGCTAGACTTGAGCTAGAATGCCTTCAAGGTTTGCCAATGCCGCCATGTATGGTTTTTGAAATTCCATTGTGTCAAACTACTATGTTTGTATAAATCCTTGTGCATCAACTTGAAGTGCATTTCTGCTATAGGTGACAATTTCAAACTATTGCGCTTGGATAAATCCTTGTTTAATAGCTTGAAGCTCATTTCTACTATAGACAACGATCTCTGTGGCTTCCTCAAGCTGATGATCATGCCTTTTGAGAATCTTTTGAAATAGATCATCACTTTCCTAGAGATAAGGTGAGAAGATAGTTAGAAGTGCTTCAACACTTTCTCTTCCTAGCACTATTGCTCTATCCAACTCCGGATTCTATAGGAATGTAGGGGTTGTAGGCTGATCGAAATTCTCTGTTGACACATGATCACGATGGGGGTAAATATAACTCAACTAGATGGAGTGCACATGCTTCAATTATTTTCTAGTAGTTGAGGATGTAGAAAAATTTAGGAGGACATGTGGATAAGATGACATGTCTTGCTCAGGTAAGGTCCATGGCTATGAAAGAATAATAAAGGGAAAGTATATCAGTATGTATGGACAAATATATGCAAAACAAAGGAAAAACTATACATATATGTACAAGCTTATGCTAACAGAACAAAATTTGTGGGCATGTAAACATGGAAAAACCATGTCCTCAACAACATCACCAATAGTTGATTGGTCCTTAAATTGTGTATCTAAAAATAGACAGATTTAAAAGGATCAAACTCTAAACTTTTAACTCAAAACCTTTTAGGATGCTCACAAATCAATACAAGGTCAAAGCTGATATACATGGCCAAACACAAAGATGTGGGGATGTTTAGTCACCTAACATTTGACTATTGCTTAGTTAAGCAAAACTGAGAGTTGAAAGATGTTTAGAAGTAGAACGAGTCTAGCAAAATAGAACAAATAAAAACAAAGAAAGATAAAGAAAATAGATTTCATCAATTCCTACTAATCAGGAGAAGGAGTTCATGGCTATGTAACCATAGATAAGGAAGTTTAAAACACCGTTCTCGGCATAAACAACCTTAGAACACCCCCGTAAGAATTCAACACTCCAGCCAACATGTACCATATTAGCTACTCATGTGGGGGTTATCCCACTCACTCTCATGTGGTGAGACTAAAACCCTATCAACATTTTGAGCCCTCTCTCGAGGATGATAGAACAATGATCTGAAATATTTTGGGTTACCTCTATGGTCCAAAATGGCCAAAGATGTTAGAGGATCTACCCGGAACCCTGACATAATGAAATTGACTTGAATTCAGGGAAATTGAGTCGAGTTCACCATGAAAAGTTAGGTATCCCCGACCCTGCATTATGACAGTTCCTCCATTGGACTTCATCCTCTCATATTCTGGTCCATACTACCTCCTCTACCCATTTCTATCATGAATATCTCTATGTTAGTAAAAATAGAGGTTCATGCAAGCAAGAGATCAACCAAACCAATAATCATAACTAATAAGAGAAGATATAATAGAAATATGATAGATCTGAATATAAACTACTTAGGGTAAAAGTACATAAGTATGCCCAAAATAGGCTACATAGCCAATAAGGAGTTGAACTAGCCATATACAACCATAGTTGGCACTGAACAAATATGTATACATTGTTTGTACAAAAACTAGGGAGAAAAGTATAATAAAAAAAGAAGAAGAAGAGATTATCCTGTGGAGGAGAGGTGTCTCTCGCTCCTTAGCATACAAATTGACTAGATCTCATCCTTCTTGATCTTGTGGACTCCTTGGCATCATTTCTCCTTACTCCTCCCCAAACATTAGCTAGTGTGGATGGATGGAGGTGGAATGCCGGTGGAGATGTTTGGAAGGTGGTTGATGGTGGTGAAATATGGTGGAGGTCAAAGGGAGATGGAAGCCAACCGAAGAGAGTGGACATATGGTGAGATCTAGAATCCTCTCAGGCCTTCGAGCTCTAAGGCGAAGGTTTGGGAACCAAAAATTCGGAACCATGGCCTATTGACCAAGGACGGGTATTTATAGTGGTAGGTGGGATATATGTATAAGTGGGAATGGACTCGACTAGATTTCAATGTAAACGACTCAATTTCACTAAAATCAGGCCGAGTTCCCTGACATCAGGTCGGGTTTAATTGTTTAGTAGGCAAGGTGTGGCTTACTTCAAAAGTGGATCGACTGAGGGTTGTCATCAAAAGGCATCTTATTAGAAGGCAAACCATGGAAATGAAAACCAAAAGGCACCATAGGATTTAGCCTATGGAACCAACCTTTGGTTGGTGCCACTAAAAGACTATAAAAAAATAAACCATTGGAAGACAAGTGGAAACACTCCTTCAGAAGGGTTGTTCTTGTCAGTTGTGACCTTCAGAATAGACCACTGTAAGATGGATCTTTAGTTGTCTTCCAAAGGGAAAAAAGTCAATGGATAGTCGAGAAGTTTGACTATGTAGGGGGTGAACTCAAGTCGATTTGGGTGTAATTGAGTCAGTTTCATGGACCCAAATTAGGAAATCTATGCTTCTTTAGTTTGGTGCTTGTAAGTTCCACAATTGGCTAGTTGAGCAACTAATTCTTTAAAAGGAGATAAATTACAAAAAAACTAAGTATCTAGAGTTATTTTAGGCATATTACGGCTAATAAAGACATGAAACTAGAGTCAAATACTTAGCATAAACACCTAAATTTGGGTGTTATCACATAGTAATAGATATTAAAATTAAAGCTAGATGCTCTTTGAACAAAATAAATATATAATCACATATAATGTTTTGGGAGTCAATTATAGTGATCCTATATGGAAACATGATTGAAAAAATTGTATTCTACTTGGTTCAATTATTCATTTCTTTAACCTGATTAACTTGCTTGTACCAAATAAAGTTACAATTAATGGAATGTATTCAGTCAGCCCACTCTTGACACCCCATGTTTGGTCATTCATAAAACAATCAATATAAGATCATCTCTCTAGTAAATTAAGGGACTCATTCCATTTATTCCGCAACATTTCATATTTTCCACCTATTATATTCATCCATTTCAGTCATTTACCATAGTTTGGGTGTTTCTGTGCAAAAGATATTTTTCTTTGAATGTAAGCATAATTCATCCTTTAATCCAACTTTTAACAAGACATTTCTCATAAATTGTCCAGTTAGATTGTATTGAATAAAATACTAATTTTCAATCCTATAGATATTCCATTCCCATTATCTTCCCAAAAATAGGTATCTTTTTGTGTAATAATGGAGACCTAATCCTCAAACTTTACCCTCTTATATTTCCTCAATTTTTGTAGGGTTTCTGTTATACCCCTGACCTTGCTTTATGGTTGAACATTCTTGCTTATCTTAATTACATGCTTAAAGCCTTAACCTAACTATAAAATGTGCTTTGATATCATGTGACAAGCTAAAGCTTCAAGTTTGGTCCAGTTGAACACTGTTTGAGCAAGTTATGCATGTATGTGCTTGTTCTGGGCTTTTATGCAATTTACCTATATGTAGAATTTTTGTTCCAATTTGTCACATGGTTGTTGTACCTCACATGTTTTCATATCATGTTTGATACAGTTGTGCTTTGGGACACATTGTCACATGTTGATTTGAGTGGTAACATCTTGTGTTAAGATTAGGATTTGTATGGATTCCCTAACTCACATGGTTAACCTTGAGTTTTGACCCCTAGTATTGATAGTCTTCAAGTTTCTTAAGCCTCTAGGGTTGGCAATCGATGAGGTTTTTGAACTCACCTTGATCGCCTAAATATTCCTAGTGTTCATGGTCAATGAGTTTTCTATGAGGTCGTTTGCTTTTCTGACCATCTTGCTTGCTGAGAATGTTAAGTGGTCGCTAAGTTTTTTTGGTGACCATGGTCGATGAGTTTTCTTAGTGGGGTCACCTGGTTTATGTTTGACCTAGTTGCATGTGTGAGATTCTTGCATGGATGAGATGTTGGGACCTTGGACACATGGCAAGCATGGCAAAACACCTCTCCTTTCCTCTCTCTCTCTCTCTCTATCTCCTTGAACCCTATATGTACCTCCCTCCTTGCATGCAAGTAACCTCTTTACACACCTAGCTTCTTCCCTCTTCTTCTTTGTGGTTGGAGCTCATCCCTCTTTTCAAGGTGGAGAAGGAGGATCTCATGGTTGAAAAAGGTGGCTGGTCTAGCTTGCATGTGGTCCTAGGGTTTGGATCTACCCTAGTAGAGGTCGTTTTGTGCTTCCTTGCTTGGTTCCTTGGCCTAGGTAAGTGAGATATCCCTCTTTTACTTATTTTTTTCTTGTTGTCCTACCTTCTTCCTCCTTCTTATTGGTCGGATCCATAGTGGAGCATGAACATGTGGTTTAAGAACACTCCTTTCTTGCTTCTTTGGCCTCCAGTTTGCATCCTTTTTGATGGAGGAGCTAGCTTGGCTGAGAAGAGTGATCAAGCTAGGGTTTCTACCTTCTTTTCTTCAAGATACCTTGTTGTTTGGAGTAGTCATCTTATCTATGGTGAGTTGTATAACTTTCTCCATGATTATTGCTTACTCTTACCTTACAAGTACATGATCTTTCCCTAAAACATTGTTCCAAGTAGAAAGATAGTATCTTTCACCTAGGGTTTGTGTTTATATGGTGATTCTTGAATAGTATATCTTCTTGAATTAACCCTAACCCTTGTGGACGAATCTTATTTTGGAATGGAAGTGTTTATCCTTTCATGTTGTGGAAAATGATGATTTTTGTTCTCTCATATGATGATTTCTAATTAGGGTTTTGAACTGATCTTTCTCCTTGTGATGCAAGTTAATGACCTTTCAAATTCTTGGTGGTAACCAACCTGTTTGAACTCTTAGTGGTCAATGAGATTTTGGTCACTTCATGGTCTCCAAGATTTTGAATGCATGATAGTTTCCAAGGTTTTTTACTTCACTTGTTCGCCAAGAATTTTGATGTTAGTGGTCGCCAAGATTTGATTTAATGTGGCTGATGAAACCTGGATGTCATGTGGTCACCAATATTTTGATTACCTTGATTGGTCTCTAAGGATGTCAACATATTATTGGTCACCAAGTTCTTGCCCTTACGTGGTCGCCAAGGTTTGTACTTTTAGCGGGCAATGAAGAATTGGATTCCCAGTGGTCACCAAAAGATGTGATTTCAATCAGTTGCCAAGTTTTATGTCTTCATCAGTCGCCAATGTTACCCAACCATAGTGGTCGTTGAAGTGGCCTAACCCTAGTAGTTGCTATGTTCTCTGACCCTACTAGTTGATGAAGTTTTGATCCATGATGGTCACTATGACCTTGAACCCTAGTGGTTGCTAAGGCACATAACCCTAGCGTCCACCAAGGTGCCTCTAACCTATGTGGTCGTTATGTTTCACTGACCTAGGTGGTCGATGGAATTTCCTGACTCTATGGTTAATGGTTATGTTTGACCTTATGCTTTCATGATTGATGGAAATGCTAAGAAATAATGTTTATCTTTAATGCTATTTTTTAATCCTAATTCACTCATATTGGTCGAACCTAACCCTAATACAAGTTGATGATGATGATAATCATACTTAGCTTCTTTGAATGATTGGTAGGATGAGTTATACTCCCTCTATCTCTATATGTTGTTGTAATGCTAATATGTTGGTATATGAACATCTTGAACTCCTAAATACAATGTTACACAAAACTCATATATATCACATGTATGGTGATGGGTTGATGAGCCTTTGGTAAGGCATGAAAAGATGATGATATTCTTATAGGGAATTATGTGATCTTCTTAATGACCTTTGGACATGGTTGAGCTCTTAGAAATGCGTGCTATTCTTCATGATGTGACAAGGATTTGGTATCCTATGACGACATGATAAGAATTATGTTTCATACATTTTATATCTTTTAAAGTTGCAACCTACCATGTTTTTGTAGAATTAGTTTAGGGTTTGTATGTAACTTGATTGATACAAACTTAACTCACCCAAATGGTATTAAATAATCAAGTAAAACCCTAATGATGTAGTTCCATGTGTCGTAGAACCATTTAGTGGTCTTGATGGATGGGGAAGCGAGTATTTCTAAGGGAAGCTTAGAGCGCATACTGTTAAGTATATGGGTTGCAAGGGACTGTGTTTCCTTGACATCCTGATCCCAAGGTTTTGGAGGATGGTTGCGGTCATGCCTTAGTTTAAGAACAATTCATACTTGTATATATATGATATGTTGAGGACAATTATGGTTGTACCTCAGATGATAGGGTTTTGTATACCCTAGTTTCTAGTGTCGTGACCTATATACCAATGGAGGTCTAGGTTATTGGCAGCTTGACTTATATGTCACTGGGGATGGTTTGACTAATATGTCACTGCATTTGACTCATACTGATCGAGGGGGTGAGATCTTAGGATTTCGACTCTCCTAGATCTTGTATGGGACTGATTGTGACCAAGTGGTGGTCAGTTGGACTTTGAGTGGTCTACCTCAAACTCCCCAAGGCTTAATAAAAGACGTAATCCAGCCATGTAGTATATTTGTTAGGGTTATACACAACACTTCATATTGGATGATAACCCTTGTTTTATCCTTTTATATATAGATGTTGTATAATGCAATATAGAAGGTAGACATGCTTAGGATCTTAGACACTCATGCTGATAGATATACTCATGTTGATAGACTTTCTTATGTTGTTAGTTGTGCTACAATACTAGACTTGTTTATGATGTTAACTATGCTTTTGCTGCTAGATTGCTCATGTTGTCAGCTATGCTTAAGCTGTTAGCAATGTATATAATGATAGTCAGGCTAATGATGATAGTTTTAGATGTTTCTTTATGTACCTTATTAATCATGTATATTTCCATGCCTATATGTTTAACTCTCTTAATCTACTTAATATGTTTTATTATATAACTTGTTGTAATCAATAAGCATTGTTGAGAGTTATATATCTCGTTGGGACATGGGTCTCACCTTGTGGGTTACCACATCGTTTAGGTGATTGGTAGAAGCAGAAACAAACCCATGGAAGCGACGAGGAGCTGTGGTGATGGACCTTGGAGAAGGTTGTTAGATGTCCAGTGTGTCCTAGAGTTGTCCCTATACTCTCAGGTCTGAGCGGGAAAGTTTGTATATGATGTTTCAATTGACTCGAGCGTTTGGTAGCTTTCTGATGCTTGTACATGTGGTATATGTGGATAACGTTCTTAGGTATGTATATGTTGTGGCAGAGGTCACAGAGTAATTGTAAAAGATACTTAGCATAAGATATGAATATATGCAAGATGTTGGGTCCTTATGTAAATGTTCTTTATCATGCTGGTGGAATAAACTAGTTTTAATTATCCAATTTTCTTCTATGGGGTTAATTAGTGATCGATCGTGTTTTGAGTTTTAAGTAATCTCATTTAGCATGATGGGTTTATAGTTTTGTTCCTCATATGACTCAATTACAAAATCTCAATTGTTTTTGTCAAAAAATCTCCAGAAGATTCTTGCAGAATCCAAAAACTCAGATAAAAAAATTTATTATTTTCCTGCATGGGACACCTAATAGATCCCAAACATCTTCTAGGTGCCACGTGTGTTTCATGCAGATGGCAGTGATTTGCTGCATGTTCTAGAATCTTTCACTTAAGTCCCTGAGTCCTAATTATGTCATATAAATACCCCCATAACTACCACATCATTTCATCCCTTTGGACTCTCCTAAAGCCATATTTCTAACTATCTCACCTTTTACTTTCACCCCCTTGAGTGACTAGAGAATCCTTCATCTAACACAACTATCTTTCAAAAAATTTTAGGATACATAATGGTAATCGATTAATATTACTGTATGGTTCTATTTAATTCATCAGAATTGATCTAATCCCTACTTAATATACTTATTCTTATATGTTTAAATTTCTTAGTCATGTCAACTGAATGATTCATGTCTATTTCTATGTGATATAATCTAGAATCTTACATGATTTATGATTGCATTTTGGTCATATAGAGTCTCACCATTTGTTGTCTCTTCTCCCTTTTCTCACACTTTGGTCCCAACTGCCTAGGATGGATCTGTACTATAGGAGATCCCAAGGAAACTAGGACCCCATTATGTAAAAAATTAGGATCCTTTGGGAAATGATGAAAAATTCATGACCATATTTATCCCTAAAGGTCTATAAACTAAAAATCACCTTTTTATCTTTTTTTTCTTCCTTTAGTTAAACCTAAAACCACCATTTTGACTTGAGAATAAGACAAAGTGCAATACCAATTATTGGCTGACGTAGTTCTTAATAGGTTCCACACTCATAATATGATTACTGAATTTAGTCTTTGACCATGTTTTTGTTTTCCTTATCCGCCCTCAATAAGAGTCAAGTTTGGTTCTTCTCGCATTTTCCCACACAACCCTTTTATTCTTTTACACATAAAACCAGGTGGAAACTCTAAAATTTATCTTATTAACGTTCTATTGTGTCTTATGCAACTGCTAAATTAGCTTCATTGTAAAAAAATGTAGGTAAAATAGTTTGGCAACTCCATTGGGGATTTAAGATGATTTGAGTTGATTTGTAATTTCTTTTATTTGTTTGATCAAGGATTGTGTTGGTTCAAGGTTATGACTTTTTTTCTAGGATTGATGGATAACATGACAATGGTGATGAATTAGAGATTCCTCCAGTCCTCTACATGCTCTAGAATCCAAGGTTCTGTCTAAACCTACAATTCTTGTGACAGTTCTCTAATTTTATGTTTCCCTTGCCTATCTGACGTCTATAAGGATTTATGATCATGACCTTCTTTCTTTGATATGTTCCAAATTGGGGTTTCCATGCAACATCCCAAACTAGGGTTTTCTCATAGCTTCCTAAAAGTAGGGTTTTGTTTGTCTCTTCCTAATATGAGCTTCCTTCTGCTTCCCTTTTAGCATTTATCTTATGTTTCCCTTTTTATGTTACAATAAAAACATAATAATAATAGAATAAGTTAAATTGGAAGATACGTATTTTCTATGAGCTAGATACTTTCCTCATTAAAGGTTGAATCATATATGGTTTGATTTAGGGAAAGGGATTGCATGTCTGCATGTGGATTTCTTCATGTTCTCTACCTTCCATATCTTGTTGTATGGGGATTGCACCTAAAAAACAAAAGCTTTCAATTGCACTTTACACACTTACAAACCCATGTATCTACAAAATGGGTTCCAACACTCATGTTGTATCCCTAGATGAAGCACATGGGTACTAATAAAGGTACATGTATATTGTAATGTTGGACGCCCAAAGGCCTTGAGGATCCCCCCTCTCCTAGCACCCACGACTGATTATGACTGTCGTAGTCCCAAAGTGTATTGGGAGTACTACCCATATCCAATGAAACATGATTATCCTATCATCATGCCATAGAGAAGGCAAGGACCAACCCCTCCTATACATGGCATGCTTAAGTCAGGACGTAAATCACATCCAACTCATGGGCTAAAATGAGGAAGTTCTATCTTCTAACACCCACATCTTGAGCGTGTGGCTCATTTTGTAGGATTCTAAAGTTGATCTTTTCTATTCAATTTTCTAGGATTGTTACTCATTACATTCTTTGATAATATAATCATCTTGTCTATATTTTTCATGGTCTACTAACATATGTGATGTAGATTAACAATCTTCAACCAAAAATCATTAATCAACAAGAAATCCCCAATCTATAATTAATGATCTTTTCATATTTTTATAGTTGAGCGATCTTAACAAGGGTGAACAATTGGCTTACAATTGAATAATCCTTTCAAATATGAATAATCAACTTTCAACAACTTAACAAAGTTAAATGATCTTTTAGTCTTAACAATCTCAAATACTCCTTTCAACCTTGAGTTGTTTCCTAGATACCATCTTTTCATGTTAACAATCTCCTCTAACCATATCAAAATCATCATGAATGCAATTCTTTTCAACAAATTTAACAATCTAAGTGATCAATCTCACAACCTAATTACGTTGGTTGAATGTCCATATTCTATCTGATTACCTTACTAAAATTTGCAGCCTACACTCTATCGATAGGCTGTCAAAATCTACTTGTACACCTCGTTTCACCTTGAGTGGTTGAACTTCACCCTTCTAGTAACCTACTTTGTGTTGGAAGGCTATTAAAATCATCCCTCATGATATCTAGCAATCTCTTTAGAATCATTTGACTTTATCGATGCCAAAAGGTTGCCCAACTTTAACCAATTCTCTTGAGTAACCACTCACATTTGAACCCTTTGGTACTTGGTGGAAGGCTACCAAAATTTGTTCAAAACTTTAAATGCTTGACCCATGATCATAAATAGACTGAAAGGCCAATTTAAGAGTAGTTTTCAAGAATCCTTGACCTTTTAAGAATACACTTTCAAATCTTTAGCCTTATACTAAAAGGCTTTCTGATTGCACCTTCAAGCTATGCACTTTCTTGAATATATCTTGTATAGATTTGTACCATAGGCTCCAACCTAGGTCTAATTATGCCTAATCTTGACCAACAATTACCTCCTTGAAGGACCCCCCCAACTCAGCTTGATCCTTTACAGACAAAGGTCCACAATTATATTGTAAGGATGCTTAATTCTTAATCTTTGACCTAGATTGCAATTCATGATTAATCACCAAAAACATTTCCAAATATTTGAATCACATCTAACTTGATGGATATTCCATCTCATTTGAAATGACACCTAAGCACATAGCCCATACATGTATGCCAACAAATAGTCCTAGAACACAACCGCCATTATGCCACCTCTTCCTTCTCATGAGATACAATATTGGAATATGACCTAAAATTGGACCACCTCTCACTTTCGACTTTAGTACCCAAGATGTTGATCTAAAACCTGAACAATGACTCCACCACTTTGTTTAGCCATATTGATCCAAGGAGGAGTATGGTTCATAAGAGAATTAATCAAATTGGGTAGGAGGTATGATGTTGAGGAAGCTATCAATAAATAAACCTAGAACTCTTTCAAATGAAGATGCCCTTGGGGAGGTAGATAATTTAATCAACCAAATTTGTTAGCCTTAAATAGGCTACTTAATCGTGATTTACCATCTGACACACAATTTCACCCTTTCCCTAGATGATCCTCTCATGACCCTCCCCTAAGGAAAGTCATATCCCACCTACCATGCAAAATGAATGATTAATTAGCCACAATCACCGACCCTGAGATACACCTTATCCTTGGTTATCACCCTAACATTACCACTCACTATCTTAAACCCCTAAACTCAAATTTTCATGGGGCTAATAGGTACATCTCATGTTGTAGTTAGAGATATCTTTCTGTCCATCCTGAGCTGGGGGCATGTATAATTTTATTCACCATTCAAACTTAAATTTATTTTTACATGAGTTGTCCATTCAGAATATTATTGAATAAAGAGGAGTATCCTTTTCAACTCTCCTAAATGACATAAAGTCATTTTACCTTTTGTGTGATAGTTTTTCGCATACGGATTTATCCTAATGTACAATGCATTTGTATATTCTAAACTAAACCATGTGGTTAAACCTCATTGGATTGAATTTCAGGGCATCGTGGGAGCTAACATGAGTATGTATTTCACCCGTTCTTGCAAATGATCAATTGAGTTTGTTGAATCAAGCAATGCTAACAAATGACGTAATATGGGTACTAAAATGGGTGTCGAGAATAGTAAATAAGACAAATTAATCAGAGAGGAAAAGCTTAAAGATACTACACAAGTGCAAGAAAATTTGATACCCCCAAAGGTCTTGCAACAAGATACCATGGAGCAACTAGGCAATATTCCCTACATGCCTCGATGCAACTCCGGCCATCCAGAAGGCATGTACCATCATGGATCTTCAGTCTAGGGTTCTCAGTGGGCTGACCCAGCAATGCATTCTTTTTCGAACAACATGTGGAACCCTCATTTGCACAAACCAGGTATCCACCACACATGAATGCTAGTTCATTGCATGTGCCTTATGAGTCACCAACATCCATTTACCAGATGTAAAGTTACCTGATAATTTGTACATGCCAAAATTTCATAAATACTCAGGGAGGGGAGATTCACTTGCCCAAGTAAGGTCATACTATTCTAACATGGTGGAAGTGAAATATGATGAAAAAGTCTTTGATCAGATGTTCTGTTTGAACTATGATAGAACCCACCTTGGTATGTGCAAAACACAAGATCTAACAACATTACTACATGGGATCAGCTAGCTGAGAAGTTTATCGATCGATACACCTAGAATATGTATCAAGTCTCAACCAAGGAGGATGTGGAAGCACTACAATATAAAATAGATGAACGTTTCTCTAAATTCATTGGGAGGTGGTGAGAACTGGAAGCCAATTTGAATTCTGTTCCACCTACAAGGAGGCACTTGACATGGTGATAAGTGTAAGCTCACCCGCACTTACAACAATGTTGTTCTTGTAAAGGCACAACACATTCTTTGAACTTTGAAGTTTGGATAGAGAAATCCATCAAGAGAGGGGTATACTAGAGCATAAAACTCATCCTTAAGACTCATTCCACTTCCTCAACAACAAGTCATAAGTCAAAGTGGATTAAGACTAAGGGTTTTGACTCGGAAATGGGAGTCATACCTATCCCAACTAGCAACAATAGTGACAAGTGACAAAAACCAAATGTTCATATAGCTCTAACTCAGACACAATAGTTCCAATTCAACAATGTCACTATGACACCACAACAACGACATACCCAAATGGTACAACCCTATGCCCAATACTTTCAACCTCAATACATACCACAATAGTACCAACAACCAAACTAGTTCTATGGGTTCACACAACCATTGATGAATGCATGTTCATCCCATGTGATTGCATGTTTAAGATTAGATTCATTAACCTTTGCGCTACTTATTTCCTCAATTTTAGCATAAATTAGTCTACATTGCTTTTTCCCTCAAATTCAGGTTTCTAATGGAAACTCTCATTTTTGTAGGGAAAACACCAACCTGGTTCAAGAAAGTCATTGGGTCACCAATCTGGTTCAAGAAAGTCATCATGACCCCTTCCCCATCAAGTCTTCCATGTTTGGAAGTGTTTGACGGTTCAAAGACAAAAATAAAGACTGATATTAGAGGCTAGTTGTGTGACGTGTCTCACAATTTGACTGGTTAGCCTATCCCTCCAAACCAGACACCAAGCTAGAAGTGAGTTACCTGACTCATCATCCCAATTAGGCGATTGGCAAGGAAAATTTAATTTCCCCCAAGATCATAGAGTTCTAGAATTTTTGACACATTGTGGGTTGGTTGACCCATCTAGTGTGTCACTCGTCTCACCCGTAGAAGCATTCAATTGAGCCAATCCCACACGAATGACTGCCCAATGGGTCAACTATACAATAACTCTCTAAAGGACCATGTATTCTCCAAAGATCTTTGTCAGTAGACATCTGACTGGATGACCATATGATTCAGACAACCAAAATCCTAGAATAATACAAGTGTCAAGAAGTGAGTTGATCAACTCATGCAACAGGTTGATCAATTGAGTTCCAGCCACACACATAGTTAAAGGTGGGTCACCCGACCCAATAATTCTAGTTGGGCGACTGGTGTGACAGACCTAGAAATACAAAGAGCACTGCAAGCACATACATGTTAGATTTTGTGGGTCTAGTGACACCCATATAAAAGGAATAAGTAACCTAATGACCGGGGGGGAGTCGATAACTCTATATTCTAATTTCATTTTGAAAGAAAATAGCAGAGAAGAAAGGAAGGAGGGGCGTACCCTCCATGGAGATCACTAAAACTGCTGCTGGAGAACACTAGCTAGATACTACTGTGTCTTATGTGACATGATTTTCTCTTCTCTTCCCTGTACTGTGTTATTTCTTGGAGATGTGCAAGTAGTTTCCTCATTGGGGCGTGTATAGTATCCCCATCACTTGTATATTAGTCTAGTTATAACCAAACTTTCTAATTTTAGTTAATAGATTACTTTACAATCATTTTTCTTGTTCTTTTGCTTGATCAATCAATTTACATGTTTAATAAAATCCTAGATGTAGAGATCATGAAATCTAGGATTAGATTATCGATTAGATGTATGAACCCTTAATGAGATCATGGAACACATTCCGTATGATGATTAGTTGATGATCTGTGGATAATGAGATCTTGAGCCCATGTGGAAACCAACCCTTGTGCAACTCATGTTCTAAAAGGATGCTAATTCGCATGGCCCTAATATAATTATCCATAAGTAAATGAGTTGTAATTATCAAATTGATTACATAGACAGTGACAGAAAAATCCACAATGCCCATGTGTCTTTAATCTTGATTTAATCATTTTTTAGTCCTTTTCAATTAGATTTCCATTATTTTAATTTAATCAGTCAACCAACAATTTCTAAATATTGATCTCAATATACTGGATTTAATTATAATATTTTAAAGTGGTTGTCCATTGGGTTTGACCCTATAGCTATACTGCAATAAGACTCACCTGCTTGCAGGTAAGTGAAATTTCGCATAAAAATAGGATAAAAAAGGGGTTTATTACCTTGTATACTTTCTTGTGTGGAAAAGCTCAATTCTAATTTTGGCATTGTTGCTGGAGAAAAATAGACAATTTTTGAATCTAATTGTTGAGATGAATTAGGATTTTTCCTTTTCAATTGATATTAACTCTTATCTTCATGAAATTTACTTGTCTCCATCTGATGCTACTGATTCTTATTTTAGGCATCGGTCTAGTAAATGTGACACTCTACCAATGTTAACTTAGTGCCTCTAGACTTTGATCCAAAAATATATAGAACTCTCCATCACTTGAGCAGAGAGAATAGAGGCAGGATGGATGAGTAAGAAATCACCCACTGGGTCAGTAAGGCCCTTGAAGTCTAGAGAGAGGCACTTATGCAAGAAACAAGAGCCTCTATTGTAGAGGAAAAAAGGTGCAAGAGAAGACATGCTCTCAAAGCTAAGGGATAAAAGCAACCTCATGATGTTTTTGTCCCTAAGTCCCCAAAGTCCATCGCCTTATGGTTCCTTCAACCATTACATCCCCACATTTTGAAATCCATTCATAGTGGGTTACCATTATGCAGAGTGGTGCCTTCACCAATAACAATGACAAAGATTGCCAAGACCATTTGTAGTAGTTTCTAGATCTATGTGCTTTTAAGAAGCAACATGGAGTGTAGTGGATGCTACCAAACTCTGGTTATTCAAGTACACCCTGGAAAACAAAGCAAGGAGATGGTATATATGATTGCGAACCAACTTTTTGGATAACTTTTATCCTCCCTCTCTAACTTACCAGGTAAGGGGCAAAATCACATAGTTTGTTGTGGTCCCATACAAATCCCTTGCTTAAGCTTGACAACAATTCATTCTCCAATGATGCCTGCACCATGGTGTCCCACAAGTGTAATTAATTGAAACCTTTTACACGGGTGTAGACAAAGACATCAAAAAGTTCTTAGATTCCTCGTATGGAGTAAATTTCATGTTCCAAAACCTTTGATAGTGCTTGGGAAGTGGTGAAGTGAGGTTTTAAAAACAAGTCACACTCAAGAAGAGGACATCATGGTTTCCTCAAGGCAACCAAAGTAGAAGAAAATTTTGAGCTGAAGTATATTACTGATTCTTTTAAGAAGTTGGTCTTGAATCTGAATAATCTGGAGTCTTCTTTTAGTGCTTATGAGAGAAGAGCGCAACCACATCAAATCCAACAACACGTGAAATGCATAAATATTTTTTGTGAATATTGCAAGGGAAAAAACATTTTACTCTTGGGAATCAACTATTGTATGACATCATGATAAATAATGCACAAGCCCAAGGCGATGATGGTAAAGTGAATTTTATTCATAGCATCTAAGGACAAGGCTATTACAATCTCAACCAGAGTAGGAATAATCCCTTATTTAAATATAGCAATCCAACATGTGTTGGAAATGCTTCACAATTAAGGGGAGGACATAAGAACAACCAAGTTTGTGGTGATCCTAGGTTCCATAACCAATCAATACCATAACTTTAAGAACCAAAGGAACTACATAGGTGCTATCTAGAATCATGGTTACAACTAGGGGCTACAATATAGAATCCAAATTAGGTGCCAAATATGTAACGATCGAGTCTTTCCTCTTCTGACCAAGACAAATATCTTGTCACAAAGAAGATTCTTTAGTCACAACAATCTATGATTGCTGGTAAGCCAATGGTGATCTCAAACCAGCAAGTCCATCAGAAGGCAATTGAGACCTAATTGGCTCAACTCTCCACATATCTATGCCCCTATATAGTACTTTTGCATGACAAATAAAGAACAACCTGAAGCACCATGAACAACCAAAATAAATTTTGACACATTGAAAGAATGTTTATTCAATTCCACTAGTACCACAAGAAATACCAGCTACTCCTTTTATTGATAATAATGATAGGAGTACATAGATAGTTGAAGAGACAAAAGTACAAGGGGAAAATTAATGATAGTGAAACATGTAAGGATGATGACATTAATTAGGCACATGTTCATACAATCAAACTAGAAGTCCCAGTTTGTAATCCAAATCCCCCTTATCAAATTTTCTTAAAATAGACAAAGATTGATACCAAGTTCATGAAGTTCAAAGAATCTAAGAAGAAGCTTCATGGGGACATCTTGCTCTTGGATTCTCTTTTGAAGATATCCACATGGTCCAAATATTTGATGATTACACAACTGAAGAGTATGAGACAATAAATTTAGAAGGACAACTTTAGACACAGTCCTGAACAAAATGCCTAGGAAACAAAAGGATCCTGGTTCCTTTTGGATAAGTTGATACATTGGGGAAAATATTTGTAGGAAAGGACTAGTAGGTCTAGGACCTAGTTTTTCCATCATGTCATTAAGTCTATGCCAAAGAATGGGTTTCATCAATCCACTTTCGACAACTATGAAAATCCAGCTAGAAGATTCCTTCATGAAAAAGCCGATGTGGATCATTGAATATGTTCTAGTCAAGGTAGGAAAGGATTCCTATGTACCTTGAAACTTTGTGTTCATGAACATCAATGAGTATCTTAGATATCCTCTCATTTCAACCATCCTTTCTTAGCTATAGCCGGATCCTTGATAGGCGTAGAGGCTTGAACACTTCTTTTTGAGGTTAGGAAAGGAGACACTAGAACTTTGAGCATTTGACAGCCTAAAGGGACTCAATTTTCACAAAAAAGTATTTCTATTTGACGACATAGAGATATTATCTTAGCTGAAGCAAGATAGTGTAGTATTTAAAGATCCCTTGTAGGTAGCCTTGACTTGCTCAGAAGGCTCACATTTTGATGACCTACAAGTTGAACATGCCGAGTTCATCTAGACACTTATGATGATGAACCTGACATTGAGTTTGAAGATATGAAGTCTATTTCTATTATTGAACAAGAGGCACTAGCTTTGCCCTTTATAATTTGTAAGTTTGTCCTATGATTATAAATTTAGATCTTACACTAGAGTAGGAAAATAGATTGTTGACAAAGCTTCAGAAATGAAATTCAGCCTTGGGATACAAGATGATAGACTTGACATGGTTGTCCTAACCTTTATCCTACTTATTATCCTCCTGGACCTTCACCTATAGATAGAAGTTATGCAAGTTACAAGACCCTTCATCTACCTCCTGTCGTTGTCTCTTCACCTCTATGGTGGATAAAGGTTTAACTACAAGGTGGCTGGGGGGGTTTCCAAACCCTAGACTCTGCCTATAAATACAAGACCACAACCTCAATAAAAGGGATATGCCATGGACACTGCCACATTACCATTTACATTCATAACAACCCACTTCCATAAACCATCAGTTGTTTCCATCGACTTTTACTGCTACTAGGGATCCAAGGTTCATACCTCATGAGAAGTTTGTCCCATGGCACATATTTCCATTAGTTGACGACCTCCACCTTTATCAACATGTTGCTCACTCATCATAATGATCATATCAAACCTTGAAGAAGGAAGAATGACATTCTAAGTCCACCTCTGATGAGAATCCACAGTAGCATAGTGTTGTTTGTCATCGATCTCCAGCAGAAAAATAGTTTTTTTCACACCATGACTCTACTTTTATCTTATATGGTGATGATGAATTTCTTCCACTCTTTTATTTTTGTTCTTGTTACTATCACTTGGAGCGAGTAGTCCTCTTTCTAGGGTGTGGGAAGTAGCCCCGCTACCCAATTTTGTTTTGTTTACTATATCTATTTTTGTATGGACCATTATATGTTTTGAATAAAAAAATCATGCTTATATTCTTACTTCTTCAACTTACATATATATCAGATTCTGTGTGCAAATAACTTTAAACATAGGACATAGGAAATATATCGATTCTTGTTAAACCCTTGATGAGAATTTTGGATGGGTGTTTGAGATGATAGATGATCTCTTGGTAAAGTGATGGTGAGTTTAGAGTGCTATTAGAGTTTTAATCATGATTCATAAGGGGATTTTCATGGCCTCAACATATGTATTCCCATGCTTAATATGATGTAGTGAGAGATGAATGATAGAGATCAATAAAGAAACCAACTCCACCCTATTTATTCCATCCGTTATAAACTAGAACCTTAATCTATCTCTTTTGACTCTTAGAATCTTAGTTTAATTAAATTAAACTTAATCTTGTGATAAATACTAGTTCTTTCCTAGTTACTTTGATTGGTTTATTCTTAAATACGTTGTCCTTAGGGTTTGATATGAAATTGTACTATGATAAGATCCATTTTCTTGCAGGTGGTAATTATTGTATTTTGTCTGGCTAAAAATCTAGGGACCCTTCCCTAGGTGAATTTGTATGTGCAATAAAATCACACACCAGTTACAATGAGTTGATTGACCAAAAGTACTCATAGTAACTTTCTGGACCCACCAGTGCTCACTGATCTCTAGATTGGGTGCACGGTTCAGTAGGGGTGAGCATTCGGTTAATTCGGTCGGTTATGGTTAATTCGGTTCGGTTAAATGGTTAATTTGTGGTTTGAGATTTTAACCATTAACCTAACCGAATTGCGTCGGTTAATTTGGTTATTGTCCAATCGGTTAACGGTTAATTCGGTCGGTTAATTTGGTTAACCAAATAACACATGTGTAATAATGTTATTTGAAATACTCATTGAATTTTGAACAATTGTTATATTATAGTGGTATTTCTAGAAATATAATGTTGTATGGCTCGTGAAAACTTGATTACTATGTATATGGGGAAGTTTTTTGAAATAAAAGTACAACTATATATGTATATATACGTGTGTAGGATATTATTTAAGAATAAATTATAACTATTCGGTTAATTTGGTTAACCATACTAAAAATATCTTTAACCATGAAATTAACCATTTAACCGATTAACCGAATTAAATTAACCAAATTAACCGAATTAACCAAATAGTCTAAAAAAAATTAACCATTTGAAATTAACCATTCGGTTAATCGGTTATTAACCAAATTCTGCTCACCCCTACGGTTCAGGCATCACACGATGAGCAGTATCTGTGTTCTATAGGAAATTCGGTGGACAAACTAGATCAATTGATCAAATGACCTACCATGGTATTGATATGTTAGTTAGGGTAGCGGGATAATTGCCAATATTGACCCTCCCTTCCTCAGTTCATATGCTCATCAATGGTGGTCAGTCGCTTGATGCAGTGATATGGTGTCTATAAGATCTAAGTTGCATAGGGGTCGATCACCCAACTCACTTGGTGGGTCACCCGATTGGTGTGGGTTCTAGGCTACATGGAATTCCATGGACTGGCCACTTCCCTTGAATCACCTAGCTGGACTACTGGGTCGGTCGGACCAAAGTGTATGGGGATTCCATCTAGAAGAGGGTCTCTGGGATGGTGAGAGCAAATGGTCTACTTGCATGCTACAAAATCATGTACAAAAGGGACCTCACTCGTCAATTATTGGGTGCACCAGTCACTCAACTGGTGTGTCAACATCCTCATTGTTCCTTGGATCTCCTTCGGCAACCATTTCAAGTATAAATATGAATCAACATGATTTTAACTAAAGAATGCATACTAACATCAAGTGAATCTCTAATGGACTAAATGAAATTGGTTAATCTAATTGCAAAAAATCAAATATATCTAGATGACCACTGGGTTGCCTCCTGACAAGTGTCTTATTTTATGTCGATGGCTCAACACATGTGCATCAAGTCATCTTAGGATCAAAGAGGAAGTGGGGCTACATCTAATGTAATAAGATCATCAATCGAGAAATAACTCTTTACTCTTTGTTAGTTCGTTACAAACCCTCTTTGACCTTGTCCAGCGATATAAATGCTTTGTGTGAATAGATGTACTTAACCAGATATGGGTCGTGCCAAGGAGACTTTAATTTTCCTGGGTATAATATAAACCTTGCATTTATAGAGCAACACTTGGTCGCCCACTTGTATGTCCTTCCTCTTCAAGTGACCATCGTGCAAAATCTTGGTCTACTCCTTATAAATACGAGCATTCTCATGTGTAGATAGATAAAGATCCTCCTATTCTTGTAGTTGAAGACATTAATTCTCTCTAGCTAGAGACAAATGAAAGTTTGGCATCTTTATTGCCCATCCCGCCTTATGTTCCCTCTCCACACAAAGATAACATAACTTACCATAGATTAAACAGAATGGCATAGTGATCAATAGTGTCTTGAATGCAGATGGGTACATTCAAAGTGCATCATTCAACTTCATTTCCCAATCTTTCTTATGTTTCCCACTGTCTTCTCTAAAATAGCCTTGATTTGTATGTTTTAAACTTCTACATGGATGCTAGTCTATGAATGGGATGGGAATGCTACACAATGGTGAACCTCTTACTTCTTCAATATTGATTCAAATTTCTTATTCAAGAAGTGTGAACCACCATTGGAAATCATAATGCGGGGTATCTCTATCTTAAGGAAGATAATATCTTTGAACAACTTAATCACGGGCCTCAAATAACTTAAAATAGTGGGTATTTCCTCCACCCACTTTGAGTAATAATCAACTTCAACTAGAATATAGTAGTCAAAAGAGGTGGGAAATGACCCATGTAGTCCTCTCCCCACACGTAAATGATTTCTACCTCCTATGAGGAAGTAAAGGGCATTTCATATCACTTTGATGTAATCCATGTTCTTCAGAATTGATCGCAATATAGGATGGAATTGTATGCTTTGAACAATGTGGGTAGTAAAACTACATTGAAGGACCTATGTGGCTATCTTTTTCGTGCTCGTGTGTCCACCCATTGGGCATGAGTCACATTGCTTAAGGGTAGAGTGGCATTGATCAAGGGTAGAGTGGCTTTCTTATTATGTAACACATATGTGATAGAGTCCATCAACACATATGAATAGGTACAAATCATCCCAATAATAGTTTTATACATCATGCATGAACCATTTCTTTGGATACCATGTGTATTCAAGATGTGAGACCCCTACAGAAAGATAGTTTGCATAGTTTGCACACCAAGGAATGTCTAAAAGGATCATTGTCAACTACTCATAAGGTAGGGGATTGTTGATCCAAATAATGTTCTTGTCAGTGGAATGAATGTGGCTCAATTGATTGACTATGATGTTCTATAAAAGATCCTCAATTTAGAAATTTTAGATTCAAATTGGGAATATGATATTGATGTTCATATTATGTCAACTAAGGAATATGAGCTCAATGTGTGGCTTTTGAATATATTTGAATAGTGAGTGTAAGCCTAAGGCTTTTGATAAAATTATTGAGCTAACCTAATAAGGTCTTATTAGGGTTAGAAGGCCGAAATGGTGGAATCAACCTTCAATTGAAGTAATTGTGACGATTGAGCTGTGATTTCAAAACTAAAGGTTCAATGGATCATTTGGCCCCATTATGAGGCATGGGTTCAACCCATGGCAAAGTGTAGCCCAACATGGACTATTTGGGTGATAAATTAGTCCATGGGATACATGTTGATTAATTGAGGAATTTAATGCATAAAAATAATTTCAAAACTATGAGAAGTGGTTTGGTAGATGATGTATGAGATAATGAATAAGTTTCTAGAAGATCCTAAAGTAATAAATGACCTAGCTAATAAAATGAGTAATTATCTAGTCTTGGCTTGGATTCCATGTTTTGGTTATAGATAAATATAATATGATACAATATTTGGCTCTACATAGAGTAATGCTTAAGTGAATCTAAATCCAAAATTTGAACTAATTTTATGGATAAATGTGACCTAGGTAATTAAACAAATGAAATGCTTGAAGAGTAACTAAAGGCTAGTTGTATTTTTTTTCCTTTTGATGTCTAACTTGGACTGATCCAAGTTAACCGTAATAGGAGGATAATCATAAGCTTTTTTTAATGTGGATGATCTTATAAATAGATATGACATTTACAAGATATATGGCAATTCAGAGAAAGTTGGCACTATATGTCTTGAGTAAATCAAATCATAAGTGTCATGCCTAAAGTTTGGTCAAATTGGGACTTTAGGAGTGTGATTGGGGTTCTAGTTTTCATCTTAGTTGTGATCAAATGATTGAGCAACCACTGAATCCTTGTCAACCTTATGAAAAGAGCCATGTGGTAGTGGGTCACTCCCTCTCTTTTGATCTCTCTCTCCTTTGAACTTTTTGTCTTGGTCATTATCTTGTTGGCTTTGTGAGAAGGAGATGAGTCCAATGACCCTTGACCTGCCATTATCTATGAGGGATAAAATAATGCCCAAACAATGGGACTTTGATGATTGAGGGCTAGTTGGTGTTGCTCTATTCCATGAATCCCTACCTATATAACAGAGGCCAGGAAGCTTTGTCATCACCCACCAAACTCAACCCAATTGCCAATTTCTAGTGAGAAACCCTAGAACCTCCTACCAACCTTCTTCATCTTCCTTGGCTTTGGCAACCTTGACCCAGATAGCCTAACCCCCTCGAGTCAATTTAGTTGGCCTAGAGCTCCACTAGGGATCCCCAAGGGGGTGGCAACCCTCTGTGAGGCACTGGGAAAGCCAACCTTGTATCCCATAATTTGTCCCTTCCTATTGAAAGAACTCATCATGAGAGTGGTTATAGATTGCTTCTAAGCATTGTACATGGTGGGAATGAGTCACCAATGCCCATAAAATGTTTTGCATCCACCAAAATTCCCAATTCATGTATTGTATTTCTCCCTCAAAACCCCATGTTACCTACTATGTTATACCGGTCTCTAGTCACCTCAATGAGAGATGAAGGGTTCCCTAACCTTGAATAGTTCTACCTAACTCAACCCAGGTGTTGGCCCTGGCCCTCAACACATGTAGTATGGAGTCAGCAACCTAGTTGACTCAAGGTGTTGATGGTTGTCAAGCCAAGGCAAGGGAGGAAGATAAGAATCCTCCCTTAGGAATGACACCCATGTCCTCAAGTCATGTGACAAATATGTCATTGCGCATGGGCAATGGGGTACATATCTCATGGTTCAAAACCCAGTCTCAGTGAATAAGAAAGTAAAATCCTTCTACTGAAATAGTGATAAGTGATTGGCTCATTGATTACAATTTTGAAATAATTATGGTTAATTATTGACAGGTCATACATTAGAGAACCTACATATATAATTTATGAGAAAAATATATAAATTATGAATAAAATGGTTTAGATAACTAATTATGGTCCTAGCTCCAAAATCATAGACGATACATGAATTGAGGGTGATTAATACATGTAAACCCTAGGTTTGGTGAACAACATGTTGAAAGTATCAAATACATTTATTGTGTTATGTAAATTGATGTTGTTCACTAATAGTGAGATCCCAACTTCTTGGTAAATATTAGGGTGATGATGTATAGTTAGGGTTTCTAAGTCATTAACCAATAATTATGGTTTTGAAACAAATGTCTATAACTAGTTATAGTCTTAAACCACATGATTTGATCTAGATGTTCATAATAACATGATATATTCAATCTATAGATTAGGGTTACACCTAACATGTAATTAGGGTTACTAACCCTTAGAAATAATGATGTTGGTATTAGGGTTTGATGACCTTAACCCTAATCAAAGTTCAAGATGACCCTAAACCCTAGTTTATGACATAGATTAGGCCTACTTAGCATCACATAAATATATGTCACACTTTAGGGTTATACATACATGTATATTGATTGATTGCTTGTTTGATTGTATTTGCTCCTAATTTCTTAGATTTCATAAAGTACATGAAATAGTAATACATGGTGACTGCAAAGAAGGCATGTGGATAAATTATGAATAATCGATGATATTCAACTGCCAATGGTTTTCCAGATGATTTCCAAAGTATTAATCTCAACATAAATGGCTTGGATGTTTATTTAGTTCCCATTCAACTATAATGTCCTATGTATATCACATAATGTTAAATATGATATTTTGAACCTGAGGTGATGCCCGTAAAGGGGTAATACACACAAGTCAATGATTGATAGTGATTACACCCTAGATGGTATGCCAAGCATGGGTTAGAATATGTAAGGAAAAGGCAAGTTCGTATGTGTAGTTGATTGATTGTTGAGAAATACATGTTGTTATCATGCATGCACACTTTTGTATGTATCCACATACATAGTATAGCTATATATTAATACATGCTTTTATTTATCGATGTTTTAGGTAATAGACATATTCAAAGAAGAAAATATGGAAAAAGATGAATGCAACAGTGAGAAATAAGCTAAGTCATAATGAGGACTAGTTAGTTAGATAACTTGCTACTTCTTCTCTTGTATATGTTAGTTTCCTTTTGAAAAACAATGTAACTCCTTGAAAGAGTATTGTTTATACATTTGTATCCAAATTCAAGTTATGGAAATTGTTGATTATTATTTGTTATTTGTTAAATCTAGATTCTGGAAATTTAGGTATCGACTCTCGACTCTATGATCCACCTTAACTAGGAAGTACTCAAAATTGGGGGTCTCAACATTCTCATTGCTCTTCTTGTCATGTATTTCAATGCCAAAATCATGCAGAAGAAAGATCTACCTAATTTAGCAAAGATTGGTATCCTTCTTGGTCAATAGATAGCAAATACATGCACGATCAAAATAAGTAATCACCCTCGAGCTGACAAGGTCAGATCAGAAACTTTCAAAAGTGTAGACAATGATGAGAATCCCCTTTTCAATTGTGGAATAGGTGTGCTATGATTAATCTAATTTCTTAAAGGTATAATAAATCACAAGATGGCTCCTGTCTATCTGATGTCCTAGCACTGCTCCTGCAATGTAGTCGCTCGTGTTGCACATGATCTTAAAGGGTTGAGACTTGTCTGATGTTTGGATGATGGGTCTGGTGATGAGGGTAGCTTTCAAGCTCTTAAAATTGTCCATGCATGATGAGTCAAATGTGAAGGTGACATCCTTTAGGAGAAAATTCATGAGTGTCTTAGTAAAGTTTTAGAAGTCCTTCATGGATCTCCTATAGAATACAATATGTCCCAAGAAGGATATGGCTTCCTTCACTATAGACATCGTTGTGAAGGCCTTTAGGAGAAAATTTATGGGTGTCTTAGTAAATTTTTAGTAGTCCTTCATGGATCTCCTATAGAATACAATATGTCCCAAGAAGGATATGGCTTCCTTCACTATAGACGTTGTTGCAAGATCTACAATGACCTCAATCTTATCCTTCTACTTCAATCCCTTTGTTGTTCACTTTGTCATTAAGAACTATACCTTCTTTAACCATAAAGTGGCACTTCTACCAGTTTAGCATAGGTGTGCCTCTTACATCTAACCAAAATTAGTGAAAAGTGATTCAGACATCAATCAAAAGAATCTCCATCAATTGATAATTCATCCATTAAAACTTTTAAGATTGTCTCTGTCAAACTTGTAAAGATGGCTTCCATGTAGTGTTGAAATGTAATAGAGGCATAAAAATCCAAAATGACATTTTCTATATGCATATGTGCCAAATGGATAAATGGAAGTGGTCTTCTCTTGATCATCTAGGTGGATTGGGATTTGATAAAACCAAGAATTCCTATCAAGATAGTAGAAAAACTCTTGATGTGTCAGACACTCTAGAACTTGATCAAGGAAAGGAAGAGGGAACTCCTTGTAGATTTGTTCTACTTGCAGTGTCTCCAAAACGTGATTGTGTGAGTGGGAATTAGCTCATTCTTTTCATTGACAACATTGTATGTCACCCTTCTTGGGGACCACCTGCACTAGACTTGCACACAGAAATATGAGATATGAAAGATGATCCCAAAAACAAGTTTCTTTATCACTTCTAATTGGACATTCTCCTTCATATTTAGATTCTATCTGTTGATGATCTCTAGATGACTTGTAATCATCCATCATGGGGATTTGTTCATTCATATAGCATGGTTGAAACTCATCTAACATTCTGACGAGCTCTGCCACTCCTGTTGGGCTGAGTTCGGTGACCACTTCTTCACGATGAGCAACAGCAATATGCTCTTCTAGCGTCATTGCATGTGTAGGCGGGGAGAATTGATGCTCTGCTAGTTTCCCACCATCTTCAACAACTTCTTCTTGAACTTCTTATGGATTGCAATTAAGGTCGAGCTCCCTTGACAATGTCACATTTTCTTTGTTTGTTTGTCGTTGGGGGAGCTCGATTGTTGTGGTGTCTCATTTCTCCTTGGCTTAGTTGCTGGTGCTGTCTTTGTGTTGGCACTTCCTTCTTTTAGCGTGCCCGCTCCCATGCCCATTCCTCCCACATTTTTGTTGTTGTTGTCATCGTAGATGGAGGGGCTGGTTGAGTAGTGCACCGAGCTTGTGGAGCACTTGGTCTTCTTCTTCTTCTTCTTCTGCCGGTTCTCGAGTTCTTTGCATTCCTTCTTGAGCTTCCAGCGGTCTTCTTCTAAGTGCTGGCACTCTTCTTGGAGGTTAGCCATTGCAGCATCGTAGCCCCGACGCATGTGCGCATTGTCAGCCCAGATGGAATGCCTCTCTTTTTATAGATGTTCCATCTCATCCTTCATGTTCCTTAACATTCCCATCATCATCCATTGGTTGTTTATTACTTCTTGGATGAAGTCAGGGAGTGCTTTTGTCCTTTCATCAAGGACCTATACCTGCATTGTTAGTTCAGACAAAGAAGAAGAGATGGTTTTATATATTATGTTAGTTGATGCATGTGTTCCCACATAGCATCAAATCGTGTACCTAATGCTCCTCCGAAGGAAGGTACATGTTGTTGCTGCTGGTGCAACTAATGCTCCATGCGCGTCATTGATGAGTTTGGCATTGTAGTTGTAGAGGTGGTGGTGGTGGACCTTGTTCTTTCTCCCCTGGCTTGTCTTGTGGGTCCATCTCTGCTCCACCGATCTCTATATCCGGTATGCCTGAAAGCTATGTCCTTCTGGCTCTTCCTCCAGTTCTTTGTCGGGCTGCGGGTTGGTTTCTGTGCCTCCCTTTTTCTCTACTTATTCCTCCATCGTAGGCACTTCTTTGTGTGTCTCGAGAGGCATGGGTTCTGCAATCCCCACTGGCTTTTCTAGAGGTGGATCTGTGGGGGTGGGTTGTTCTAAAACTTTCTCCCTCGCGGTTGGCGGAGCAGTTTCTTCTACTGTCTTCTTTTTCTCTACTGCCAATTTCTTCTGCGGCTCCGTGCTCTTCTTCTTTTCTAACTTAGCTGGGGCAATGCTTTCTCCAGTTGTGATCACTGGGTCTGTATTTGTGCCGGCATGCAGTGCCCCAGAGCACATCTTTTCAATGTCATTGTGGGTTGGCCACAACTTGTGGGCGTCGTAAAACGCCATTTCTGAAAGGGGAAGTAGTGTTTTTGACCCGCTTTGCTTGAAGTACAACTTATCCCCCTTCCGTGCCAGAATACCCATGCTAATTAGGGACTTGATGCCTTTTCTTTGTTTTCCCTCCATTTCTTTATACTTTTGGACCTCTCCTTCGTCCATTAGGTATTCGACAATTCGTGTTATCTGGCCTCCTATACAGTACACAAAGTTCCTCTTTGCGTCCCCGCCTACTGCTGCTGATATACGATTGAGTAGTATCTTCCCGATATTAACCATATTTCTATTGATCATTGACCGGATGAGGAACATATCTCCTTTGCTAACTGTTCATGTTTCTGACCTCACATAGATCGTGTGGGCAGTGATCTTCTGCATTGTGCGAATAAAGCACGATGTGATCAGCGAGGCCTTGGAGTTCTTTGAGTTGTGCTCCTCCTCCCCAGTCAACTCTTCCCACATATGGTTGCTCTCATAGGTTATCGGTTCTTTTTAGCTCAGGGAAGCGGAGCAGGCTTTGGCTTTTTCCTATGTCTCCTTAAATATTTTTTTCAGCATTGCTTCCGTTATTATGTGAAACTTGCCTCCTAGCCTCACATGTAGTTTATAGTCTCCTCCTCTGGCCCTTCTTGTTTCACTACTGGTAGCGACCTTCTTTAGCGAAGATCGAAATTCTGTGGTCAGCTTCTTATAGGATTTCACCTCTGGTGTGCATAAGGTGCGTAAGTTTGCACCTTCCAGGAATTTCACCGTCCTGTCGTAGATTCCCATCTTTTTGAAATCTTCTATGTCCAGGTAATGGGTAGGGTAGAACTCCTTATTTTGGTACGTCCAGTCATAGGTAGACTAGTATACGATGTTCCTTGGCACGAACTGGGGTTCTCCAGATTATACCGAAGTCTCTCCTATGACTTACTTGGCTTTTCTTGCCTTTTGTTCCCTTGGCTTCTCAACACCTGGTGGTTTTATCTTTTTGCTGCTCTGGGACCCCTTTGGTGCATCCTTTCTCTTCTTCTCCTGGACTTGGCTCTCTGACTCCCCAAGTTGATACTCAGAAGTCTCTGTCTACTCAGTTTGTTCTGTTTCATGAGTAGAGTCCTCCGTTGTCATGTTCCCCAATATTCTTTGGTACTGTTCTAACCTTAGCTGCACCTCAACTCGTTTGGCCTCTAGGAGAGAAGTATTCCTCTTGAGTGCTGTTGTCAAACCCTCCACTATCTTCTCCACCTCCTTTAGGGATGTTTCCTTCTTGAAGATGGGGTCACTATTCTTTGAAGAAGACATTCTGCATGGTTTCAATAATGCATTAGTTTATAATCTTATTGCAATTTTGTGGGTTTGTATTCAACAACTTTTTAATTATTAAGTTTATTAATATATATAGGGACCGCAAACCGCGGTCTTGTTAGTAACTCAGAGGAAATCACGGTCATGGTTTCTGAAGGAGATCACGGTCGCAGTTTACTGAGAAGGGATCGCAGTCGCAGTTTAGTGATAAGGGATTACAGTCACGATTGGGGCTGCGATAGCGGTCTTCTTCCTTACTGTGGCTAGGTCACGGTTAAAGGGACTGCAATCTCGAGTATCTCTCTTCTACACCGCAACCCGTGGGAGGAACCTGAACTCGTGACCAGGTTAGGGTTGATGAGTACACCTCGGTCGTGGTTGTAGAGGTGATGACAGCGACTCGCGGTCATCCTTCATCCGACCGTTCTGCTTCCTTTCTCTGTCTGTTCATTTGTTCTTCACCTCGTCAGCGGCAGTTGTCCCTTTATTGATGTTTTTAGGGTTTTTAGGTGTTGTTTGCAAAACTGCCATTAGGGAAGTTAGGATAACTAGAAAGATACGAACACCTGTTGGCGACGTGACTGATAGCCATCGACAGACGAATCAGGAAAAATCGGTTCAGGTAAGGGACTAAATCGGCGGCAACATGACAATGGGTAAAATCAAAGAATTGGCATTAGAAGTACAACAAGGGGTTTTCTTGTTACCTTGTTCATTAGTTGTGACGACGAAATTGAAAAAAAAGGAAGGCGCGACAATCTGCCTTGCTGCAGCGGCGGTTCATTGGTCGCGACGGAGTGGAGAATCAGGGTTTATCTTAGACTCGAGAAAGCTAGAGGCAAAAAGAGTATGAGAGACGAGGGTTTAAGGATATATATACTAGAGTGACCGTGTTCTGATGGTTGGAGGGGATGACCGTGATTTGCGGTGTACTAGGAGTACGATCGTGATCGCCGTCTCTTTCGTTCCAAGGGTAACCACGGGTCGCGGTCGAGGTGTCTAGTTATGGACACCGTGGGTAACGATCTTGCATGATGCAAGGCTATACCATGATTGCGGTGTAGACCATGATCAGATCAAAACAAAGCTTGTTTCTTTAGTTAAATCATCAATTACTCAAAAGAAGATATGTACGTACATCACTTAAAAGAGCAGAAAACTAATCCAACAAAAAGGAAAGAGAAAACAAAGCTTAAGAAAATAGCAAAACCTGGGTTGCCTCCCAAGAAGCGCTTGCTTTAAAGTCTCTATCTAGACTTCATAATTCTTCACTCCTTGGGTCCTTCAGCTGGATGTGGCATCTCTTCATTCCTTTTCTCAGGTGGATGACCTGGTTCCTCCAAATTAATCTTAGATCTTCACACAAAATCCCAATCTTTGTAAAATCTTTTTACCCTATGGCCATTGATCTTGAAAATCCCAGTTTTCTCTCCTTGAATCTCCATCATTCCTGATGGGTAAATCTTTACCATAGAGAAGGGGCCTGACCATCTAGTTCTAAGCTTTCCAAGAAAGAGCCTAATGCTTGAATTGAAGAGAAGCACTTTATCACCTTCACAAGCATCCTTGTTCTTTAGGTGGGCATCATGCCACACCTTGGTCCTTTGTTTGTAAGTTCTTGCATTTTTATAGGCATGCAATCTTAGCTCCTTGAGCTCCTATAGCTGCAAGAATCTTTTCTATCCTGCCTTCTCTAGGTCCATATTCAGAAACTTGATCGCCCAAAGGGCTTTATGTTTGAGCTCTAAAGGTAGATGGCAAGACTTTCCATAGATTAATCTGTACGGCGTCATGCCTATTGGTGTCTTATAAGCTGTCCTATAGGCCCAGAGAGCATCGTCAAGCTTCATGGACCAGTCCTTCCGAGTGCGGCTGACTGTTTTCTCCAGAATCTATTTAATCTGCCGGTTGGATACTTCTACTTGTCCCGAGGTTTGAGGGTGATAGGGTGTAGCAACCTTATGCTTTACCCCGTAAATAGTGCTTCAAACTACTTTTCTCCAAAATGTGACCACATCACTTATGATAGTGTGAGGTACTCCAAAGCATGGAAAAATAATTTTCTCAAATAGCTTGATCACAGATATGGAATCGCAAGTTTGGGTCGCTACAACCTCTACCCATTTCGACACGTAGTCAACAACCACTAAAATGTACTGATAACCTTTTGATGAGGGGAAAGGACCCATGTAGTATATCCCCCAAACATCAAAGATTTCTACTTCCACCCAGTCGGCCATAGGCATCTCACTTCTCTTACTGATATTTCCTGTAAGTTGGCATTCCTTGCAAGCTTTAATGAAAGATGTTGCGTCCTTGAATAGGGAGGGCCAGTAAAACCCTGACTGAAGCACTTTCACAACTTTCCTTTCTCCACTGTGATGTCCTTCATATAAAGAAGAATGACATTCATTTAGGATCACCGAGACTTCTTCCTCTGGTATACACCTTTGATACAAACTGTCATAACACTTCTTAAACAGTAGTGGGTCATCCCAGTAATAGTTCTTAACAATGAAGAAGAGCTTCTTTTTTTGGTTGTATGTTATGTCTGGCGGAAGCTGGCCACAAGCCAAGTAGTTACAGATATCTGCAAACCATGGCAGACTTGGCTCATCGGACTGAGCCATCAGTAGGGCTTCATCAACATAATTTTCGTTCACCAGTAACTGATTCACCTCATCAAAAACTATTCTAGACAAGTGGTCTGCGACCACATTTTCTTTTCCTTTCTTATCAATGATTTCATGATCAAATTATTGTAACAATAGGGCCCACCTTAGCAGTCTTGGATTTGTGTCCTTCTTTTGCATTAGATAGCGTATACCCCCATGGTCAGTATAAACCTTAACCTTGACTCCTATAAGGTATGATCGAAATTTATCAAATGCAAAAACAATTGCTAACATCTCCTTCTCGGTAGTAGTGTAGTTCACTTGGGCTTCGTCTAGCGTATGACTGGAAAAGCATATAACATTGTGCTTCCGGTCTTTTTTCTATCCTAGGACTACACCTATGGCATAGTCACTTACATCACACATTATTTCAAAAGGTAGCTCCCAGTCTGGAGCTTGCAAGATTGGTGCAAAAGTCAAAACCTCTTTTAGGGTCTCAAAAGATTTTGAACGCTCGTAATCGAACTCAAACACTGCGTCCTTAATCAACAAATTTAAAAAGGGTTTCAATATCTTTGAGAAGTCCTTAATGAACCTCATGTAATGTCCATCATGACCCAAGAAACGTCTTACTCCTATCACTAATTTTGGTGGCGAGAGTTTGGAAATGGCTTTGATCTTGCTAAGGTCCTCCTCAATGCTCTTCTTGGAGACCTTGTGTCCTAGGACAATGCCACTTTGAACCATAAAGTGGCACTTCTCCCAGTTTAGGACCCAATGTTTCTCTTCACATCTTTCCAGAACCAGGGACAAATTTCTTAGGTAAGCATCGAAATCTTTTCCATAAACAAAAAAGTCATCCATAAACACTTCAACTATATCTTCTAAGAAGTCAGAGAACATCGAAATCATGCAACGCTGGAAGGTTGCAGGAGCATTGCATAAGCCAAAGGGAATTCTTCTGAAGGCGTACGTGTCATAGATGCATGTAAACATCATTTTCTCCCGATCATCTAGGTGTATCGGGACTTGATAGAATCCAAAATATCCATCTAAGAAGCAGAAGTAATCATGGTGGGCAAGTCTTTTAAGAACTTGATAAATAAATGGTAAGGGAAAATGGTCTTTCTTCGTGGCCGAATTTAGCTTTCTATAATCAATACACATTCTCCAGCCTATGACAGTTCTGGTGGCGAATTCATCACCATTATCTCCCTTCACCACCCTCATTCCACCCTTCTTAGGTACTATGTGGATGGGGCTCACCCAATTGCTGTCGCTTATTGGGTATATGATTCCCGCATCATGTAGCTTCAATATCTCCTTCATGACTACTTCCTTCAACATTTGGTTCAATTTCTTTGAGGTTGCACCAACGGTCTTGCCGATTCTTCTAAGTTTATTTGATGCATGCACAGAGCTGGATTCAGTCCCTTGATATCCTCAACGGAATATCCAATAGCTCTTTTATGCTCTCTCAACTCTTCCAGGAGTCTTTCCTGTTGTTCTTGTGTGAGGTTAGCATTGATGATGACGGGATTCCTTCTTTCCTCATCCAGGAACTCGTACTTTAGCCCTTCTGGTAGTGTCTTTAGTTTTGGCCTTGGCTTCAGAGCTTCTAACTCTTCGTTTGACTGTTCCAAAGAAGCGTACTTCGCTGTCTCTATCACTTCTTTGTCATCGCTGAGACTTTCTTCACCTTGGTTAAGATAATCTAGTATCTCAACCACTTCTGGGTCTTCTATCAAAGGATTTGGGTTGTTTAAGGCTCTCATAAGTGGGTCCACAATGGATTTCTCTTCTTGAATCTCTTCACAATACTGGTTATAGCTGTCCATGAAGTAGACTGACTCAGAAAGAGATGGCCCCTTCATAGCATCCTTCACTTTAAAGTCAATGTGGTCACTTCTGACTTGGAGGGTTATGACGCCTTCTGCGACACCTATCATGGCTCTTCTAGTATCTAGAAAAGGTTGTCCAAAGATTATCGGACACTTCAGGTCCTCAACAATATCTATCACAACAATATCACAAGGTATGAAGAACCGTCCCACACGGACCGGGACGTATTCCACTATACCTACTGGTCTCTTGAAAGTGTGATAAGCTAGTTCTACCCACATACTTGTCTTTACCATATCGGTCAATCCCAATCTCTGTGCTAAACTTAGGGGCATCAAGCTTATGCTGACTCCCAAATCTGCCAGTCCCTTCCTTTCAACATTGTCTCCAACACAAAAAGGGATGTTAAAAGCCCCTGGGTCTTTCTTCTTGGTAGGTAGTTCAGCCTAAACAAACGCACTGGACATGTTTTCCAGGTGTACCATTTCAACGTGGTTTACTCTCCTTCTCTTTGTGATAAGGTCCTTAAAAAAATTAGCGTATGTTGGCATCTCCTCCAAAGCATCCAGAAATGAGGCATCTATATGCAGTTTCCTTACTGCCTCCATGAACTTTTCATATCTTTTCTTCAGGCGGGCCTTGATAAGCTTGTATGGAAATGGGATTCTCGGTGCATACATGCTTTTCTTCACAAATATTTCTTCAACAGGATCCGAATCCCTAGCTCCTCCACTTTTCTCACGACTTTCTTTAATAGGCCTCTTCCTGTTAGTAGACTTTTCGGAAGAAACTTCCTTGTCCTGTTGGGGTTCCTCAACCTTTGCTTCCTCTTTGTCATTTCCCATTCCATAATTGATCAATGTCCTCCCTGATCGGAGGGTAGCCAATTTTGCAGTCTCCGTGTTTGACAAGATCTTTCCTGAGGGATTCTTCACTAGCTCAACCAATTGCGTGAGTTGTTGGTCGATCTGACGTTGATGCGTTTGCATATCTGCCATATGGACTTGCATAGTTGTTAGGATGCTAGAATTGGCAAGGGCACTTTGTGCCAGTTGGTCGTTCACAATAGCTAGCCTCTTATCGAAATTGAACAATTGAGTTACCAAGTCCGACAGGTTGTTATCTTTTCCTTTCCCCTATCCTTGAACTTGACTTGTTCCTTGGCTCGGTCCTGCCCCTTGGCGAGTTTGATTCCTACCTTGTACTGAGTAGTTATTCTTATTTGTCTGGTAATTGGTTGTTCGAGTATACAACACTTGTCCTCTCCTCTTTTCGAATCCTGGTGGTGGTTTTTGTGAATTTCCCAGTTGATCTGAATTCTCGGCCGCATCCTTGTTTCCATAGCTGAAACCAGGGTGATCTGGCCTCTTGAAGTTGGCATAGGAAACAATCTACGTAGACTCTTCTTCACTTTCACTATCTTCACTCTCTTCAGGTCTGGTGTAGATACAGTTATCGACTCCGTGTCCTCCTTCACCACAGGTGACACACTTCATCACCTTTTTGGTGTGCTTCTTTCCCTTACCCCCAATATCTTTCAGTTGTTTGACGTCAATTGCTATTTTTTGGATTTGGGTGGTTAAATTTTCTAAAGACTTGACTTCCATAGATGGTCCTTCAGATGCTATCTTCTTTGACGTGCCTCTATCATTCCTGTCATAGTATAAACCTGCTTGAAGTGCGGCCATGTTTTCTATAATCTTCATAGTCATGCTTGGCTTTTTCCCCAAGAAATCACTGCCTACGGAAACATTCAGAGAAGTCCTCTTCGTATGCGTCAGCCCATTATAAAAGGTGGTCACCAGGAATCCCTTACGGTAGTTATGATGTGGGCAATCCCTCAAGTATTCTTGGTAACACTCCCATGCCTCGTGCAAGTTTTCTCCTGGCTTTTGTGCAAAAGATGTAATAATCTGCATGTTACGGATGGTCCTCTCAATAGGATAAAACTTAGTGACGAAGGCATCTGTCAGGGGTCTCCATCCATCTATAGACTGGTGGGGAAGATTTAGATACCAAGAGAGAGCCTTATCCTCCAAGGAGATATTAAAACCCTTGTAGTAAATCACTTCTTGTGGGACACCCCTCATCTTAATGGTGTCACAAATGTTCTTGAAAGCATCAAGATGGTGGTACTGATTCTCCCTTGAGTTCCCTAAGAAAGGTTTGTTATGGATCATAGATATGATAACTGGTTTTAGCTCGGAGTTTGCTGTGTTGAAATTCGGTACAACAATCAGACATCTTGACTCGTTGGCCCGCGTTACTTCCAGCTCATGAAGGATCTTCCCTTCCTCATCATCCTCACTAGCACTGTTCCTACGGTTGTGATTCCTCTCAACTTCAAAATTATGGTTGTTATTGTTTCTTCTATGCCTGCGGCGATGACGACGTTCCTCATAGTGACGATCATCTTCACGATGATCATCATCGTGTTGCTCTTCATGTTCTTCCTCCCGTTCTTCATATTGATGACCGTCATTGTAACGGCCTACTCTATCTTCATCCGTGCTTGGTGGACGTGGGTGGTGCTCATTCCTCGTGTTCCGCTCATCTCCTGAAAGGGTAACATCCACGTGAGGTGGCGTGATGAAAAGGAGTAAATTTGAACAAGTTGCTTCTTCCTGGGTGCTTGAATAGATTGTACAGTCGAGTTAGCAAACTAGACGTGTCAAAACAAACTATTTTATACAAACTCAGGGTAGCAAGCTTAAATAACAGTGTTATCAAGCTTATTGCTAAGCTTGAGGCACATGAGTATAGTAAGCAGACTCGAGTTCTTAACAGTGCCATTTTGCCTTGTCCCTGGTAACGGAGCCAAAAAGTTGACCGGCCTAAATTGCACGTCCAAGAGGAGTGGATTTAGAGTAGTCAGACTTTTAAAGATATAACCCGACTCTCAGGACCCCACAACAATAAACGGGGTCCGATGTAGCGATCGAGGTTGAACACAAGGACAAGGTTGGAAGTGTTAAGCGCACAAAATCTAGCACTTGTATACTCTAGTCGAAGAGGGTATATCAAAGGGGCGTTCCCTTAGGAATGATAGCATACAAACTAAAGTAGGCCAGGAAAAACAAAAATAAGAAGAACAAAAGAAAGCAAAAGAAATGAGAGGAAACATGTATATGGGAGGAAACCTGGGCTGGGTTCACCTACTAAAGCATCTCACCAACGTGCAACATCATCTTTTTCTCTCGCATACTCTTACCAAGATTACAAGAAACCACCAAAAGCATCCATTCCACTCTTTCTCAAGATGAGGATAGATCTAAGTCTAAGGGCAGTCTCTCTCTCAAGGTGACCACACGTAAACCTCACAACATAACTTTTGGTTTTAAAGCCTTCACATTGCAACACTCTCGTGCATTCATACTACTCCATGACATAAGATAAAGCAATATTAGTCTTTCAAGATATCAACTATCAAACATCACAAGATGGTAGCTAAGCATACAAGTGAAGCATTAAAATAGGTGCATGAAGATAATCTTGATAAGAGTACGTATATTAAACAGAAAGAGACAATATACATGTTGGGAGAGCCTTAGTGGCTACTGCCAACCCGAGTTAAGGTATTTAGCCACTCATGCTTGCGGACGACATAATGACATTATAGAAAGATGGATACATGAAGTCCCGCGAAGAGAGGAGAGAAGTAAAATGATATGGAAATGATAGATCTAGAGAGAAGAGATGTGATACAAAACAATACTTCTTCATATCTGGATCTAACATGTGGATGGCGCGGACGGTCTTCTTCTCTCGAAGAAGGAGTCTTCAGTCTTCTCTCTCCTCAGTTTCTGCCTTTGGAGATCTAAGACTGATGGATGGGATGGTCTGGGATGAATCTAGAATGCAACAGTACTTCGTGGTCCTCGGGATCTGATCTATGATTTGATGATTTGATAAGGCATGTGGGTGTGCTATTTATAGGCACATTCCACCGACTTAGGCCTGGACTGCAGTTGCGGTCTTGGTTAAGTGAGGGGTGAGACTGCGGTCGTGGTATGCTCTTTATTCATCTTTCACTACGGTTGAGTTTAGTCACGGCCTGGTGACGACCGTGATCGAGGTCTGCTTGTCCATTATGTCTGGGCGGTTAAGGTCGAGGTCTTCCCACTCGGTCGCGGTTTGCAAGAACTCATCAGTGACCGCATTTTCCAAGCTGATCGCAGTCTTTCTCGATCACGGTCTGTGTCCATACCGCGACCCCTGGTCTATCTTTGGGGTGCATGTTCCGATCGTGACCATCCTTGAGGTCACGGTTGAGTGATGACCACGGTCTATAAACTAGCTGTGATCCATCCTTGATTCCTGATGATCTTGATCTCTAGAGAATTCTGAAACCGCGATCGCGATTGAGATATAAGTGGACCACGGTTGCGGTTGAGGGAAATGTGGGTCGCGGTCTCGGTCGAGGACCGTGACCTGGGTTGTGAATATACCTGAAAACATGTAAGTGAGGCTTTAGTCAAAAAGTTAGAAAAAATTATGTGAAAAGCTAACAAAAGATATACTAAAAGTGTTGTAAAATATATATAGAAAGTATGTAAAATAGAGTTTTATCAATGGTTCTCTTCTATGTCCGGTAAAGAAAAGGGTTTAGTTGCATCATTCATTTTGTAATTTGTCATCAATGATAAATTGATAAAAGTTTTTTGTTACAAATCCTAGTTGGCAACAATTAGTTAGTGGACCGACGTCATAGATAGAACATCTCTAAATCATGTCTCTCTCTATAGGTTTCCTCTTTTATTTCCATTACACTTTAAATTTGTTTAAATATTTTATAAAGATCTATTCACCCCCTCTAGATCTTTCATTTGGTATCATAGCTGGTCTTCAAGGAGCCATCACATGTCTTGAAGAATGGGGTAGGGCATACTTGGCAACCTCAACATGGAATGCACACACGTGAACAAACCATTCATGTTTTATTGCATAGACTATACTTAGTATAAGAGGAGGATGCAATTCTATTTCCAAGGATTGAGTTTTGACTTATGGAAAATGATTTCCATATCCTACAACCTTCCAATGACTGAACTAGAACAATGGGATGTAGAAACAGTAAAACAAGCTATATTAAATGCAAAGGTTGTAAGCATATTCTATTGTTCATTATTTGCAAGTAAATTTAATCATAAATCCACCTGTTATACCGCTTATAAAATATGGAACAAGCTGTCCATAACTCATGAGGGTACCATACAAGTGAAAAATACTAAGATTGGTGTGCTAAAACATAAGTTTGAATTATTTCTTATGCAACCTAACTAAAATACTATGGATATGTATGCTAGATTTTCTAGCTTTATAAACATCCTATGCACCTTAGGATAGCACATAAGTGAAGATGATCAAGTATCAAAGATACTTAGATCGTTGCCTATAAAGTAAAAATCCAAGGTCACTACCATCATAGAAGCCAATGATATTACAAAACTCAAAATGGAGCAACTCATTGGAAATCTAGAAACACATGAAGTGACTCTAGAAGAAGAAGATAATATTGAGGTCAAAAAATAAAAGGAGAAGAAGAAAGACATTTTTCTCAAAGCTGCCTCCAAGTCATCATAAAAAGTTACTCAAGAAAACGATGACACAAGAAGAGAAAAATGCGTAAGACGCTTTGATTGTAAATGGTAAGAAATATAAACTTATTCATTCTTGTAGGTATTTTTACTACAGAAAGAAAGGCCATGTAAAGATCGAGTGCCCAAAACTCAAGAAGAAGAAATCCTCATCAAAGAAGAAACAAGGAAGAAAAATCCTATGAGGCTGCTTCAGACCAATCACGTGATGAAAATGGGAGCAGTAAAGAAGAGATAGAATGTTTCATGGCAAAGGAAGATGAAGAAGAAACTAATGAGGTAGATATTTTTGAATTACCTAATGAATAATTAACAAAATAGTCTTGAAGAAATTCATGCTAAGTATATTTATTGCAAGAAACAAAAGAAGAAATGTTCAAAATTATTGATGAACTTTATGTTGACTAGAATAATCTTAGTTCTCAAAATGATATTGTAAGGTACTCAAATAATGATTTAAAAGAATATATTCATTCTAAAAGAAATCCTTTTCCCCATTCTTCAAAGAGAATCAATAACATCTTCTCCTAGTAGGAAGTAGGTTTCAAAGATAATTATAAGACTACATTGCTTGCTCTTGAAAATAACAATAGTCTTTTATCTCAAGAAAAAATTGACATGCTTGATAAACTTAATGATTATCAAAATCAACCTATTTTATGAAATCAAGTAGACTATGACTCTTTGGTAAAAGATAAGATGCTTTACTTTCAAATATTTCTATGTTGAACTTAGATCTAAATAAGAAGATTGCTGAAATGTTGATTTGCAAAAATGAGTTTCTAGACTATTGTAAAGGAATAAGAATCTTGTTAACATCTTAGTTAATACTTCCAAACAAATAGGAAGAAGAGGTTTAGGATATGTGTCAGACAATCAACCCTCACATATGCCTAGAACCAAAAAGTCTTATGCTCCAAACACTAGAACTATATATGTGCCTAAAAGTAATGTTATGGAAAAGAGAAGTGAAATATCTTGTACATCATGCCATTATTGCCAACACTTTGGTCATTACTCTTTTTCATGTGAAAATATGAATAAAGGAACAATTGCCATGGTTTGGGTTCCTAAAATCCCAACTTAGAATTCAAGGAACATGATGAGATTTGACCTATTCTTGATTTGATATATTTCTTTGTCTTATCTCAACACTAATTTGTATTAACTTACATATATTTTATGTTAATTCCTATAGAAAATTTTTGTCTCAATAAATGCAAGTTATTTTTGCTCTAACCATCATGGACTCCACCTGGGTACCAAAAACTTTCTATTGCAAGATAGGGTAGTTAATAGTGGATGTTCCAAACATATGACTGGAAATAAACATGCTTTCAAAACACTCAAAAAGAAAAAGGGAGGATCAATCACATTTGGAGACAATGGAAAGGAACCATCACTAGAATAGGTAATATTGGAACTAATCTCACAACAAAAAATGCATTATTAGTAGATGGATTGCACCATAACCTACTAAGTGTTATTCAGTTATGTGATAGTAGGTATGATGTGTTCTGTAAGAAAAATTGTTGCAAAATACTTGAAGAAGACACTAATAATGTAGTGTATGAAGGAAAAAGGATAGGAAATATTTATATTTTGAGACATAAATTTATGAAATCAATTTTTGGAAAATATCTTATTGCAAATGATGATAAAAATATATGGCATAGAATATTAGGACATGCTAGCACTCATGTTGTTAAGAAATTGATTAAACATGATCTTTTTCATGTCTTGCCTTAAATGTCATTTGAAACTCCTAAAAATTGTGAGCCTTGCACCTTAGGAAGACATGCTAAAACTTCTTTTAAAGAAAAACAAATCCTTAATACTTCTAGACCTCTTGAACTTTTACATATGGACTTGTTTGGACCTATGAGAGCACAATCTATGGGTGGAAAGAAGTACTTCTTTGTTATTGTTTATGACTATAGTAGATTTGTTTGGGTACATTTTATTTCTAGTAAAAATGATACTTTTGAAATTTTTATTAAGTTTTTCTCAAAAATTGAAAATCAACTTCAAAATAAAATTTGCACCATTAGGAGTGATTACAGGGAGGAATTTGAAAATCATGTTTATGAAGATTTTTTCTCATCTAAGGGATACGCTCATAATTTTTCTACTCCTCGCACTCCACAACAAAATGGTATAATTGAAAGGAAAAAATGTTCTTTCAAGAAATGTTTAGAACCATGCTCTTAGAACATAAAACATCTAAGACCGTTTTGGCCGAAGCTGTTACTTCTGCATGTTATGTTCAAAATAGAATATCAATTCATCCTCAACTTAAAAAGACTTCATATGAAGTTCTCTTTTCTAAGAGACCAAGAGTGGACTCTTTTCATATCTTTGGAACACCTTGCTGTATTTTGAACACCAAAGCGGATAGAGACAAATTTGATCCTAAATCACAAAAAAGATTCTAGGTTACTCAAGCTCGAGTAAAACCTATAGAATCTATAATATAATATCTAAGAAAGTGGAAGAGTCAATTCATGTAACTTTTCATGAAAATCCAACAAACAATGAAATAGAAAACGATCTCCCTTTGGTAATTGAAGATAAAACTATATCACCAAAAGATGTTGAAAATGCTAAAAATGAACCAAGTAAAGATCAAAATGAAGATTTACATGAACCTATTCCAAGAATAATCAAAGACCATCCACAAAATCTTATTATAAGAAATCTATTTGATAAAATGAAAATTAGATCATCTTTTAATGGTACGACTAACATTGCCTTAGTATCCATGATTGAACCAAAAAAGGTTGATGAAGCTATGCAAGATAATTATTGGACAACTACCATGCAAGAAAAATTGAATCAATTCACTAAGAATGATGTATGAGATTTAGTCCCTAGGCCCAAAGATAAATCCGTTATTGGAACTAAATGGGTTTTTAGTGACAAGCTAAATGAAGTTGGGGAAGTAGTAAGAAACAAAGCTAGATTAGTTTCCCAAGGCTATAACCAACAAGAGGGAATTGATTTTGATGAAACATACACTCCAGTAGCTAGACTTGAATCAATTTGAATGCTATTAGCTCTAGCTGCACATAAAAACATTAAACTCTTTCAAATGGATGTTAAAAGTGCTTTTTTAAATGTAATAATTCAAGAGGAAGTATATTTTATTCAACATCCTAGTTTTGAAGATCCATCACATATTGATCATGTCTACAAGTTAAAGAAAGCATTATATGGTTTAAAACAAGCTCCTAGAAATTGGTACGAACGTCAAAAAAATTATCTGTTTGAAAATGATTTTCCTATGGGAAAATTGGATCTTACATTATTCATTAAAAAGCATGCTCATATTTTCTTTTTGTTCAAATTTATGTCAATGATATCCTTTTTGGTGCTTCTAATGTACCTATTTGCACACAATTTAGTGATATCGTGCAAAAAGAATTTGAAATGAGTCTCATGGGTGAGTTAACATTTTTCTTGGGTTTCAAATAAAACAAACTCCTCGTGGTATCTTTATCAAGCAAGAAAAATATACAAAATAACTACTAAAATGCTTTAATAAGGAAAATTGTAAACATGCATCACTCTTATGTGTACTTGAGCTAAAATAGATAAGGATGAAAATGGTGTACCAACTAACAATTCTTTATACAAAGACATAATTGATAGCTTGTTATATCTAACTACTTTTAGACCTGATATTATGTTTGTTGTTGGTTTATGTGCTCGTTTTCAATCCAATCCTATGGACTTTCATATAGTTGTTGTTAACCGAATTTTGAGATATCTAGCTGGTATAATTGACTATGGTATTTGGTATCTAAGAGATCAACTGTTTGACCTTAAAGCTTATACTAATGCTGATTATGATGGTTGCCATCTTGATCACAAAAATATGACTGGTGGTTGTTTCTTGCTCAAGAAATCACTTGTCTCTTGGTTTGGTAAGAAACAAAACACCATTTATTTATCCACCATCGAGGGCGAATACATGGCATCTGGTTCTTATTTTGCACAAGTACTATGGATCAACATGTACTAAATGACTATGATTTTTCTTTATCTTCAACTCTGATTTTTTTGCGATAATAGTAGTGCCATAAATTTAGCACACAATCCCATTTTACATAGTCGAGCAAAATATATTGAAATTCACCATGATTTTCTCCATGATCACATTGCTAAAAATAACATTTCTCTTCATCATGTGATACTAAAAATCAATTGGCTGATATATACATAAAACTTCATGCTTGGAGCAATTTTGAGTTATACGAGACAAATTATACATTGTTCCTCTTGAGGATGTGTATTTTAACTCTTTGAAAATTAATGTACTCTAATATGAAGGATTTCTCATGAATTTTAATGTTTTAAACATCTTATCGATATTTTTTTGTTCTTTATGGAATTTCTACATCATGGCAGACTTAAGATTCTTTACCATTGGTTTATAGTATCTTTTAAGATTTTTTGAGCTTTATGGGATCTTTTTAGTCATGAAGGACTTCACATTCCTTCCATTGGCAATTAGAAAATCTTTTCATGTTCCTGACGTGGTTATTACTACACTAACAAACTCACTTAGGGATGAAATCCCTAAGTTTTTACCAAAACCTTGTGCAATAGTACCACCCGCAAGCAGACATATCTTATCGCAGTATAATTAAGGATCAAATCCCAAGGGATAATTTTTTAAGAATTTGTTTAGTCAAATCTGGTTCAACTAAGACTAATATTTAGAACAAGAGTTGATTTGGGTTTAGTTAGACTAATTAAGGAAAGTAAAGGAGAGGGATTAAAACTTATATAGATTAATGATGGGAATCACTGGGGTGGAATTGGGTTTCACCAACACTACACATGCAAACACATCCAAAATACATCCTAGCAAGATACAACTATCCAAATGGAGTAGCAAACCATCCGTTAGGAAATAGAGTTCGCGTAAGCATCTCAATGGGCTCGATGTCTCATTACCCATGGGTCACACACTTACTACTTTGAAGATATCCCTTCAGAAGTTCTCATCCAGGTATCAACCATGTTAATCGATATCCAAATCCTATGTATTGAAATTCTCATAACAAAGGATTATAATAGATCATGCAAGGCAGGTGATCAATCCATAAAGCACACATTAAACGATTAACAACAAAATGGAAAGTTATATACAAGCCATGGAATGTTATAAAATGGACATGTAAGTATGGGTAGCAGGGCTAGTCCCCGCAACCCAGTGAAAAGGACTACTCACTCCTCATGATAGAAACAAAAAGAACAAGATAGAGGGAAGATTCTACCATGCTCATGGTGAAGAAGATGGTCACAACTCAGTGGAGAAATGGTCTTCTACACAATGGCGGGTCAGATCTGGACGAGGAGGAGAAGAACGCCAAGACCATTGAGGAAGGTCTTCTCTTTCCTTCTTCCTTCTCTTCTTGTGCTCTTGCTCATAGGATATGGAGCGGTAGATGGCTTATGAAGGTGCTACAGATCTGAATCCCACCACTTTCATGTCTAGGAAGTAGATATTGATGGAGAGGGGATGGTGGAGTAGCAAGGACACCAAAAAGGTAGTCTTTGGCAGCAGAGATTGTCTTCCTAGGCCGGGCACAAAGTGATAGCCTATCAGTGTCGTGGACTAGAAGAGATCCCTCAAATTGATGGGGAGGTCATCTATTTATAGGTGCATACCACTAACTTAACTCCGCGGTTGAGGTCAACACCGACTTAACTCCGCGATCGAGGTCTGGTCGAGGTGAGTTTTTTGTTCCTCGGTCGAGGTCGTGTGGGCGTGCCTTGGTCACGATCGAGCTAGTTTGGGCCTCGGTCGTGGTGGAGTGGGAGGTCGCGGTCGCTGTCATGTGGGAATCCTTGGTCGAGCTAATTTTTGTAGTCGAGGTGTGTGGTCTTCTCGGCCGTGGTGATTGCTTCTTTGATCGCGGTCGCGGTCATTTCTTCTTGGTCGCGGTCGCAGATATGTTGTTCTTAGCTGCAGTCGCGATCGTAACATTATAGATGAAACCCACCCCCACAGGGGGGGAGTGGGGGCTATTACTATGGGTCAATGGGCCTGTGTCAATGAATCCTCTGCCTAATGAGGATGCTTTCTGATGAAGGAACTGGCCATCAAAAAAGGGTCCGAATTATCAGAAGTTTCTTGGGACCACCGCCTCCTACACTTGTGCACACAGTGCCATGCTTAATCCTACAATGTAGATGAATGGATTTGATCAAAACTCTAAGTAATCATCTGAAATAGAGGAAAACTGTATATGAGCACATTCAGGGGGCATATAAGAGCTTTTAGTGCAAAACTGGGCCAAAAATGATGAGTAAAACTAAGATGAATAGGCATTCATCAGTTCCTTGTGACTAAATTTGACATTTGTTTTATGCAGATCATATTAAGGGGGAGTATCTCACTCAGGGGGAGTCATCTTCTCATAATATGATTTACCTTTTTGAGATGACAATTGGGGAGAAATATTTTCTAGGCAAAAACTTATTTCCTTGAATGTGTCATTTGAGCTTTCATAGTTTTACTTTATGAGACACTCTGCCATATATGAATTGTTTCACTTCACTTTGAGAGTTGGATGATATGTTCCACACCACTCAAATGTGAATATGCTCAAATCCTAAAGATATTCAAGGAAAAGTTCATTAAGGTATGAATATTTATTTTTGAGTTTTTTCTTATAATTTGAAATGTTTGCCATATTAAAAAAGGGGGATATTGTTGAATAAATTGGACATTAGCTTATCTTCAATTAAAGTGTATTCCTCATTTTTCTTTGCTTGTGTTATCATTTTCTTGAGTAAATTTTGATGAGGACTTGGAGGTGGCTTTGAGAGCAATGTCTTTCTTCTTTTTCTTTTGTTGTTTGGCATTAATCTTTTCTTCTTCTTCTAGAGTCACTTCAAGTGTTTCTAGATTTCCAATGAGTTGCTCCATTTTGAGTTTTGCAAGATCATTTCCTTCTTTGATGGCAGTGAACCCTCCTCTTTACTGGTCATAGAAGAGTACCACCAAACTTCTTCTTTTATGGACACACCAACGGATGAGGAAGAGCACAACCACACCTCTTCTTTTACAAAAACATTGAGGGTCGAGGAAGAGCACCATCATCCCTCTTCTTTTATGAAAACACCAAGGGTCGATGCAAAACACCACCATACCTATTATTTTACAGATGCATCGAGGGCTGAGGAAGAACACCACCACCTACAAAAGTAGTCCAACTGCAATCACAAGTAATAGAAATAAGATGGGAAAAATAAGTACACCAAATAAGCTCTGCCATATCCTTATGAATCAAGATTATGGACCAACCACTAAAGATGTATCAAGGTTGAATGGTGGTAGGCTAAGCTAACGTAAGGACACAAAAGAATTTATTGGGAATGATTTAAAAATGGGTTCCTACAACTCTATTTTCTCAAGATGCAATGTATATAAGTATGCAAGTGTGTGTTAGGATGCCCCTAGACCACTACTATTTATAGGAATGGGGTATGGGTGTCTAGGACATATTTGGGGAGAGTCTAGATGGTTCTAAGGGGGAAACTAGTCGTTTGAATGAAATTAATTTAGATACAACGACTAGTTTTATCACAATAAAACTTGTTCTAGAAACTTCTTTGGTCGACAAGTTTCTCGACCGGACAAGTTCTCGGCCGAAATTTTTTTCGACTGAGCCAAGGCTAAATGTGCAATGGCTCCAATGGAAATAATTCAGTCTAACTTCTTAGTCAAAGCTTGCAAAGACTCTCTCTCAGACGAAAATATTTTTGATTGAATGTGTTGGTCTACAACTTGATTGACATGCAATTTAATGTGAAATTTGATTTCTTGTGTCCTCGATCGAGCAGTGTCTCGGTCAAAAATAACTTTGACCAAATTGAGTCTCTATCCAAAAACTTCGACTGATGGGTTGTAAAAGATGAATAAACTTTGGAATCGCTTATCTAATAATTTATCTAGTGTGAACTACCTATCAAAGACACTTGGTATTTACATGTAAATATAAACTTATTCATTCTTCTAGGTGTTTTGAGTGTAGAAAGAAAGGCCAAATAAAGGTTGAGTGCCCAAAACTCAAGAAGAAGAAATCCTCATCAAAGTAGAAACAAGGCAGAAAAATCCTACAATGCTACTTGGGACCAATAAAGCGATGAAAATGGGAGAAGTGAACAAGAAGAGATAGAATGTTTCATGGTGAAGGAAGATGAAGAAGAAACTAATCAGTAGATATTTTTGAACTATCTAAGGAAGAATTAGTAAATAGTCTTGAAGAAATTCATGCAAGTATATTGATTGCAAAAAACAAAAGAAGAATTTTTCAAAATTATTAATGAAGTTTATGTTGACTTGGATAATATTAGGTCTGAAAATTATACTCTAAGATACTCAAATAATGCTTTAAAAGAATCTTTTGAGAATTATAAGACTAGATTGATTGCTCTTGAAAATAATAATAGTCTTTTATCTCAAGAAAGAGTTGGCATGCTTGCTAAACTTCGTGATTATCAAAATCAACCTATTTTGTGCAATTATGTAGACTATGAATATTTAGTAAAATAAAAAAAGTGCTTTACTTTCAAATCTTGAATGTTGAACTTAGATCTAAATAAGAAGATTTCTGAAAAGTTGATTTGCAAAAATGAGTTTCTAGACTATTGCAAAGAAACAAGAATCTTGATAGCATCTTAGTCAATACTTCCAAACATATAAGAAGAAGTGGTTTAGGATATATTCCAAGGAATCAAACCTCACATATGCCTAAAACCACAAAGGGTTATGCTCCAAAGACTAGAAATATATGTGCCTAAAATTAACGTTGTGGAAAAGAGAAGTGAAATATCTTTACATCATGTCATTATTGCCAACACGTTGGTCATTACTTTATTGCTTGTGAATATAGGAAGAAAGGAACAATTGGCATGGTTTGGGTTCCTAAAATCCCAAGTTAGAATTAAAGGAACATGTTGAGATTTGACCTATTCTTAATTTGATAAATTTATATGTCTTATATCAACACTAATTTGATGTTCAGTTACATATCTTTTATGTTAATTCATATAGAAAATATATGGCTCAATAAATGCAAGTTACTTTTTATCAAAGCATCATGGACTCCACTTGGGTACCAAAAACTTCATATTACATGAATGGGTAGTTGATAGTGGATGATCCCAACATATGACTAGAAACAAACATGCTTTCAAAACACTCGAAAAGAAAAAGGGAGGATCAGTCAAATTTGGAGACAATCGGAAAGGAACCATCACTGGAATAGGTAATATTGGAACTAATCTTACTATTATAAAGCTATTATTAGTAGATGGATTGCACCAAAATCTTCTAAGTGTTAGTCAATTATGTGATAGTGGGTGTGATGTGTTCTTTAACAAAACATGTTGCAAACTGCTTGAAGAAGACACTAATAATGTAGTATATGAAGGAAAAAGGATAGGAAATATTTATATTTTGAGACCTAACTCTATTCAAAATCAATTTTTGGAAAATGTCTTATTGCAAATGATGATCAAAATCAATGGCATAGAAGATTTGGACATGCTATCACTCATGTTGTTAAGAAATTGATTAAACATGATCTTGTTTGTGGCTTGCGTACAATCTCATTTGAAACCCCTGAAAATTTTGAGCCTTACACCTTAGGAAAACAATAGAAAACTTATTTTAAAGCAAAACAAATCCTGAGTAATTCTAGGCCTCTTGAACTTATACATGTGGATTTATTTGGACCTATGAGAACACAATCTTAGTGTTGAAACAAGTACTGCTTTGTTATTGTTGATGACTATGGTAGATTTGTTTGGGTACATTTTCTTTCTCGAAAAAATGATACTATTGAAATTTTTATTAAGTTTTGCTAAAAAATTGAAATCAACTTCAAAATAAAATTTTCACTATAGGAGTGATCACGGGGGCAATTTGAAAATCACATTTTTGAAAATTTCTGTTCATCTAAGGAATCCACTTATAATTTTTCTGCTCATTGTACTCCACAACAAAATCATATAGTTGAAAGGAAAAAAATCATTCTTTACGAGAAATGGTTAGAACCATGCTTTTAGAACATAATAAACCTAAGACCTTTTTGGCTGAAGCTGTTACTTCTGCATGTTATGTTCAAAATAGAATATCAATTCATCCTCAACTTAAAAAGTCTCCATATGAAATTCTCTATTCTAAGAAACCAAGAGTGGAATATTTTCATATCGTTGGAACAACTTGCTATATTCAAAACACCAAAGTGGATTGAGAAAAATTTGATCCTAAATCACAAAAAGGATTCTAGGTTACTCATGCTCGAGTAAAGCCTATATAATCTATAATATAGTATTTAAGAAAGTGGAAGAGTCAATTCATGTAACTTTTCATGAAAATCCAACAAACAATGAAATAGAAAATGATCTCCCTTTGGTAATTGAAGATTTAACTATATCATCTAAAGATGTTGAAAACGAACCAAGTAAATATCTAAATGAATATTTACATGAACTATTTCAAGAATAATCAAAGACCATCGACAAGATCTTATTATTGAAAATCTATTTGATAAAATGAAAACTAGATCATCTTTTAATGATATGGCTAACATCGCCTTTGTATCCATGATTGAATCCAAAAAGGTTGATGAAGCTATACAAGATGATTATTGGACAATTTCCATGAAAGAAGAATTAAATCAATTCACTAAGAATGATGTATATGATTTAGTTCCTATACGAAAAGATAAATCCATTATCGGAACTAAATGGGTTTTTAGTAACAAGCTAAATGAAGTCGGGGAAGTAGTAAGAAATAATGGTAGATTAGTTTCCCTTGCTATAACCAATAAGAGGGAATTGATTTTTATGAAGCATACACTCATGTAGCTAGGCTTGAATCAATTTGAATGCTATTAGCTCTAGCTGCACATAAAAACATTAAACTCTTTCAAATGGATGTTAAATGTGCTTTCTTAAATGGAATAATTCAAGAGGAAGTGTATGTTACTAAACCTCCCAATTTTGAATATCCATCACATATTGATCATGTCTACAAGTTAAAGAAAGCATTATATGGTTTAAAACAAGCTCATAGAAATTGGTATGAACATCTAAGAAATTATCTATTTGAAAATGATTTTTATATTGTCAAATCGAATCCTACATTATTCATTATAAAGTATGACTTAGATTTTCTTATTGTTCAAATTTATGTCCATGATATCATTTTTGGTGCTTCAAATGAACCTATTTGTGCACAATTTAGTGATATCATGCAAAAAGAATTTGAAATGAGTCTCATGGGTGAGTTAACATTTTTATTGGGTTTTTAAATTAAAAACTCCTCATGGTATCTTTCTTAAGAAAGAAAAATATAAAAAAGAACTTATCAAATGCTTTGATATGGAAAACTATAAACATGCATCCACTCCTATGAGTACTTCAGTTAAAATAGATAAGGATGAAAAGTGGTGAACCAACTAATAATTCTTTATACAAAGGCATGATTGGTTGCATGTTATATCTAACTACTTCTAGACCTGATATTATGTGTGCTGTTGGTTTATGTGCTCATTTTCAATCCAATCCTATGAACTCTCATATAGTTGTTGTTAAATTTTTTTAAGATATCCAGTTGATACAATTGACTATGGTAGTTGGTATCCGAGAGATCAACCTTTTGACCTTAACGCCTATACTGTCACTGATTACACTGGTTTCCATCTTGATCACAAAAGTATGACTGGTGGTTTTTTCTTGCTAGGGAAATCAATTGTCTCTTGGTTTAGTAAGAAACAAAATATCGTTGCTTTATCCACCATTGAGGCTGAATACATGGCAATTGGTTCTTGTTATGCACAAGTATTATGGATGCAACAAGTACTAAATGACTATAATTCTTCTTTATCTTCAACTCCAATTTTTTGTGATAATACTAGTGTCGTAAATTTAGAACATAATCCCATTTTACATAGTCGAGAAAAAGACATTGAGATTCACCATCATTTCCTCCGTGATCAATTTTCTAAAATAGCATATGTCTTCACATGTGATACTAAAAATTAGTTGGCTGATATCTTCACAAAACGGCTTGCTTTTGAACAATTTCAAGTTATATGAGACAAATTATACATTGTTCCTCTTGAGGATTTGTATTTTTATCTCTTTGCAAATTAATGTACTCTGATATGAATGATATCTCATGAATTTTAATGTTTTGGACATCTTATTGAGATTTTGTTGTTCTCTATGGCAAACATCATGGCAGACTTAAGATTCCTGACCATTGGTTTAGATTATCTTTTAAGATTTTTCGAGATTTATGGGATCTTTTTAGTCATGAAGGACTTCACATTCCTTTCATTGGCAATTAGACAATCTTTTCATGTTCCTTATGACTAAATTTGACATTTGTTTTATGTGGATCATATTATGGGGGAATATCTCACTCAGGGGAAGTCATCTTCTCATCATATGATTTACCTTTTTGAAATGACAAAGGGGAGAAATATTTTATGTGCAAAAACTTATTTCCTTGAATGTGTCATTTGAGCTTTCATGGTTTTACTTTATGAGACACTCTGCCATATATTAATTGTTTCACTTCACTTTGAGAGTTAGATGATATGTTCCACACCTCTCAAATGTGAATATGCACAAATCTTGAAGATATTCAAGGAAAACTTCACTAAGGTATGAATATTTCTTTTTGAGTGTTTTCGTATAATTTGAAATGTTTGCCATCTTCAAAAATTGAGAGATTGTTGACTAAATTGGACATTAGCTTATCTTCTCTTTTGATGATGACAAACATTTTTTAATTGTAGATTTAACATGCTACTCTAGGTGTTTCAGGAACCTTCTTGACAAACTCAAGATTGGAACATTAATTCTTTGAATAAATTGTTTATATGTGCTTATTTGTGTTTCATATGTACAAGTGCTTTGAAATCATGTAAAATCAAGATTTGGACCAAACCCACCTATCCCAAAACCTTTCACATGTCAATACCATGTGTCTTAGATAGGTAGGTCACACTAGATAAATCATTAGATAAGTATTTCCAAAGTTTATTCATCATTTACAACCTGTCAGTCGAGTTTTTGTGGACTGAGACTCAATTTAGTCAAAGTTATTGTCGACCTAAACACTACTTAGTGGAGGATAAAAGAAATCAAATTTCCCATTAAGTTGCAAGTCAAACAAGTTGTATACCAACACATATTTAGTTGGAAAATATTGTTGATCGAGAAAGAGTCACTGCAACCTTTGACTAAGAAGTTAGACAGACTTATAGTTATTGGAGCCATAACGTGTTCAGCCTTGGCTTGGTCAAAAAACTTGTCGATCGAGAACCTGTCTGGTTGAGAAACGTGTCAATCGAAGAATTTTTTGGAACAACTTTTTATTATGATCAAACTAGCCAATGTATCTAAATTAATTTCATTCAAATGTCTAGTTGACCCCTTATAACCCTCTAGACTCTCCCCAAAGATGCCCTAGACACCCATACCCCATTCCTATAAATAGTAGTGGTCTATAGGCATCCTTACACACTCTTGCATGCTTGAATACATTGCATCTTAAGCAAATAGAGATGTAGCAACCAATTTGAAAATTATTCCCAACAAATTCTTTTGTGTCCTTTCCTTAGCTTAGCCTACCATCATTCAACCTTGATACATCTTTAGTGGTTGGTTCATAAGCTTGATTCATAAGGACATGACAGAGATTTTTTGGTGTACTTCTTTTTTTCATCTTATTTTTATTAATTGCGATTGCGGTTGGACTACTTCTACAAGTGGTGGTGCTCTTCCTCAGCCCTTGATGCGTCCGTAAAAGAAGAGGTGTGGTGGTTCTTTCCCTCATCCCTCAGTATTTTCATAAAAAAAGAGGTATGGTTGTGCTCTTCCTTGGCCCTTGTTGTTTCCATAAAAGAAGAGTTGTAGTGGTGCTCTTCCTCATCCGTCAATGCGTCCATAAAAGAAAAGGTTTGGTGGTGCTCTTCTGTGGCCGGTAAAGAAGAGGGTTTGATTGTTGCAATAATTTTGTAATTTGTCCTCACTGATAAATTAAAAAAAGTGTTAGTTGTAAATCTTAGTTGGAAACAACTAAGTAGTGGACTGACGTCCTAGAAGGAACCACTCTAAATCTTGTCTCTCACTTATAGTTGCCTCTTTTATTTCCATTACACTTTAAATTTGTTTAAATATTTTATAAATCTCTATTCACTCCCCCTCTAGATCTTTCAACATTATGTTATTGAAGGCGATGTTCAATATTGTTATCTGCACGAAGGGAATATTATTGAGGGTTATGCATCTAGGGAGGTAAATAACTTTTTTACTAATTTTCAGAATTACAATGAAACTCGTGCTATTCCAAAGTCCTGACACATTCATGTTTCTTTTGGCAAATGGACTTTAGGAGAATGCGTCAAAGAAATTAGTCGTGAGTTGTGGGAAAAGGAGCACCTATACATTTTTACACAACATCGATGAAGTGGGTATTTATATCATTGTGCACACTAATTTTATCAATAGATATTATCCTAGAGATACTTCATTGTGGATTTCTATAGAGCATAATCAAACATGTATCAGGTGGTTTGAAGATAAGTATTCCATCTACTATCTCAACCATCAAATGATGTTGCTCACAATCTCAAATGACTCACCTTTAAACCAAGAATGTATGTCATATCATACAAAGTGTATGCCATAAATGGAATTTTGTATTACACATAACGTCAAGTGATGATAGTGTAGTACAAAATAGAGGGGTCATCATTCAAGATTATTTGTTATATTTTATATAATATGAAGGATAAGAGTCAATGAGAAGCTAGGATGTCATATTACAGTGTCCTTGAAGACATACACGAATTTGATTAAACATAGTTTAGAGCAAACCATCTTTAGGTGTATTTTGATTGATAACAAAAAAGGGGTTGGTTTTAACACTAGTCAATTTTGAAAAGAAAGGTGAGAATGATCATCCATTCATAATGGAGTCATAGGAAAAGAAAGCATCCTATATCTATGACCCAAAAAATGAAAAATGGTTTGTCTATTTTCATGGGAAAAGTAAATTCATTACAAATCATATCGATGCAGAAGACTACTATGACAAGTATTATGATGCTTGTACATTCTCAGTTGGCTTGTCATGTTAAAATGTTGAATCTATAACTGATTAATAGTATATGTATCAAGATCACACAGAAGGAATATTATTTTATGAGTGATCCAACTAATACTAGAGGCATGCATTATTCACTTATGTTTTATAATGCAACAAATACACATTTTTATAGTAATAGATGATTTTATCAGTTATTCTAGATGTTCATATTTATAAATCATATCTTTTACATGCTATATGTGCATGTTTCTATCACTTATGTTTATATTATCACTATTTTGAAGATTATTGTAACATGGATTTTGACTGGGAGCAATTTGAGCCTGAGCATCTAGAGGATGTTGATGTTGACCAGACTAATGTTGTTGAGGATTCTGGTGATGAGGGCGCTTCTACTAAATGTCATAATGTTGAGGTTTTTTGTAACATCCCAGGATTTGAGGCCTTGGATAAGGTGATCTTAAAATGAATGATTGGACTACCCATATCACCAAGGTGCACTTGCTTTTTGGAAGCCCATCACTAAAGAACTCCATAGTTAAGCGTGCTCAGCTTGGAGTAGTATTAGGATGGGTAACCAATTGGGAAGTTAACCCCGACTTGCACGTAAGTGAGGAAAAAGCACGCATTTAAGGCTAGTGGTGATCTGTGGGGCCAATCATTATTCTTGAAACTCTACTAGAGCTTTAGGCAGTGGGCCCGGGTATTACAAATGGTATCAGAGCCATCACCCTCTAATAGATGGGGCCCACATGGGCATGTGGCATGCCAGTATTGAGCAGTGTGGTCTAGGCATGTTGGAAAGGGCTATCCAAGGTTGACATAGCCACCCTTGGTATTCCGTGATCAGGAGCTGGGTGTCCATGGGTCATTGTGGGTCTGGACTAAAATGGGGAAATATTATGAGGCCATATAGTTGAGCCTTGATGAGGACGTCAAGAGTCTAAGTGAGGGATATTGTAACATCCCAGGATTTTAGGCCTTGGATAAGATGATCTTAAAAGGAATGATTGGACTACCCATATCACCAAGGTGCACCTCCTTTTCTGGGAGCCCATCACTAAAGAACTCCATAGTTAAGCGTGCTCAACTAGGAGTAGTACTAGGATGGGTGACCAGTCGGGAAGTTAACCCCGGCTTGCTAATGAGTGAGGAAAAAGCACGCAGTTAAGGCTAGTGGTGGTCTGTGGGTCCAGTCTTCATTCTTGAAACTCTACTAGAGCCTTGGGTAGTGGGCCCGGGTATTACAATTTTAGTGATGAGGGTTTGCATACTTGAGGTACAACACTCACCTGTAGGTCAACGAAGCTTAGGCCAAAAGGGAGAAGTTGGTCATTTAGTTTGATGACATAGGAGAACCTATCAGGGATAATGTTGGTAATTTTAGGCATTATTTTGGGATCATTTGTGAAATGGTGTTATAATATATACATTATATTGGCATAAAATTGATGCTTCCCTAACATACCTCCTGTGGAAGGACATAGTTGTGAGTTGTAAGCATATTTATAATAAGTTTGTCAATTTCAAATTATGTTTTTGTTTGATAGTTCTAAAAGGGCATTTTTCACCTGGATGACTAGCTTCATTTTATAAAGGTGCTACAGTAGTGTGAGAAGATGTAGTTTTTTAATATTAATATGAGTAGAAAATATATAACTATCCAAAATAAGAAGAAGCATGTCACTAAGAAATACTTATCTTGACACTACGACATGGGACAAAATTATTGCTTTCAAGAAATCAGACGAGTTTAAGGTATTAACTATTTTAGAATAAACTTATGATTAAATTAGTTCCTTGGTAATAATATACCTAGGCTTCTGAAAATGTAACATATCATTTGAATTAATCAGACTATCCATGAGGCTCTAAAAGAAAGGTGCACAAAGAATATGAATAACCATTGATTGGGCCCTGATGGTTATGCCTTATGCTGCTAAAACAAGGAACAACTGCAACCATAAGGGAAGAATCAAGCACAATCCAAGCCCACATCCACCCCGACATGAGGTTTGGATAGAAGCTAGAACAAATAAATTACAATTAATTTCCAACCCTACAATAGCTGAGGTTGCAAAAATGGCTTCAATTATCTAAATGCAAGTTTATTTTCTTTTTAGTTGTCAGGTTTTATTGAATAGCTGTATTGATCATGATTACTAGGATCTTCATGAGAAATTAAATGAAGAAACATTCATCCTTGATGGACAAAGGGATGAATTGGTAGTTGGTATGGGTACTTAAGAGAATCTTGTCCATGTTAGGGGCATGGGATTTGGTGTGGGCTGAAATCATATTTTGGCTCATCTGGGCAACCACTCAAACCTCTTAAAAAGAAAGTATGTCACAATAGGAAGTAGATGGGTTGATACTGTTGGTAATATTCCCTGAGAGACATTATATTATTATTGTAAAATGAATATTTTTTACTTGATTTGATTATGAATAAAAAGCAATTCCATTGATTATGTTTGTTTAAATACTGAGAAATTGGATAAAGTTAATAGCGTCTTAAGAATATTGTAACTCAATGACATCCAGTTTACAGTTGAGGACCTAAACATGAGATCATAAAAGTAATATAAGTACTCATTCTTGTTATGTCCCTAGTTGGTTATTATCGTGGATAGTATAGGACAACAATAATACACAAGACTAGCATGTACGATGAGTGATGACTATGTCTATTTAGTCATAATATTGGATATGAACTCAGATGCATGGGTACTTGTTAGAGAAAAAGTTGTACAAAACAAACCAACTTTGAGATTGACACATGGAACTTATATAATGACGTGTCAAAGTCATATCTCAATGTGAAAATAGTGACTGTGATCCTTAGACCTGAAGTCACTACTATAATCACATATTGTAGTGTGTACTTTGATAAAAGCCCAACATGCTCTGAAATATGAGTTTCCAGAAAGGTGGTGATTCCCTTTACCATTAACCTTGGTATTTTTCTAACTATTTTCACTTCTTCCATGAGATGGTGGTTCGATAAGTCCATCACCTTTTCCTCAACATTCCTTTATACCCATTCCATACCTTCAATACAAACATAGACTCCATCTGAAAACCACATTTTGTGAAAGATTTCCAACAATACCTTGTTTATCATCACTTTTGCAACAAAATTGATGTTTAAACGCCCAAATTAATACAAAGTTGCCAAGGCCTCAATAGTGTAAACTAAATATTTTCATGGTTCTTCATGGACCCGATCTCTTTCCAAAATTTCTACCTAAGTTATGAGACTCTCTATTATTATAAAAGGGCTTATTTCGAATTTTCATGCTATCAATTTGAATCCCTCAACCTCCATCCCTTCTTCAACTTGTTATCTCATCTTTAAGTCAAAAGCATACTCTAGCTTTGACCAAACTACTTTTCCTTAGTAGATAGAAATAACATGGTTACTCAGATTATACAATATTTGTCCATGTTTTTATCTTTCCCTATATGGTTCTACCCCACCTACAACATGTATTTTTGTTTCATTGACTTCTTCAATTATTACATATTTGATTTGTTCATTGTCAATGTACATGTCTAAAAATGTAATTTTGTATCAAATCATTTACTGTTGACACGTGCTTTCCTCTCATCTTCTTTGTCTTGCCCTTCTTTATTCCCAATCCCCTCACTTCTTTCCATATCTCTTCCTTCTTCTAGAAAGTTTCCACTTTCATAAATTTATTTTGATTAACAACATCCTCCTTGTTAGTTCTATATATTTAAAACTTTTCTTCCTTCCACATAGATAATATTCTTACATCAGACTTTGATTTCTGTATCCCCAAGGAACTTGGAATATTAGTGGTATTTTACACTTTGGTTTAATTATTGATTTATCATCTTCTTTATAGGTACATCAATGAGCTGACATCCCTTCTCTAAGATCTTCATTTATATACTTTTATCTCATTTTCCTCTTTAACTTTTGGTAAATAACACTTGTTATGTCCAAACATGCCTCATAAATAGAATAATTGTGGTACCCTTTCATATGTAAGTTCTTATTGGATAATTTACTGTGACAATATCTTAAAAATCTTGGTAGTTTTTTAATGCTTAGAACCATCCTCTCTCTCACTTTAAGATTCAAAAAACTTACTGACAATAACATGAACGTCTTCATTTGATCTATATCCCATTGGTATATTGTAAATCTTGATCCAAAAAGGATCTAGTTTGAATATGCATTTGAATTTTGTTCATCTCCCTATAATTCCTCCATGATAAGATGATTGTTATGAGAGTTCCATGTTCCTACAACCAGAATATTTTCTTTGTGTTTCTAGTGGTAGATCTACATCACAAGCATATTCCTTTCAACTTTATTGATATTGACCTAGCCCCTAAGCTTGCTTCATGGTGCATTCTATGGGAAAAAGTACAATTTAGACAAGAGAAGTTTTACATACATTGATAGTTGAAGTTGGTCTTCATTTAGTGCTGGCTCTTCATGTGAGAAATTTTATAGATTTTTTACCTTGATTGAAAGAGAAGCACAATGATGTACCAAGTCACCCACTATAGAATAGACTAAATAGGAGCCCCAAAGGCAGAGTAGGGAGTATTGTTGGTAGAACATACTCAATGGAACCCATGATTAAAGTGAGTGAAGAAACCTAGTTACAATTTACTTTTCACCGTAGAGTGTCATATCATGGGAGGAGATTGGAACCAAAATTGACATTATATATGGGCAACTTACATCTTACTAAAGTCTAAGAAACTTTGTGAATGTTACCCAAGTGAACTAAGTAATCTAATGGTAGATCCACAATTTAATTTTCAACTACAATACAACTAAACTCTATGATATGATTAAATTCATACGACATGTTAGTCATAGTATCTCTAAATTATGATGACATCCTACTATGTCTCAAAACCCCGATTTCATTTCACGCAACCAGAATTAACTTATACTAATGAAGAGTGGAGATCACATGAAGATGTTTAAAAAAACTTTATATGATGTTAGGTTACATATAATTATGCAAATCTATGATCTCAATAGATGAGTCACCCTAATTATGGTACCATTTCATAGAAAACTAAATCTTAAACTCATTCATAAATATAAAAAACTTCATATCAAAGGACTATAGGGTGATATGTGAATCCAAAGAATAATTGGAACTCAAACAACTTACTAGTGGTGGATGTGAACTTAAAGTATATTTAACTTTAAATTAAGCAAAATTTGCGCCATGTACGATTTTATGTAAGAAACATATTGTGAGATTTTCTAATTCCTTGAATCTAATTCAATACTCAATTCAAAAATAGGGGAGTTTGGGTATCTCTTACCCAATCTAAATTAAAATAGGCATTGGATATTTCTACACATAATTGATAGGTATGAGTTAATTAATGAATTGTTTTATGTAAGTAGAATTGTGATAGAGGTTGGTATGCTTACAATTTTAATGTTGTAGGTAATAGGTGATACATTAAAGTAAACAACATCTAATAGATATTCATAATTGTAGGCCATGAACTAGGCCTAAACAACACCCAGAGAAAATATTGTACCATAAATTAGTGGGAGTATAGCACATGGGTCTAATCTATGTTTCCTTCTTTTGATATGAAAAACTAGGTAATAGTATGGTCCTGACATATTATGTGTGTCGATAAAAGTGTCGATCAATTAAGGTATGATCACAATTTGATGACAACAAGTTCATGTCCTTACTCGCACAAGCAAATAGTTATACTTGCTCTAGAAGGTGGATTCACTACTCTCATAAAACTGGTCATTAAATGTTATGGATAAGAGAGATGATAGTCTTCGGGGTTTTAGAGAGAACTATGATGGTGGAAGGGGATTTTGTTCATGGTGAGGAGCCCTAAGATACGAGGTAAACCTCAACTAAAATTTAAGATATGTAGCAAATCTATAGGATGTTAAATTAGGTGATAAAAATTGGATATGAAGGTGAAATAATATTTGACCATAAAATCATGAACCAATGATGCTATATTATAATAAGGTTGTAGTGTAAAATTATAAGTTTGACCATAGTATATGTAATATAGTTGTTATTCATTTTCATAAATCCTAGTCTTAGACTATTTGAACTTACACTTATCAAATAATTCAAATTATAGTATGGTTATTTTAAGTTTAATCATAGTTTATTTAAGTAAATAATATATGGTTGGTGTATTAAATTTAAATGATATTTTTATACACTATTGGTATTGTAACAAATGAGGTTAATTGGTGATATTTATAATTTATTTGTAATGTTAAATCTGTTACAAATGAGTTTGTTACAATCAATTGAGGGACTTTTATAAGGACACTATAACATGTCTAGTTATGTTTTTTAACCTTATATATTGAATATCAACAAAAGATTTTGAAAGAAATAAACAACATTTTGATAATTGAAAATTTTGGATAGATAGTTCCTTATTTGGAAACATCAAAAGATAACATGTGTATAGACCGCAATTGCCACAAATGTTTCCTTCCTATCCCCAAGAGGACAAGATAGGAAACTCATAAAACATCCTCCACATCTATCAAAATTATGATATCATACTAAAAGAGAAAAAAGAGGATGGACCAAACCATGCTATACCATCAACATGTATATTGCGTCATAATATTGTATAGATTAGATTTATGTATTGCAACTAAACATTGTGATATAAATATTAAGGTTCAAAATAAATTAAGAACCTTTTACACTTGATTATATGCTAACATATCAGCTCTTCTCTCAAGCTAGATCTTACCCTGAATAATCAGATTCAAATTTTTTGACAAAATCATGATTGTATATGACTAAGATGAAAATATGATGATATATCATAATTTTCATGCCAACAATATAAACAAATCATTTATAAATAAATCTCAAGATATTTTTATCAAATATGAAAATGATTGCTCTAAAATCAATCTTATTGAAATCTATCACATAGTCTACTTTCATTTTATTCAATATTTTTCTTTTAAATATGTCATTCATCTTAATCCCTTTTCTTGTTTTGATGTAGGGGTGGCTCATAGTGGTTGTATATGTCAATCTATGAGTGAATATTTCTAAGCCTTCTCCTCATATGATAATTTCATGTCAGAATTTATACTTTAACATAATTATTTTTTTCTACTATCTCAATATAATCAACAAATTCAAAACTAAAATTCATTTACTAACCAAGAAATTCCTTGTTATATATATATATAATTTAAATTAAATATTTTGAAAATATGATCAATCGGAGGAGTACAACCATAACTTTGATTAGTGAGTCATCTAAACTATTATCAACACCTAGTTCATAACATATTATCATCTTTAATACAAGGACTAATATTATTGTTGATCTTTAGATCTAGATTAGGGATTCTACTATCTTTAATGTTCAAACTAATTCAAACCGTTCTAAATTAGTTTCTACTATTCTAAATGTCACTAAAATACTATGTTTCAATCTTTTTAATTTACATATGGTTATTCAATTTCTTTAAAGATAATGTCTTATATACATAACTAAATTTCAATGTTCTAAGACCAAATACTGAGAGATAATAATTAAGTAGGAGAGTAGATTTGAGTTGTACATACTTTTAGGGTTCTTTTTAGAATTAATATCAAACATATTATACTTTTTATAATGTAATACATCCAAAGAAATGGTATTGTTTCTAATTATTAATGAGAAGTGTAGGATCTAGGTTTAAGAGAGGGTGTATTTAGATATATAAACATAAAAAAAACTTGGGGTAAGTTTAGTTTATATCACCACATAATAGAATAAGATAAGGGGAGCATCTTGGAATGCCATCACTACACTCCCTAGTAGTCTCTAACTTGTTGGGTTTCTTAATCACTTCAGTATCACCTTCAACTATGTTACCTAGAGCATACACCAAATAACCTCCCTTTACATATGAAGAGTTACTGACTTTCATTGCTTGCCTTAGAGCTAATAGCCTACCACAACTCCGCTTGCATTAAAATGATACAATCACTGTCTTGGAGTGCCTCCTTTATGAAATTCATCTTGAGTTACAAGAGTAATAGACTCCCTATTTGATCATGAAGGAGGATCTGTCTTTGACATACTCAAATGGGTCTTCTTATATGATCTGATTTGGATGTTCCTTTTAAAGTATTGTATTGGGTTTTCCTTTTCTTCATCTTGGGAGTTATAATTATGATCATCTCGCTCAATTTTATTAAATTTTTTTATATATATTTTTTAATTTCAAGAACAAGATCATATGACATCATCACAAAGAATATTGTTTCATGTTTATGAATTAGTTAATATATTATGTTCATCTAATCTAGAATTCTCTTCATTATAAATTTTGTAGATTTTCTAGATAGACTATATCCAAGGAATAAATATTTGTTAGAATTATCATAAATTCTATCTAAGCTATTTTACTATTAAGAACAAAGTAGGAGAAACCAAAGAGATGAAAATAATCAATGGAACCACTATATAGTGCCATAACTCATTAATGTTTTTATCCAAAAGCATCAGACCTTGAACACAACTTTGAACAAAACATGACATATTTATAATCTTTTGGGGAGGTGGGAACCAATTGAGCCCCCCCTAACAGTGTAAACCCCCAGTCCCTCTTTGCCAACCTGCATAATATGGGAGACGAGTAAATCACATAGATACCAAGATACATGATGACATAAGGCTGGCTAAAGTGCACAACTGAGAGGTTTTGTAACCTGGGTCCCTAATATGGAGAGACCAAGCCTCTACCACTGAGATACCACTCCCTTAGTAACATATATACAATTTCTACACAAGAGACTTTGAGAGTTCATATTCCAAAAGCATGTTCCTAGCAATTTCTTATAGAGTGTGATTCTTCTAAATTACAACCCCATTATTTTGAGGTGTCTAATACAAAGATAAGCTACAAACATATCCATGTTCTCCACAAAAGGGTTTAAACAATCCATTTTCAAAATATACCCCATGATCACTATAGATATAAACAATTTTGGATCAAAATCCATTTTATACTCTATTACAAAAGTATATAAAAGTTTTAGGAGAATCTCTTTTTTCAACTAGAACAAAACTCTATGCATATTTTGAGTAATCATACACAACTAGTTAACAATGTGAACTACCTCTAAGTGATTATGTGTGCATTTGGCAAGTATATTAGTATAATGCAATTTATATCACTTTAGTTCTAATAACTTCCTTTAACATTAAGGAAGAGTCAGTTTTCTTCCCTTGCATACAAGGTTCACATTCCACATCTTTTCTAGAGTCTAGTTTGCAAAGTCCCCTCATATAATCCTTTCCTTTAAAAATTTCTTCAATAAATGTATATTCACATGAGAAAATCTACTACGCCATAAGAGGTTTACCAACTACTAATCATTTATCAAGAATTAGTCTCAAAGGGATAATCATAATAGTACAGAATTTGCCATTTTTATCTCATTTATAAATACATTAAAAATACACGTTGCCATTTATATTTACTTTGCAAATAACATTCTCGGTAAACAAGTCAACCAAGAGACATTTAAGATAAGTAAAATGTATCCATAATCACAATATTGACTTACACTACTAAGCATGTGATGTTGTCCCTAAACTATAAGTACATTCTTAATTCATAAGGAATTTCCTACATCACTTTTACCATTTACTTGGCATTTACCACAATCACCAAAAGTTGTTAATCCACCTTTCTTCGTTTGAATTGAACTAAAGTAGGTTTTGATGCATATCATGTGCTTCAAGGATCAAGTATCGGTAATTCATTACCAAGTTCCATACAAATAGGAAAGGCTACATCCCATTCAAATATTTAGGTTTGGGGTTATCTAGGGAACCCAAACCAAGCTCTTCTTGGTTCCCTTTTCAAAAGGAAAATAGATAGAATAATGACCATTGTTACCATAAAAGTTGCATTTCTCTCTTGATTTATACCTAGAGGAATCTAGATGGGATGTAGCAGAGTTATTCTTATTTTTTTGTTCTCAACTACGAATTTTTTAAGTAGCATAATGTAGGATATTATCCAAGTATTTATACTACTAAGAAATTTTTATAATGAAATTTTCATTAAGTGATTATCTTTGATAAGATTAGTGAAGTCATAGAGAGTTATTAATAGATCATATATGAGTTCCAATTTTAAGAAAAATAGCTATAGCCAAGTGAGAGTCCTTTTATAGATTAGGGTAATAAATATCTCTATATCTACTAGAAAATATGTTTCATGATTTGAAATCATTAATACCAATAAAAGTGGCATTTTCTTCATTTAGAATATCTACATGACTACGATAAATATTTTTTATATCGCAACACCATTGAATTGGAGTTCTTATTCAAATTTATGGATATTAATTTCAATAACATGTTCTAAAAAAATATTTAGGTGCTTTAGCTCATCCATTTTTCCAAACATTAAAATTTTCCCTTTTCCCCTGATTTAGATTGTAATAGGATTACTTGAAGTCAAATAATATCATCCACTAATTTTTTTTTATGAAATTGTAGGACAAACTCATTAATTTCACTAGTTGAGTCAACCTTTCAAATACACCCATTAATATGTTTTGACTTTAATATGGCACTCTAGAGTTTTCTTAGTACTACATTATGAAAGAAGATGCATAAATACAAAATATTAACCAAAATTGGTTAAGAAAGGTAATAAATGTAATACAAAAGGTTTTCAGCATTTAAATTGATATCATTATTATATTTCTTGTATGATAATTAGCCTACTTAGAAATATCTGAGTCAGTTGAGTGTTAATTTCTCCCACAATTTTTTTAAGGAAAGATAAATATAGTTGACTTAGGACAACTAATTATATAATTTACATCTCATTCATACACTATATTATGTCTTACTCTTTGTATTACATGGAATTCCACTCGAATGGGTCACACCTACCAAATGCTCGAATGGCTCGAGATACGTAACCAAACAATATGATGACTCATAAGTCATATCCTTCCTCCATTCTCACCAAAGGTTTCAAATGTTGTGCCAATGAATTTTCCATTTATTTATCCTCACTCTAGTAAAGCAATCATCCTTTTCACTTTTTGTCTCCCCTTTCCTATCTACTTTGTTTGGTTCTACATTTGATTTGATCAATGACCAATAACAAAATGCCCAATCAAGCTCTAGACATCCTCCCCCATTTCAAGCTCCTGAAACCTTTATCACCTCCACCCTAAACCACAACCATTTAACCACCAAAAATGAATCCATACACCTATTCAATCATGAAGAGTTCTAAATTGAACCCAAGAGACCCTAAGTCAAGCTCGTGTCATCAAGATTCATCTTTGGTCACCATAGATCCACCACAAATGCACATGCCACCACCTAAAATTGCATGTATGACAAGCATTGTAACACTAACTCTTCATTTATTTATTTCAATTACTCTAATAATGCCTAAATATTTCCTCCATACCCCACCTTACATGATACCTTGTCAAGAATCAAGTGGGGAGTCTTGGTGGTCCTCCGACCTTGAGGACATGACATGTTCCCTTTTGGGGAAAGGGGGATCTTCAATGTGTATTGTTTGATCTATATGAGTTATTCTTTGTCATTTTAAAATTTCAAGATCCGTATACTAAGTTTTTGACATCTAATTGATGATATTTGTTGTTAGATTCGCCATGATGTGGTTAAAAAATATTTTCATTTGTTGAGACTCTCTAAATCATCTCCCACCCACACAAGATGCTACAATGAGCTACTTGGCCTCATGGAATCACATCCTTAAGCTGATGGTGGGCCTAGTGTTTACAAATGATGGTTAGTCTAGTTGCTCACAAGTGATATATTTCTTATTGATAACAATCGATGGTTTGTCTAGGTCTCACAATCGATGGCTTTACTACTCTATGAAATGTAACCAACTAATCTCAAGAAATGATGGTTTCACTAGGTACATAATTCGATGGTTATGCATATATGGAAACTGATGGTTTTGTTTAGAACTCAAGATTCAGAGGTTATGTCTTGTGTAATACACGAGTCTATACTTGTGACTAGTATGTGAACCGATGGTCTTGCTAGTGACCATGATTTAATGGTTTTGATTTCCTTGCATCAATGAACTCTTTTTCTATGGATGTATATGAATCAATGGTTATGTTTTAAATTGATGGTTTTGTTTTGATAAAGGTTGTCTATGATTAGAAGATTACATGTTTAGCTAAGTGCTTCAATCATCATATGGTTTTGATTTGTCTATGTACATCAATATTTGTTGGAGGCTCTAGGTATAAGAATTTGTGTTTCTGATTAAGTATAAGAATGAGTTATCTATTAGAGAAAATGAAATGATGGTTGACCTAAATATTTACCTAACTATGCCAATGAAATGATGGCTTATGCATGTGTTTGATAAAGAACTGATGGTTATTCATGGGTGTTAATTTTTGATTCACATCCAATCTGGATTGTTGAAACATACTTATATTGATTAAATGGTGATGAATTAATACCTTTATCTTCCTATAATGATTGAAGTGATGACTTAATACAATGTATATGGCTAAAGGTACCTATGCTATGTTACTATTCCTTATGAATGATGAGCCTTGAATCTGGGTCTAGAAGTTATAAGTACGATGGTCATATGTTGAGACATCTATAGGGTATGGAAGGATAGTGATGCATTTGTGAAAGTAATGTTGTTTTGGCCTAAATAGATTTTAAGCATGTGTTGAAACCAGATAGAAACATAATATCTTCCTGGATGGCAATGAACTAGTACCCTATGATGTTTTGATAAGGAATATGTCTCATATGTTTTATATGTTTTGGAGTTCTTATATACCAATGTTTTGTAGAAACAATTTAGGGTTTGTGTGTAACTTTTGTTTGATGCAGCCTGAATTCACCCAATTAGCAATAACCAATCAAAATGAAACCCTAACCATGTAGTGCCCTATGTCGTAGAACTATTCTAGTATTAAAAATTGCTAGACAGGGAAGCGAGTATTCCAGAAGAGAAACTCAGAGTCATATACTATTGGGTATATGTGGGTGTAGGGAGGATATATTTTTATCATCCTGATCCCAAGGTTATGGAGAATAGTCGAGGTTGGATGAATATGAATATGTACATGTGATGTGATTAAATACAGTTGTGGTTGTACCTCAGATGATAGGGTTGAATTTTCTAATTTCTAGTGCAGGCATGAGGACAGACTAGGCTTACTGCAGCTTGACTGATATGTCGATGTGACAGACTCATACTAACTGAGGGGAAGAGATCTTAGGATTCTGACTCTTGTATATCTTGTACAGAACTGATTGTGACTTTGCAATAGTAAGTTGGAAGTTAGAGTGGTATGCCTCAAACTCTCTAAGGCTTAATAAAAGATATAATTCAGACGTATATTATATCTATTGGGGTTATTCATCAATTCACATTAAATGATAACCCTTTCCTTACTTCTTTTAATATTTAGATAATGTATAATATGATAAGAGAAAACAACTATGATTATGAGAATATCTATGCTTATGATGATGATAGCTATGCTTATTATATCATCCATGTTCATGATGTTAGCTTTGCTTATGATATTAGCTATGTTTGATCTTGTGGTTATGATAATCTTTCAATCCTACAAATAAGACTCCGATCATGATTGCACTTAATGTAGTTTTAATAATCAATATTTCAATTATGTAAAGTATCATCTACTATTTCTATTTAATTTCAAAATTTGTGGTAAACAATAAGGGTTATTCAGATTTATATCTCTTGTTGGGACATGGTTCTCACCTCATCAGTGATCACATTTTTTAGGTAGTTTTCAATAGAGCCAGTAGACCCATGGTAGAGACGAGGAGTTGTTTTCGAGATCTATAAAAGAGATTTGGTTATATGTCTAGTGTATCCAAGAGTCATCCCTATACTCTCAGGTCCGAGCGGGAAAGTTTTGTCTATGATGTTTCACCAACTCGAGTTTTGATAACATTTTGAGATTTGTATATGTTGTGTATGTGGATAACATCTTCTGTACATATGTTGTGTCTAAGGCCATGGAGCAATTGTAAGATACATGGAATGAATTTATGCGAGATGACGAGCCTTTATGTAAATGTCCTTAGACATGTTTGTGAATATTAAATGGGTTTTAGTTATGCCTCTTTTTAGTGATGTGATCAATTAGTGATCGATCGTGTTTTGGTTTTGAGTAATCTCATTTAGTGTCATGGGTTTACACAATCAGTCTACATGGCTCGCTATCCTATGTGGCTATCATTTTATGTAGCTGTCAGTTCATTGAAAAAGCAAACTAAAGCCAATCTTGCACATGTTTACTAAAACTACTATAACACTCTCATTTTAACTCTAATTTAGTTAATTATTTTTGTGATGAATTAGTGATTAAATTCTTTACAGTAATAAAGTATTAGTTTGATAAGATTCTCAAATATTAATATCTTTATAATTATTTCTCCAGGTATCATTAGTTCTCCAATCACATACATATATGGCTATTACTATGTCAAGTGGGTTCTAAATCTCACTATATGTTCAAAACATGATGCTTAATTTATTAGAGAATAAGTTTAAGCTAAAATAAGACGTAAATGAACCAGCTAATGAAGCAAAGTATTAATAAGAGTATAATTAATATTAGAATTATCTTAAACCCTCAAATTACTAGTATAATAAGGTATGAGTTGTAACAATCTCTCCCACTTAGGGAGTTTTGTCCTCAAAACTTATAGGTATAAAATAATGGTGTAATAAATTGATCTTTATGTATATTAACTCATATGGCTTTCTTTCTCTGAGAGCCACATCTATAACCTTTTTCTATTTTATTTTCAAAGAATCAATCATAGTGTGTTAAACCATCTCAAACAGAATAAGAACATTTCTATATTATACAAAGTTACTATAAATAAATATTCCTTTAAACCAAGTAATCTTTCTTGAAGATCCACCCTTAGCTAGCATTCAAATCTTTATTATATCATCTTATGCAACCTGGTTTTCAATATTCTAGAGAACATCACGACTTAACAAAAGAAAACATACTTTATTCTCTTATATCTCATTTGGATTCATATCTCAAAGCCCCATAAACTAAAATCATGAGTTTATCATAATTGAACTATATTGGACCACTAACTTATTTAAAACACAAGAACAACTAATTATTTCTTTTAATTTGTACATTACACTCATGAACATGGCTGAAGTTGCTTCTACATTCTTGTTATGCCCTTAACAATTATACTTATAGGAATTTTATCATTTTACAACATATTTCAAACATTTCTACATGACTCCTTTCACGTCATTAGTTGTTAATTCTTGCTCATTCTTACTTCTTTATCTCTATTATTGGAAGTTAAGTAAATAAAAATGATGACCAAATGGGTCCACATATTGGAACATTTAAGAGTCACTCTCCTCACTAGATGAGATAACCATTGCTTCTCTATCCAAAATTGCCTCATTAGAAGAAGGGTAGTCTATTTTTGGTGGGTTAGTGAATTGAATTCCCTTGCATCAATTGGGTAATGAATATCTCTGGTCTTTGAACTAAATAACATCTCGGGGTAAGAAGGGATATACCACAGAAAAGTCAACCTATCACCATTTTCACTTTGTAAGAGCTCCATAAATTGTTTCCAGAGATGATCATAGTAGAATCTCCCTCTTGAATTATGTTTAACATAGATCCAGAAGGTAGCTAACCCAAAACCAAGCTTAATCTAACTTATTCTTTAATATGGGACTCCAATATGCCAATCAGTTGGGAAGAATAGATGCTCAACTATCATTTCCTTACTATAATATCAATAGGTAAACATGTATTTGTTTCTAGTCAAGCTATCCATGGGTAGAGGAAAAATCGAAAAGCAACTAAGGTAAATAGGGATGAAAGATAGTTAGGATATGATGATACTACTAGAACCAGCATGTCTTATATAGGCATCCTATCTAGCACCTCTTTGAATTTGGATAGGAATGAGTGAATATATTAAATGTCTAAATGTTATCTAAAGGTTCTATAGTTTCCAAGACTGTACACATATCAATATATCAAGGATAAGAAGAAAAATATGTTGTTCTTATCTATATATATGGGTCTCACTTATTCCCAACATTGTCAGAACTTAACTCCTTGAACTATAACCTCTTATATACTACTTTTTGTTATAAACTTATCTTCATTAGTATGGCATGCAAAATTCTTATCTTAGTCTCATACCCTTCCGATCTTTAATTTTGCTTTGCATTCAACTAGACTTTCAAATGTCCTCTTACTTTCTCATTGGTACCTCTTCAATGTACTATTCTTTTTATTTATTCTCAAGTAAGGAATACTTAGGAAAAGGAGAGAGTGATTGTGGAACTGATACTCTATCCTTCCAAACATTCTACTACTACCTTCCTTTGATCCAAGTCTAATTACTAGGTTTTTGTTTATCACTTACCGCAAATCATTTAATATTTCCTACTCTTCACATTTCTGTAACAACTAGATTATCTCTAAACTTACAATTCATGTTTCCTATTTATGCAATATTCTTATCCTTCTATCTAGCATTGCTATATATCTCTCTCTCTCTTTTGCATTAATAACCATGATTATTCATTCCATAACTATGTTTCTCAATGTCTCTGAGCTATTTTCATACTTCAAATTCTAAATTAACACTCTTCTTAAAGGATTCATAACTAAGATCAATACATACCTAAGTCATGCAACTTGTATAAAGGTCAAAGTTTTCTCTTCTGCTAGATTCTTACATTCCTCCAGATTTTCATAATTATGTAAATGACTCACTTATTTAGCACTATCTACACCTTTCCCTAATTATATACAATTGCAAGAAATCAGTTGCAGACATTAAAGTACAATAAATAATTACTTTATGATGGCATAAGTTTCAAACAAAAGTAAAAACATTTATTTATAAGGAACATATCTACATATCCCCATATTATCAAATAAACTTTCTCTGTAATAAGGTTTCACCTTCTCTTGTCCATCATTGTTATATCTAGCTCTTTTATTATGATCTAATATTTTGTATGTTCCAAACCAACTCTTTAATTTTAATGCTTCTGATGACGTTCTCCCATTTCTTATGAAACTATGAACTCCTTTATATATTTTTATTCTAAGCATTCTAGTCTGATAAGAATGATATTTCTTCCTTGTACTATTTCTAAAGCTCACTTTGACCTCTTCCCTTCTCTTTTAGTACCCTACGTTAGGGGTTAGTTGACTGTATTTAATTTTAAAATTTTTTATTTGTAAAGCCAAATGTACCGAGGGTTCTTATCATCCCTTTTTATATTCTCTTCATCATTTAATATGCTCCACAATAACCTTTATCTCAAATTATGTTCTTTCTTCCTTTATCCCTCGAATTAGGGTTTCATGTTTTTTGTTCAAACACTACACATAATAATTAATTCCAACTAAAGTTTGATATTCCACTTTTTCTGTCATGAAACTATTTGTTACCCTAGTTCCACATTCCTAGTATCTACAAAGACAAAGGAGAGTGGACTTGGGTGTTAGTCTGTAGAATGGTACAAATATTTCACACATGCAATATATATGTAAAAGAAGTAACAACAAGATATAACAAGATACTAAACATGGAGTAAGAGATATGTACCCATTTATATATTCAAGTATACCCATTGGTGATTCATTTCAAATCTTAGAGTCTTGAGTGCAGTGAATCTTCACTTGGGAACTAGAAATTAGATAAACAAAATATATCAATGTGACTGTATTGAACACACTATGAAAAGCATGTAACCACAAAATAAGAGTAATAAAAAAGTTACTTGGATAGAAACATCATAATAAGAAAGAATTAGAAACAAGGAGAGAACAATTAGAGATGTTGTTTTATACAAAGAATATTTTAGGTCCATTTATCCATTATATCAACTGTAGGCCTTTTGACTAACTTCCCATTGGAAGAGTCTATAGGGGTTATAACAAAGCTAATCCTATTCTTAAGGGACCTCAAGGCCATCACCAAGAGATAACCCTTGTATCGTAATGGTCCGCCTTATCTTTACATCTCAAGTAAGGTTCCCAACCTAGTGTCCTTAGCCTAAAACTTCATGCAGGTGCACAAGGATATATAATAGATTTCTCTGAATTATGTTCAAGGTTTGTCAACATACTGAACTCACCATGAAAGTGGTATTCATAGGGAACCGTATCTTAAACAAGTATTTATATAGACAAGCATGCATATGATCATACATACAAACAAGCCAATATCATAGTAGGGTCAAGAGATTAAGTGTACCTTGCGAGTAGAGTACAAGTTATGATTCTTGGGTAGATTCTAGAGAAGGTACAATCCAAAGAGGACTTATGATATAGAAAGACATAATAGAAAGTCTTAGATCAATAAGGTTTTATTAATATAAACTTCTTATGTGTCATTTGGATATTCCTTTAGACATAGCTTTCAATTAGATCAATCATCATTTCTGAGGTTCCAAACATGCATGTATCGATTCAACACATCCCAAGTATTAACATTAAGACCTAGGTCTAGGAAAACCATTTATATTAGATTAGATATAAAAATGATATCATTTCTAATTTGGATTTTGGAAGACATGAGATTTAGGATTCTACCAAGGTATAATAATTTAAAATCATGACTATTCATACTATATCAATTTTATACAATAAGGTCTCATTTCCAAGTCATATGATCATGAAAGAACATATGATAGATCAAGTTGGTATTTTAGTGTTACTAACATGGTAACATACTAATTTGAACTAGATAGAACAACAACTTTGCATAAAAGTAACATTTCATTAAAATAGAACAAACTAGGTAAACGTGATCATTTTAAACCAAAAAGTGAGTACTTGAGAAATTATAAGGAAATTGTGGCTTACTCACACAATATCTTAGTTAAATAGGGTACAAGACATAAGATAAGTTACTGATTTCAAACTTCAACCATTTAGAATGACTAATTAGGTCCAAGACTTCATATAAGATCAAGTTGCATCATTTAAATACATATATAAACCATTTTAGGTCATAGTAGGTCAAGATGGCTTTAGGGTGGATATAGATGGTCCACGACTTTATATCATGTTCACAAGAAGTAAATTTATTAATTTGCATAAAGGGTTACCAATTGATCATTAAACATACATGTTAAGCATGGTAGATGGTAATTATTGTTCAAAGTGTCACCAAGGACACATTTTTTTGTAAATAGTGAAAGGACATGCAAAGTTAGTAGGAGGTAATAGTTTCATTAGCAATATGGTGTTTTTCTGATCAAAATGGTATATAATACATTGATATATGGTAAAGGGACCTAGAATTTACATAGGTTTGAAGTTTTCTCATTTAAATGGGGATTTTTTAGGGTAAAACCCTTACTTGGGCCAAGAGAGGGGGAGGGACCAATCGGCCCATGCAGGGAAGCCCAAGATGCACACTGGGTTGTTTGGCCCAACGCCTGGTAATGGTTGGGATTCCTCCCCAACTTATATTGTGTGATGTAACTGGCGATGAGGCATGCCTGACTCCTCTCTAGGTGCTGCCACCATGGGAAATGGTGAGTGGGTGAGTAGGGTAATAAGTGTGCATGGGGAAGGCATCGAAGAAGGAATGATCTGGGCCATTAACGACTGATCATATGGTGTGTGGATCTTTCTCTCACTATCCTTATAGGAATGCGTGCATAGAGAAGTGTCGTGGCGGCCCAACGCTTCCGTGACCTACCAACGCCGCACGATGGGTGAGTTCCTGGTGATTTTGGGGCTGGAAAGGTTGCCTCTCACACTCACCTAGAGCTCGTATTGATGATGACCATCAAATTGGGGCCAGGAGATGGATGGGGAAGGAATCTACAAAAGAAACTCCATGGTGGCGCCAGCCAGAGCAGAGGAGAGAGAAGGGCTCGTTGGGGTGCTAGGGTTCACAACGATGCAACTGAAGACATGGGAAAAGAAGAGCTAGGAGAAATGAATTGACTGGGGTTGTCAATTGGGGAAAAGGAATCTAGAACGAGGATTATTGGATGAGAAAAAGGAGGAGTAGGTGGATACGGCACCATGTGCGATGGAAAAGAGTATGGATGTTAGGGAAGGAGTTGTAACCATTGGATGAGTGGTCAGATCCGAGGTTACTCCATCCAAGGGCCCAGAATTGGCCACTCTTGGATCTAAGCTCCTAATTTGTCATACTTAGATAGTGTGGATCACCCAAGACAAACAAGAGGTGTATGGGTTGCGCACCCAGCAACAATTAGGCCTAGTAAGGGTAAAACCCAATAAAAAGGGGCTAAAACAAGGTGAAATCAATGTACATTCAAAGGAGCATATCTATCTCAAACTAGCTCATAATTGAGAAAAAAATTGATGTGTTCGAAACGTAAGAGTGTCCTATACACAAAGAGAATGAGGTTAGGACATATATATTCATATACATATCAAGCTATACATGAAAAGGGTGATGCATAACTTTGGTTAAACCTTAATTTCAAAATCAAATTGAGTGTCGCCATTAATCATGTGTACACGAGATAATCTCAATAAACATAACAACAACTTGAATCATGAAATTGTGGGATAGAATGAGAAATTAGTGTAAATGTAATTTTCATAGAACATACATTAGGAGAGAGGAAAATCAAGGTTATCTCACTTTCCCTCTTATTTCAATATCTCAGTGTATGTACATTCTCATTGCATTGTGGTTGTACTTCTCCATATTTTATTTCTATTATATTATTAATAGGAATCATGATGTTCCAATAATATATCCTGCAAGCCATATCATGCCAAACCTATAGTCTTGAATCCAAGAGCTACTCAGGATTAAGCAACTCCTATATGTCTCAAACATGTGAAAATAATATTCACTTAGGAAAAACTCATTTAAAGAAAATTTCTCTGCTTGATCTAAGGAATACAAACAATTTATAATGTAACTACACAGTGTTCAACAATCTTGAAGAACCATATATATGTTTTGAAATATGAATACCTAGATTCATATAGATAATTGCATCTTATTCATCTCAAGTTAAAACAATACTATAAAATAAAAGTTGTATCAGATTTTTTCTTTATGCTCTTATTCTATTCATACTTTCTGGTCTTCTAACCCTAGAACACTTAGGGTTTCTCTCTCTAGTCTATCCTTCATTTGCAAACTTGGACATGGTATATAAGGAAGTAGAGATATAGTAGGTTGATATTGGTCAAACTAAGTATTCAATTACTAGGCCAGGGTTTCAAAATGCTCAAACTTTCTAGAGCTATAACCACATCTCCTCCTTACTACCACACTCCAACTCTAACTATCTAACTTAATGGACTCTAATGACTCAGTCTAATCTTTGATACCAAGTTGTTACACCCTCATCTCACATTAACTACAAATCATGATATTTGGGCATGAATTGATGACTAAACATAAGCAAAACATCTTTCTTAAACGTTTTCTTTTCCCATTAAAAAATACTTTTATAGGATACAACAAATAGATAAAGTCCTTCTGTTAGAACATTTTTCTCATAATCAAAACACAAGATCTTTTTTGTATTCATCACTTAACAGTTCATCAAATTTAATACATGAAGCATATATTTATAATTGTTTCACAAGAAAGGAAATAAAAAAGCTTTATACTTGACTAACACAACTCTTTCTTTTTCTCTCTATAGGACCTAGAGTGAACAAGGACCGAGACTATCTCATTCTATCTTAAACACTACAAACATCCTTATATTGCAAGACCTCTTCTGATTCTTTAGCTAACACCATAATCAATTGGATTACCTAAAAAAATTGTTTAGTAGAGTGTGAGATACTGGCTCAGTGAATGGAAATTTACAAAGTAGAAAAGATAATACAAATATGCTTTATTAAGTGAAATGAAAAATATAGAGATTAGCAATTTGTGAAATGTTGAATTGAATGAGCAATAATTGAAATTCATCACCATATCAAATACTAACAACAGCTGAATAACACAATTTTGAACATATATAGCTGAATAAAAATTTATATTCTTAATATTTTTATTCACTTTATTAATACATTGGAACTGTATGAGGTGTACCACAACATGTCGAAGCATCACATCAAGATGTGATCTCACTTGAAGACTTAGAAGAATGTCAGAGATCCTAATTCTAAACTCAAACTACCCCTCCTTCAGCAGACATCACCACATCTAGCTCTCGATGACTAATGGGAGTGGAGAGATATTTAGACTCCTCTATACCTTGGTACTCAGGAAGAGAGTCAAAATAGTTGTTGGCCAACCAACTGACCAACATCATAGGTACCAATGACATCTCTGGTTATTGTTGGCTGCAACACTATTATAAGGAGTTTTTCCTCACTGGCATAGACACCCACATTCTTATCTGATGTGATCCATCTATCTTGATCTAATATAATCCTCTAGTTAAAAGTACATTTCCACCTCATAACACATAGCTCTTGTGAAGGATTATACAATGTTCATGGCATTTAATGTCTAACTCATTCTTTGAATTCATTGTTCAATCATCTAATCAACATTTCATAACTTAACCTTGTAATAATTTCTTTTCATAGATTATATGTAATCTTTATTGTACATTGAGCTACTAAGCTACTTCACTTATCATGCTAAAAAACACTAAAATGAAAACATTTGATTCACTGAATGCCCAATCCTTAGGGTTTCATTTGCCTCATTCACATATAGCATGACTCACATAAGAAATTACTGCAATAATGTTATTGAATATCATATTGAACTTAAATGAGTATTTCTGATACTCTAAACAAGAATTTAACTAGATTGCTAACTTTGATATTGTATTTCACTTCACTTGAGTAAACAACTTATCTGAACAAAATTGAGTAAAAAACATCAATATTAATTTATCATATCAGATGCAACTTATTTGATCTAACTAATCTATACTAGAATGACTTGTTAACTTTTGATACTATACTTCACTTGTAGTGAGCACTTTATTTCACTTGCTCTTAATGATTTAAGAATATCTAAGTATGTTGGTAGGATCTGTACTATGATAGTACCATTTATCTTTCATACCATATGATACTTATTTTATTTGGACAAATTTGTACTAACCACTAATCTATAGATTGAAATGAACCAACCAAGCATCAAATAAGTATCATTAGAAAGCATTATGCATTTATCATATCTTGTTCATAACTAAAAGGAGATCAAACCATGTAATAATGTTTCTTGGAATGTATTTTATTACTGAGAATATAGGGTAAACTCGGAGACACTTGTGCCTCTAGACTTCTCTGTATTGGGAGCTTATACAAATCATATACATACATTCATGAACTGAATTCATTCAACTCCTTAAAAAATTTCTAAATAATTTAACCATTCAAACTTTAAAAATCTGAATTTGGACATACCTGACCTAGAATAGCAATACAACAAACAAGCCAATATACATTCTTCATGTTTTGGCTGAAGTTCTATGAAAATTATGGCTAAGAGATGAATCTCCACTTACTTGGATATGATTCTAGATCACTGATCTTGGATCTAAACTTGCAAGTCCACATTTGTTGTCTCGTAAGCTTGAATTCAAGCTTATAGCTTCAACATCTACCTTCTAACCTCTTGATTTTAGATCTATAGCTCTAATAAGGTCTTCTAGAGGAAGAAGACGAAGAAAGGAGGAAGAAGAGATCCTCAGATGAGTCCCATAATGGATCTCAAGTAAAGGAAAGAGAAAGATAGAAGAAATCTATGGTCAAAACTACTTACCACAATCCATCTGGGGTTAGATCATCGGTCTCTAGATATTCATCACATTTCTCCTAAAAGAATTCCCTAGAAACTACTTCTATATCTGCCTCTTCATTGGTTTAGGGATTTTGTTGTGTGGCAAATTGTAATACAAATCTAACAAGATAAATTTTATCAGATTTTCATATATTTATAGCAATAATTATGGTCATTTTACTGATTTACTGTCCAAGGCGGTTGTACAGTTCAATTTCATCAGTCTGTGTGGCCACCAGTCTATGTTGCCCATCAGCATGTGTGGTTGTCGATCTACGTAGTCTTTTGTCTGCATAGCCCATTTTACTGCATGACCATATGACTTGTGTGCCTTTTGATCTAGGTGGCCCATCAACTTGCATGCCCATCGGCCTTAATGGTCGTCAGTCTGAGGAAAAAGCAGACTAAATCCAATTCTACACATGTTTACTAAAACTTCCATAACTCTCTCATTTTGAGTCTGATTTGGTTCATTCTTTTTACATTGGATTTGTAATTGAACTAAAGATGCCATAAAGTTAGATTATTAATTGATAACTTCTTTATAATTATTTCCTTAAATACCATTGGTTCTCCATTCACATACATGTATGTGCTATTACTATATCAAGTGGGGTTTAAATCTCATTATATGCTCAAAACATGATGTTTAACTTAATAAAGAATAAGTTTAAGCTAGTATAAGACATAAATGAACCAACTAATGATGCAAAGCATTGATAAGAGTGAAATAAACACCAAAATTCTCTTAAACCCTAAAATTACTAGTAAATTAAGGTATGGGTTGTAACGCCAACCTTGCTTGTTTTTGATACATGTTCTTGATATGTGTTATCATCTTAATAACATCCATATTTTCATGTTACTTATGAATCTCATAATTCATGGGGCGTAGCATGAGACATTTAATATCCATACCATCATCACAATGCTTCTTGTGATCTTTCCTTTTTTCCCTAGGAACATTTGGAGTTTGTTCATTAGGTACTTGTTTCTCAAGGACATAAAACTTACGCTCATGTGTGAGAATAATTCTCGATGTCCTAAACCAGTTATATAAGTTATTTCCATTTAAGTTTTATTTTTTAGGGACGGATCGCAATGAGAAAGGGTTATTTGTGTTTATCATTGATCTACATTGAAAAAAAATTAATGAATCAATAAATTTATTTGAAAATAAATTTTGATTTTAAAAATGTGATTTATGATGAAATTAGTATGAACTTTAATTAATTACAATCTAGTATTTTATGTCATAATTAATAGTTCTCATAGTCAATTTAGAAGATTTGCATAGTAAATCTTCTAGTGAATGAAGATCCATATCTCATAAAATCACGAGTCAACTTTGACTAATCGCCCAAAACTTTACAATTTAGTTAGGCAATGTTACATCTAAAGTAAATCTTGATATATGGATGCTTAAATCTTTGTCATAACCATATTTATGCCTCTAGGTGCTCAATCGTATAACAATCACCTAGTCAATCCAGGCCTAAAAGCTAATACAATATAATATGCACCCTACTTTGACAGACCCACATATCTATTATAAGAATGTGGTGTGTGGATATGTATATTTAAACATTTGAAACCCCTCAAATAAATAAGTCTTAGTGCTTTCCAATAAGTATTGCATATGAAAATCTTGGTCGAAAAAGTGTGGGCATGCCAAAGCGTGATGCACTATCTATCCACCTACAGTCAATTGCATCACATGCATATTCAACCTGTATTTGTGTAGCACAATGGCTCCATGAACAATCCTTGGATTTTATTGTTGCGTCATTTCACCAACTCCTCAAAGACCTATTCTAATCTTATCTCTATTACATAATTTTTAGAAACCTTGAGCTACATTCAGGGGGTGTAAATGCAATACATATCACTACAAGAAAACAAAAGTAAAGAGGATCAACATACAAGATGAATATATATATATAAACTGGAAAAGTCTCCATCCATTTCAAGACAAAAGAGAGTATTCAGACATAACTATTTGCACATCCACCAAACAAAACATTTTTTGAAGGCGACACATATGATTCATAGATAGATCATGTCTTTGATATATATATACATACATATATATACATATATATAGAATGTATATTTTCATATGGGCCATTTCCCATGAATATATGTGGATTTACATGGACATGTATGTTTATATTTAATAGTTCACATTGTATATAGTGGCACAAACAACATAAAAGGAAATTCAATCAAATCAATTTCAAATCCAGATATATCATAGATTGGTGTGGCTCTTATACCACTATAGGAGTCTATAGGGATATTAAAGTGACACACACAATGAAAGAAACAAATTTCTTTCTCTCTCCACATTTCCATCCATGGGTATTGTCAACAGTAATATAGCATGAAGGAAGGTTTTTGAGTTTAGATCTATGTCACAGAGTAGATCTGGTGGCATAGCTCACAAGAATAGAGAACAAATTTGATGACAAAATCGATCTCCTAATGTGGCCACCAAAGCGTCCATGTCTCTATGTTATTCACGTGGATGATAGGGAACTCCACATTGCACTCCAAGAGCATATGTGTGATAGATGGTCAAAGGAATGTCAAAGGTGCCTCTTTTTTTCTCACACTATTGCCTCTAAAGAGTTTTCAAAAGAGAGTCAGACTCACATGTGTAAAACCGTGACTATCATAGCACTATATATAGCAAAAGAAGGGAAGTAGGATTTACAATAGACTTGGGGAACAAAAAGGCATGTGTCTATTTTTCAAAAATTGAACCTAATCATACGACCGGACTCAATCTGGTTTGCCGACCAGGCTATCCAGCCAAACTATTAGACACAATCTAGTCAGTCGACCATACTCTATTTGGTCAGTCGATCAGGATAATCTAGTTGGGCTATTGGATACAGTCTGGTTGGTCGACTAGACTATTTGGTCGATCGGTTGACCATATAGTCTAGTCGACCAACCAGACTGTATCCAAGTTGACATGATTATGTCAGGCTTCTGGATACACTCATAAGCATTGACCAAAATATTTGGTTGGGTGATCAACCTGGTTCATCCTACCTATCAATGATTCAATTAGTTTCTTGAAACTTGTAGAAATCAATTAAACATATCCCCATTATCAAACTCTTTTTCCTTATGCATCCTTTTGATTGAGACCCCATAGGCTTCAAATTGTGTTGGTAACGAAATCAATAATAATATTACAAATTCACAAAGAATGATTGGTATCTAGAAAGACTTCATTATCACCTAAGTAATTGCCCACACGTGCAACTCATGAGAAATCTCATATTTACTTGTAATAATTCATTATACTTTAGTAAATTCACTAAAATTATGTGAGGAGCAAAACAAAGAAGGGGGATATACTAAAAGTGAGAATGCCATGCATGCCTCCCATGAAACAATGATGCAATGTTGTCTCTATGACCATGTTTTCATAGAAAACATATTAACGTGACAAATAGGGAGCACGACTACTACCCTAATATGAAAAAAATATTGCATTATCTTTGGCATAAAACGAGAGACTTAAGTCACTACACAAGAGGAAGATCACAAGTAATATGGTAGTTTTCAAGAAGAATCATGTGAATTTGAAATACATATATAGGAACAAAATGTGACTTGAGTGAATAACAATTTTTTTGTGATTCAGTTGGCCATAGTGGGTTTGTTATTGGATGATGGATTATATGAAGTTTCTTGGTTCTTTACTTAATAGTTTGGAAACATTTGTTATTACTTCCTCTTCACTCTCAATATAAACTTTGTTACAAAGTTGGAGGCTTGGTATTGATAAAAGAGGAAACAAAATTTATGAAGAATTCCTTGGGATTGGTGACATGCACAATCAGAACAAGTACATTAATGTTTACTATTGAAATATGCTAGATATATTCCAATATTGCATCTCAACTTAGTTTTTATATTTTGTTTATATTTATAAGTCTATCACATTATTTTTTTGAAATGAAAGTCAAGTTTACCTAACAAAAATTGATTGTTTCTATAGGTACAACTTGTGACACATTGAATAGGATGGGTCCAGAGCTTTATTTTGACAAGGTTAATGTTATATGTAGATTCATTTATCCTTATCAATGGCACAAATGAATTACACACATGATTCAAAAGTGCTTTTGTGGTTGTAAAGAATAATTTATTTCCTATTTGAAAAAGAAAACTAGATTTACCATAGTTTTGCTTTCTTGAAGAGAAACAAGTGCTCCAATTCAATGCTTAATTTGAGAAGAAGTATAATGTTCCAGAAAAAGCTCCATGTGACATTTAAGATACTATGGATATGAATTTATTGAGTAAAAGAATGATTCTTTTGATTATTAAAATTGATGCATCTAGAAAATTTTGCAGTTAGTACATGAAGAGAAATGATCACGTGTTTGACACATTCATGAAATTTATGTTTCAAGGGAGACATGAAAAATATTCAACATTCTATGGTCCATGACAAGAGAGTGCACCTCTAAAGAATTAAGATCGTAATGTGCATATATGAATATTTTGTTGAGAAGAGTGACCTAAATGTTTGGATGAAAGAATACATAAAACTGATATGGAGATCGTCATATTCATGATGAAGAATTTACATTTGCTCAATGAGTTCATAGAAAAGGATTAAAATGTTTCTCTATAATTGATAGAAATATCACAACAATTTTTTTGGATTTTAAAAATCCAGAGAGAGCATGGAAAGGGAAGCCAACTTCATTTATCACATAAGAAGGTTTGGATGCAAGATATATGCAAATGTTCCTAACGAGTGGATTCAAACTTTTATGAGGGACTTTCTACTTTTGTATATCTTGATTATGATGATGAGTTTGGACAAATACTTTGTGACCCTTAAAAGAAGATAACGATAAGATGTAAATTCATGGTATCTAGAAAAAATGTTTTCTTATATGTAATAATATAGTCTATGTAGGTTTTTGATGATATAGTGATTGATATGTTGATTCCATCTCCAATTTCTTTCACACCTAATATGTGCTCTACATATATCTAGCTGATCTGAAATCTTTTATATAAAAAAATTGAGCATTTTCTTTTTCAGATTAGGAATCATCATACCACTTTCTCCAATAGTCACCATGCATGTAACACAAAAACCAGGATGAAATTGGTTCATAAAAATATGCTAAAATAAAATCATCAATATGCATCTATGTTATAGTACCTTATATTATGAATAAAATTAGTTTTTTTTTCATTGTCTTGGTTCTTATTTCAACCTTCAGATATGTTTTATACTTTCTAACCATGTTCTATATCCCTTAGAATGCAAATCCTTTCAGATCATGAATGTAAATCTTTTACTCTTGCTCACTATTTTAGAATATTATCTTTCACATAAGTTTCTCAAAGTCCAAGGCAAAGCTAACTTACAAGCCCACTATAGTGCAATTGAAATCCATTATCACTATATAGAAAATATTGTTGATGTTAGTTCACCACAAGTATGTCTTAATTCCCTTAAATGTTTCAATTAAACCTTGAACAACTTAAAAATCTACTTCATTTATAAAAATGTGTTGCCTTCACGAAGCTTTCATATATCAAAAGTATCATTTTTATATGATCTCATCTTACTTGATTTTTTTATACACTTAAGCTTTTCAACAATTGCACTTCCTTAAAATTTGTGGCTCCTAAAGTTCTATGATTGAAAAACAACTTTGAACTTGTATATATATTAGACGTCTATCTTTCTCTACTAGATCTCCTCAACTATGGCTTTGTAAGATCTTTCTAATAAGGTTGCTCCATTACAAAGGAACCTCCTACTTAAGATTCCAAGATGCACCAAAATCATCCTCTATTTTTCACCATGAAAGATATCGGTATCCTAATCATGCTTTGTCTTACACTCAAAGAGACATTTGTTCTCATAAGAAATAGAGGCTGAGAAGATACTTTAAATTCTCAACATAGAAGGATAAAACTAGTTGAAACTCCCATTGATCATCACTTTAGCAATGTCTCACATACACCACTCATCTTTAATAGACATATTATGTACGATACAATCTTCATCCAACTTGATATCGTATAATTGGTTTTGTTAGTCAATTGTTTCTACAAAAAAATTGAAAAGCGAAACATAATGGATTTCAGTTTGATATTGCACATATAACTACTATGATTAGAATCTTGTTGTTTCAGTAGAATTTAAGTGCAAAAAAATGGATTCCTAGATATATGAAAAGTACATCCAATTCGTATTCATTCTTCAGAAACACAATACTAGTTTTTTTATGATTTAACTATTGCACATTTGGAAGGTGAATGTGATCACCGAATGTCTAAATTTGGTGTTCTATGTACTTTTACAGGGGGAGCCATTTGTTGGAAACATAATATGTATATATGTATAGGTGTCTTGTTTAATATACATTTTCTTAAAGTGTAGATAGATTTCATATCAAACTTTACTTAAATGAACTAGGCTTCATATCATATCATTGCATATTTAATGCAGTAGTCAAAGTGTAATAATTTTAGCAAGAATGCAACTTACTATTCTAAAATGAGGCATATTGTTGTAAGATATGATTGGTTTCTTGAACCATTGAATGAATTTCTATTGAACTTATTAAAAGTTATCTCCAATGATTATATACCTAACATGATAGTTCTAAAAAATAATCTTGATACTTGTAAGGATCTTTCCTATTTTTACTCCAATTAAGGATTCCTAAGGTTAGTATTGGGATTTTTGTTTTTATCCCTAGTGTATGTGGCACATTATGTCTACTACATATCATGGGGATATAATCCCCACAACCATTGTTGGTGAATAAGACTATAAAAAAGCTAATGAAATTTCTACATTTTATTGCAATGAGAATTAAGGCCGAATGTAGACACCAATTATGATTTATTATATATTCTATTACATTAAGAATAATAATAATATAATGAGGTGAGAAGGAATAAAATAGAAGGATACATGTCATGCTATCTTTATACTACCCATTTTGCCACATCCACCTCTCTTGTTCTTATGCCTAATGTATTCTTCAAAAGTGGGTATCTTCTCAGGAAGTAGTAGTGTGGTGATGCAATACTATTTGAATAATATCTATATATTTCCCTTCTATTTTGATAACCTTATGTTTTGAGTTAGACCTACTTCTTATCCTTTGTATCACAATTTTTGGGACACTTGATTCTTCATCAGCTAGCCCTATAGCTTTTCTCTGAGATTCTCTCATGTAGGCTTCTGTGTTTCAACTACCTATCTTGTTATATATAATACTAGTTCAATTTATCAGTGCTTTCTCAATTACTGAGTTTGTCAAACTTGGGTGTTTACCTCATCCCTTTATCTCAAGTAAATATATACAATAATGTACACACACACACACACACATATATATATATATATATATATGTACAAATATATATATATATATATGTATGGGATTAAGATAGGCCTTCTCTCCCCCTCTCCCATTCCTGTGGAGGAGGTTGAACACCCGGGAGGGTGGTTAATCAAGGCGACAACTGGGATTCAAACCTGGGTCCCTTTGTTAGGGGACACCGTGTTTGACCACTTGAATCACTCCTTGTCTCCATATATATGTATGTATGTACGTATGTATGTATACATACGTACATACATACATACATACATACATACATACATACATACATACATACATACATACTACATATATATGTATATATATGAATTGTTATCTCATTATCCATACAAATATACATAATTGCATTAATAATATGATATTATTTAAAAATTTTAAGTTAAAGATAATGATTGTTTCAGTCATTTATGGTGTTGTAAATAACTATTAGTTAAGCATGCATTGTAATTAGAAAATTGAAGAATGGAGATCCATAAATTTTATGCCTCTGATGTATTGAGTATGACCACAAACCTGTATAGTATTATAGTTAAGATGTGTCTTACATCAACTTTTATCCCAACTGACAATGAGTTGCATTGACTATTTAAGATGCACTACCAAGTCCACAATAAATCATATGGTAGTGACATCTATCAATAAAAGATCAATACAACTTCACTATTTCTATTGTTTCCTCACCTGAACATGATATTAAGTGGTCTAGGATACATGACTAGAAAATGATAACTACGATACAATCACACCAAAAAAATATATCTCTATAGTTATTGTAGATCCACTTCATCATCAATTAATTTAGGTCCCACACAATTGATTCTCTATATCTAATTACTCCTATAAACAAACTATGGGAAAACTACTGGGTAATTCTAGCACACCTTAATTGATACCTTGTTTTGGATATCTAGACATGACACAAAAATACTTCACCTTTTACCAATTAGCTACCATCCATCCACCTTATGCTCCACATTCTAACAACTGTATGTGATAAGAGGCCACTCCTACGACTCTCAAAACCATAAAAACACTTACACCACAACAGTTATCCCTCACCTTCATTCCATCTTCAACAACCTCTTGCCTATCAAACATCATGGATCATTTTCTCTAGTCTAGTTCCAATGTCATCTACCAACCATCACTACCATCGACCATTGTTCATAATCATCCTCCATTATGACTAGTTATAATTTTTTTGGAAATAGGTAAATATATTGCCAAAGGAGCCTGTAGAAACAGGACCTACAAAACATATACATGGGGTATCTATCTACAAAAACCCCAGTATCTTTTAGCCTGCTCAGTCACACCCGACTGCAGGCCTTTTCTTATATACAGAATGTGTTTAAGCGTATTGGATATCTTAAGCAAAATGATATCCTCATTACATTCTTCCCTCCCATGAGTTCTATTATTTCTTTCCTCCCAAACACAAAAGCAAACACTAGAAAGGCAAATCCCACCCACTGCAGCTTTAATTTTTCCTTTGAGCATCTTGTCCACCATTTTAACAGTATCCAGCAGATTGTCCTCAAGGATCTGCCCCCATCCGTTTCTCAGGCACACTATGGCCCAAATCTTCCTAATAAAGGGGCATTTACTGAACAAATGATCACGATCCTCCTCTTCCCTTCTGCACATCGAACACAAACGGTCAACTTGCAACCCCCATTTTATCATCCTATCCCTGGTGGGGAGTTTGCCCATGATCACTTTATACGTTGTTGTGCTCCATTTCGGTATATGATATGAATCCCATAGCAGTCGTGCCCAGGGGGAATCTTCCTCTGTACTGGTGTTGAGCCATGGTACCCTCCTTGACTCAGCGAGATAAAAGGCACCATTCTGGTCAACACTATATAGGTTTTGAACCTCGTCCCATCTCTTACACATGCACCGCCATGTCCTAGATGAATGAGAGTCATGGCCCTGCTGCAGACCACCATACCTCCTTCCGAGCCAAATGGACCACAAGTTGTCTTTTTCGGTCAAGAACCTGAAGATTCTCTTGCACTGACTTTGCCTAACGAGTTCATCGATAGGCTATAGATTCAAACCCCCTTTCTCGTAAGGTTTAGAAATGGTTTCCCATGCTATACCATGTCCTCTTCCTCCCCACACAAAGTTCACAATGATTTTACGGAAGTTGTGAACAGTTGGGTTGGGTAGCTCACACACCCCACACCAGAAATGCACCATGGCAATAAGCACGGTCCTGGCAAGGAGAAGGCGGCCAACCATAGACATCTTCACATCTGACCAACCTTCAATCTTAGATCTCATCAAGTCCAGACATGAAGAGAAATCATTTGATGACCCCTTGCCGCCCGCAATCGGAGCCCCCAAATATCTAGTAGGAAGGACACCCATCTTAATGCCCACCGCAGTTCTGATCCTTCCCCTTCTGGCATCACAAGATTTGGACAAAAAGACCCTAGATTTAATTGTACTGATGTAAAGACCAGTAAGTCTTCCAAAACGCATAAGCACACGTTTAAAAGCGTTCAACCTTTTAGCATGTCCGGTGGAAAACAACAGCACATCATCTGTGAAGATGAGATGTGAGTTGACTTTCACACTATTAACTTTAAAAGCTCTGATCTTACCCTTATCTTCGGCATCTGTAATCATTCTCGTAAGTCCTTCCATAACTAAGGTAAAAAGTAAAGGAGATAAAGGGTCTCCTTGCCTCAACCCATTGGTAGCTTTGAACAAGCCCACAGGTCCACCATTTAGAAGAATAGAGAAGGATGTGGTTGTCACACATTCTTTGACGATCTTTATCCATCTATCATTGAAGCCTAAGGCCTTCATAATCTCCCACAAAGCTTCCCAATTGACATGATCATAGGCTTTCACCAAATCGACCTTCATACACGCTTTGGAGCTGTGATTCTTCTTCTTAAAATCCTTCAAGAATTCCGCCGCCAATAAGGTGCTATCTTCAATTCTTCTACCTCTTACGAAGGCATTTTGTTCTTTCGAAATGATGTCAGGCAGGACCACCTTGAGCCTCCCAACAATAACTTTAGAAATAATTTTATAGAGGACGTTACAGCAGGCTATAGGCATGTAGTCAACAATGCTCTCAATCTCTCTCTTCTTCGGTATGAGCTTGATGAATGCATGGTTGACAGCCCGCACCATCCCATGACCCTCCATGATCCATCTCACAGCCTTGATGATGTCATACTTCACAACCTCCCACATATATTGGAAAAATTTGGCATTCATGCCATCAGGCCCGGGCGCCTTGCTGGCATTAATGGAGAAAATAGCCTTCTTAACTTCATCCTCCTCTACATGTGCGCACAACATGATGTTAGTTGTATCCTCCACCTTCCTCATTGGTAATAACTCCTCTTTATTGCACCATCTCTCCTCCCCCTTGTTGTACTGGCTATAGAAATAATTAATAGCATTGCTGGATATGTCTTCTCTACTATTCAGGATGACCCCATTCTCATCAAATAGTTCATGGATCGACTCCCTAGCCTCCTTCTTTTTAATAGCTCTATGGTATATCTTGGTGTTTCTATCACCATCATGGATCCAAACCATCCTGCTCCTTTGCCAAAAGTAAACTTCTTCTGCCTTCTTGAGTTTACGCAGCCTGTCTTCTATGTCTGCCTCTTCTTCAATAAGTTCCTTGTTAAGAGGGTCATTCCTAATCTTCACCATGGTTGTCTCATACTTGATTTCTGCTTCAGAAAGTAAGTTCTTCAAATTCACTTTTTCTTTACTCCATCTCTTTAGGGATTTCTTCGTTATCTAAATCTTTTTCAGAGTCTGGAACAGATCGTTGCCTTCAATATATGTATTCCAACTCTCTTCTACTATCTCCTTGAAACCAGACCACTCACACCACCAGTTCATAAAACGGAATGGTCGCACTATATGTGGCTTTGTAACAAGGTCAATCTTCATCCACGAATGATCACTAAGAATATTAGACCCCAGTTTGATGTATGTGTTTGGCCAGTTATTGAGCCACTGCTCATTCACCAACCCCTTATCAATGGAGCTAGCAATCCTTCTGTTGTACCCCTATTTGTTAGACCAAGTAGTCTTACCCCCCACTTTGTTTAGCTCGATCAGGCCTGCCTCGTCCACTGCGTTGTTGAAGGAAGCAAGAACTCTTTCAGGTACTCAGTTCCCACCAAGTTTTTCATCTGAATTTCTTATGTTGTTAAAATCTCCGGCGACGATCCAAGGTACATCGTTCTGAGCAGTTTCCACAATGCTCGTCCATAAGTTTTTCCTGTCAGCTTCCAGTCTTTCCCCATACACCCCCGACATGATGAAGGAGGCTCCGCCTCTATTACATGCAGAGATGGTAATGATCTGGTCTATTGCATTTATCACGGAAACCTCCCAAGCTTGATCCAGCCACCCAATGGCTATGCGGCCGCCTTCCCTCTGCTCCAGATTAGAAACAACTCTCCACCCCTCAGGAAAAAGCGTGTCAATTCTTTCCTTTACATTCCTTCTTATTCTAGTTTCTAGGAAAATCACCAGAGACACTCATGTCTCATAGATGACTTTCCGCAGTTCTCTTTGGCTCCCCGCCAAAGATGCTCCCCGCACATTCCATGTGAGAAACGACATCAGATAACTTTAGTTGTCTCACCCCCTTTGCCAGGGCGAGTGTTCTTCTTTCCCTTCTTGGCAATGTTCCTGGTCTGTCTCAGACTTCTGCTGCGTCCTCTGTCCAGGCCTGCTACTTCTTCTCTAGTGTCCCGTTTAAGAACTGAGAAAGAGTTCTCAGTCCTGACTCCCTCACCGGTTCTAGGGGCTTCACCAATAACTGCAGAAGTCTGGATTTCCCTTTCTTCGACCACTAAAGCATCGTCATATGCCATCTCTGTGGTAGCAACACTTGAGGAGGCGACCACGACCGTGGTATCCTTCTCAATCAGAACAACAATAGCTACGGGAACAGTCTTCTCTTTGCCCCTCCTCTACGCCGGGGGAGGTCTAGACTTCCCAGATATGCGACCCTTTGCTTGCGGAGCATCAGGAACAATCAGAGGTGCAAGCAGCGCTGTCTTGTTTCTTTCTCCTGGGCAATCACCAGTGACATTCCCAAAGACCTTGCAGGAGCTACATCTGTCCGGTAGGGCCTCGTACCTAATACGAACCTCCCATTCATCCCCATTTGGAAGTTCGACCATCACCTCTGGAGGAGGTTCCGATTCTGCAGAAATGTCCACACAGAACCTGACACAGCCTTGTATAGAGCCATTCGATCTCCGCTCCATCACTCTGGGTTCCCCAATCACGTGAGCAATGACCGCAACTGCCCTAGAGGTCCAATATTTGCCGACATCAGGCAGGGAAACCCACACAGGCGCGGTAGTGAAAGCAACCCTCCTCATATCATCTTCCGGTGTCCATTTGCGAACCAAGAGCAATTGATCGTCGAAAAACCAAGGGCCCTTCAGCATAGCAGCATTACGATCTTGATCGTTGGCAAAACGGGTGAGTAAGAGTCCGCCATCAAGGGTGAAAACCTCAATCTCCCCCTTCGGCCTCCAGTTTCTCACCATCCACCCTTGTAGTTGCTGCGGATGAGCTTTTTTCCCCAGAATCTGGACGATGGCAGAGAAGCGGTGGTAGTCCTCCATCTCCTCCATTATAGGATCGTTGAACTTCGTCCAGAGTCACTTATCCCCCTCCTTGTGGAAGGGAACCTTCGGGTCGGCGGCGACCACTCCTCGCATCTTAGGGGGCGGACCAGCAACAGCTTTCACCCAGTCCCGCCCAACGGTGACATCGGCACCGGGAGAGAACCAGTCGTTGACCCCCTTCGATCTGTTGGTCTCGACAGAGGCTAAGGGTTCGGTAGCGGAGGTCGAGGAAGCGGGAGGGGGCGGAGCACCCCCAATCACCATGGCAGTCGTGGGAGGGGACCTAATCATTTTTTCCTCATAGTGATTCCTTTTCCGTTATCTATATGACTAGTTATAATTGGTGTAATAGTTAAATGTAGAGGAAGAGTATCATGAAAACACTGAATGAAAGAATTCAAATGATCCTAGGAGATGATCACTAAAGAGATCCCTTACTTCCTATACTTCATCTTGGTTAGTCTTTGTTTAATTATTCTCTTCCTTCTCCTATAATGATGAATGGAACTTGATGATGAGTAGATAAACTCTTTTCTATACTAGTAATTATCCCTTTAAGATTCTTCTTTGGGTAGGTGCAGACACATTGTCTCATATATATACTTCAAAAATCTAGTTTCATCTATAATTTTAAAATTTTCTTGTGTGAATTATTAGCTTTCATAATTCTTTTATTCTTTGATTGACCACCACATAAGTTTTAATATTAGTTGAAGAGTAGTTGGGAATATGTATAATCATGAGAGTAGAGAATGTATCTGAGTTTATGATAGGAATACTCAAATTAATAGGTATTAGTGGTCATATTGGGAGGGAGGTGAACCATAGATTGTATACCTCCTCCCTAGATTTTGAAAGGAGAATGAGAGAAAAGAGTTAATTTTTGATGTGATACCTTTTAAGTTAGGTAATCTATGTGTGTATTATGAGAAAAATAGTCATGAAGTAGTGAGATTCCCCAACCTAGATTTCTTCTCATTATTATGCATCTCCATAACCTATACATACATACTTCACCATTTTGTTTACATTAGCAGAGCTCACATGTTTGATTGCTAAATTATTTAGAACAAAAAGTAGAATGGATGAAAATATCATATGTTTGCATCTATGATGAGCTCTAGAGGGGGATGAATAGAGATAAAACCACTTAAATATAGTTATGTGGACCTTCAAGATATTTCCCAAGATAATATTGCAAGAATGGATATAAGGGAGAGATAGATTGAACAATAAGAAAGGGAAGGATCTGTGCATATTGGTTCCATCTCAAAGGATGTAAATATACTACCTATACATGTCAATCTCTAGGATTTCCAGTGTTGCGTCGTTCCACATATTTTGTTATAGGAGTTACAACAAATGACCACCCTTTCTAGATCGAGGGATAACTAGCTTTTGATCCAAGAATATTACTCATTAATTCTATTACACTTTTGATATTATTTACAATTCACACAATCATTACAATTGATTATAAAAATGATTTGAGGAGATAAACTATGAAATCTTCAATCTTGATTTTTTTGCAAGTATGACTTGATTTTTTAAAAATAGGGTTTGCATGTTTATGTATTTGAAATACGTCTGTATAATCTGAAATCACTAAAGTACAAGCATTAGACATAAATAAGTGGAATGATTTAGTCATCACCAAAAAAGGGATTAGTCAATGTAGACGTGAGTTAATATTCTCCACATTTTTAAGATGACAAACCATTACATATATGTATTGGATGTTTTAAGTAAAACAATAACTTTGGAGAAACCTAGTGATTTCAAAGATTGAGTACAAGTGCTCCCTCTCAATAAATGTTAATTGAGTTCATATTTCCCCTCAATTTATGCTATTTTTTATGCAAGGTTAGCTTTCATAAGATCTATAGAAACTATGTCTTCTCCCAATTTATCAACCCTTCTCCCCTTTACATAAGACATGCATTCTCCCCTTTTTTCATATCAAAAAGTGGGGGTTTGAAGAGATAAAAACACAAGTTATTAGAAAAATGACAAAAGAAAATATAAAACCAATGGTTTATCCAAGAAATGCATGTAAATAAAATCAAAACATACATTTGAACAACCCTAGATGTTGTTCTATCACTAATCAAGTCAGTATTGTATGATCAAGTAACTCAAACTAATAGATATGCAAATTAAAGAGAAAGTATGAGCAAGTATGAAATAAGATAAAAGCATATAATATAGTTGGTTACTACTAGAACCACATGTTGAAAGACTAATAGTAGATGATATCACAAGCTAGGACTACTAGTAGGATCTAGGTCCTAGTGTAAGATTCACCAATCAAAACGTGCTATGAATAGATATAGATAAATATCTATAAATAGGAATATGCAGTTTAAGAAGAAGAATGCATATACATCACTAAAAAATATGCATTACTACAAGATGATTACGACTAAGAATCTCAAGGTTACATAAAAATATGTACAAATAGATAGACGTAGTAGGTTAGAGCATAATGAAAGAAGCTCATATTTACAACTAAGAGTTCCAAAGAGATTATCATTAAAACAAGTATATCAAGTAAAGACTAGTAATTTCAAGATATAAAGATATGAAATGTTAGAGAAATTAGAAATATAAATTTAGACCAGGGAAGTATGTATAGATGAAACCAAGGTACCAAGATAAGTGTTATTGAAATAACTGTTGGTAGAGAAAATCTAGTTGAGAGGGATACTCTCATTCTATGACCCCTTCTTGCATTCACTGCACAATACTATCACCCAAGTTCATGAGTTGAACTTCTTGATTGATGACATAAATAAGGAAAATCCCAAGGGACCTCATTGGGACAATCCTATCTGATGAAAACTATTGTCCAAAGACACACACTTTTCAAAAAATACATATCTAAAGGTATGAGAATATATATACAATATCTAAATATGTATAAACAATTTACTAATGCACTATGAAAGAATAAATAGTAGTTTTTGAGCAAAAAAATGACGAGATACAAAAATTTGACTAAAAAACATATGTAAACTGCATACAAACTTTGCAATATCAAGCAATTAGAAAAAAATACCATTACTTCTATTGTTACCATTTCTTTCCACTTGTTTGCAACCCATACACATATCACTTTTCTTCTTTTATGTGGACCAAGAAACCTATTTTCTGATCAATAACTCATGTCAATCTGTTTGAAAGTGACCTACAAGAAGAAATATGAAAGGGTCTATAATGACCACATTTGTGCTTAATTGGTATACTAGGGTTTACTTGGATGATTGTATGCTTAACTAAGTTGATCATTGTATAAATCTTGATTAGTGATGGTTGTTAAGTTTTGATGTTTTAAATATAATGAGAAGATTTAATCATACTTTGATTCACATAATTAGGGTTTAAGATTTGGAAACCCTAATCGGCCCAAATTAGGGTTTTAATAGTACATGAATATGGAATTTGATCAAGATAGCAGTGTGGTAAATGATTTTTCATATTTTCTACAAATTTTGTATTTAATTTAATTTTGGATATGATATGGATAACTCAATCATGCATATTGGAGAAAAATTTCAGAATATTTGAGTGTTCTTTGAATGTTGTTCTCAGTCAAACTATACTTCGACCAAAATGCTAACAGAGTGTTTTTCAGCTGTGTAGTGTTTTATTTTAAATTATTTATTGGTAACTCCAAATGATCTGAAATTTTAATTGGAGATCTGAAACTCAATCATAAACAACATTTAAAATTTTCATAATTTTTGGATTCATTTAGACCTTATAATTAGACGAATTACAGTAATATTTGTATGACAGAAAATTCAGCTAAAATAAGAGAAAGTATATTGAGGGGTCAATGTGCAATTGACCCAAGCATATCAATTTCTCTATATGGTCAACCTAACACACAAGGAGCTCTCATAATTTGTGATTCAATATAGAGAAACAAAATCCTAGAGAGAGAGTGAGAGTTAGGGTTTGAGAGGAGAAAGTGATGGAGATGTTGACCTAGGGTTTTGCGGTCTGAGGAATGATGAAATCATGTAAGTTTAGCTTCTTTGGATATAGTTTCATGGTGAATCTTCTCTTAGAAGTCAAGATTCCGTCCCTCCCCTGATTGGATTCAAAATCATATCAAATTAAGTCCGTTTCTCACTCTTTCTCTCCTAATCTTCAATTCTAGGGTTTCCGAGTTGAAAGGAAGAAGAAAGTGGCGATTGCTAGGGTTTTGATATGGATTCATGATTTTCAGATATACGATACATTTTTAAGGTGTTTTCACACCTTAGGGTGAGTGGGAACTTCCTTTAAACAGTATATTGCACGAAAATTGGTTAAATCATCTATAATCTTTAATTGCTTAGTATGCGACTACAAACCCTGAATTATCTTTTTGATCTAAGTTGTTGCAAAATGATATGAAATGGAATATTCCTATGTTTGAATGAATTTAAGATGATAAAATCATATTAGAAATGCATACAATACATCCTAATGAGAATTCCCTAAGTATTCACAAAGGTTATAAGAGTAAACTGAAATATATGGAATTTGTCTATGACTGAAATTGTTGTATAATTAAATAAAGAAATTTGTCTATTTAGATCCCCTTGGTTATGAATGATTGTTTATTTGAATGCATAATGCATATATGTTAGATAATATCTTGGATTTCATTTAAGGTGAATAGTGTTTGTTTGATATCCTAATAAAGAGGGTGAAACCCTAGATGCGAGGAAAGTTGGATATTTGTGAATAGATATCGTGAAATCCATTTGAATGGATTTTCTTGACATGATAGACTTTATTTATTCAATTTTTATTATTGATGTATGTTATCTCAGTTAATGGCATGGAAACCCAAATTCAGCTCAGTTCTAAGGTTTCATACATATATTGATTTTATAAGATTTGTTGATAGTAGTCTTTATTCAGTGAATGTTTATGTCGCATGAAATCCTTATGAGAGCCATGTGATAAGTGAATGAGGTAAATGAAACCCTAAGGATAGGGTGTTCAATGAATCAAGTATTGTGATATCAATGTTCTCGTATGAGATGTGGTGATGCTTAATAGTTCAGTTGTGGTAAATGTTATCAGATGGTCTATGAAACGAATGGTTTACAGAGCTAAACTAAGATATGTAATAAGATGATTGAATTGTGAATGTAAAAAGTGAATTAGACATGTAGATGCCCTGAACACCGTAGATTCCCTATGAGAGGTCTGCGTTGTAGGGATGAAATGACCTAACCCTGGTAGTGTCCAGTATACGAGGGTCAGAACGTACTAACAGGAGATACGGGGGATGAAGCCCTAGTGGAAGTCTCCTTAATATACAGTATGTAGTGTCCAACATCAACCAGAGATCCTGGTGGCTCTAGAGTACAGAAAATCCAATAGGTGGCTTGACTCTCCGCCTGTGTGCTCATGTTAGAGGAGGAGTCCAATTTTTATAGCATAATAGGTGTGCCGAGGCCAGAGAGCCATTTTCCTATTGCAGACCAGTGATGTTGTCAGACTTAGCATTCCCGGGTGTGTCAGCTAAGTCTTGTACGGTGAGATCATAGTTTGCTACTAGTCTTCATATGTAGAGTACACTACATATGATCAGGGAACAAGTTAAAATATGATAATAAAATGAATGAGAGGTTAAACAAGTGTGTGTAGTTATTCAATTACTCTTTGTATGTTTCAAAATTATTAGTTCTCTTTATGATCAATCAAGCATTTCATATATTGATTCACTTTTGTAGATATCTAGAGTATTTTGTCATATTTATGATTGTCAATGATTAGTCTCTTTTAAGATTATTGATGTCATAATTGATATCAATTGCTCAAAAGTATATTTGAAATTATATCAGTGCTTTAGACTGTTTCTTTGAAGTACTCATTCAATGAGTGAGTAGGCTCACCCCTCTACTCAAAATTTTTAGGGAAATCATGGGAATTGAAGATATTATGCATCAGAGTAGATCTGCCACAAGAGTTAAGTTTGAGTATAGTTAAGTTCAGTAGGTCCTTGTCACTCTAGGTCCTTGTAAAGAAATGAGAGAGAGTTGTAAATGATGATGTATAACATTATTCCTCTTTTAGCAAAATATGTGAATCAACAAGTCTTATGTGCTTGAAAGTATGAGAAACATAATGAATATTCATACATGCATTTTTTTTACTGTTGAAATCAGATTAGAGAAATCAATGTTTAGATTCCCTTGTAAAGTTAGTTTGTGTGGTTCAATGTGAGAAAACAAAGAGTTTGAAAAAGAAGAAAAAGTTAAGGGTGATCTTTGTATTATGTTAAATCCTCAATTTATGCCCTAATCTCATGATTAGTGGTAATTGTGAGATCGGGGTGTAACAGGGTCCCTGGTTGTATTTTTTGATCTTGTGGGGTTAGCTTAGTCACCCGATTCATATTTCTTTCAGGTTTTTTCCTAAAAGGGAAACATGTAGAATAATGATCATTTTCTTTGTAATAACTGTAAGTTCCCTTGTACATGGAACTAAAGGGTTCTCCAATAAAAATAGGAGGTCCTTTGCCTTTGTTGTTCCTTTGGTTACCATCAAATCCAATACCACCTCTACCAATTTTCTTAGTAGTATGGTTTAGTATTTGATTAAGATTCTTTTTACCATTAAAAAATCTTTGCAAATAGGATCACATAATTTATCATCATTCATAAGAAAATTATTAGACAATTAACTAATATCATTTCTAGAATACAAAAGATTGGTCCCTAAAGAAAGAGCATTAGCATATAAGAATCATTTTCAATATAAAGAGTAGCAATATCATTCTCTCTGCTAGTAGAACTAGAACAAGATTCAATATATTTGATTTTTGCAAGCAAGGAGACATTTTTATTTTTCTGCATAGTACTATTAGAAAGATAAACACCATTTTCATGATCATGTTCCTTGGAAAAAAATTTATATTTTATAAGTTTCAATTTTAAGAACAACAATATCTTTTTTTTTGGGTGCAAATAGGGTGGGGTGCCTCTTTATTAAAGAAAAAGAAGGTAGTTACAAGGATATAACCATAGGAAAATGCTGAAAGGAAAGCTATACAAGCTATGTAAACTATTCCTATCTGTACATATATGTCTATAAGAGACTACTCTCCCTATTGCAGACGGACCAGAGAAGATCCAGCTCCATGTGAGCTTCTTCAAATAGCCTTCTATTCCTCTCCAACCACAACTTATAGATGATGCAAATGGCGAGAATCTTTGGTTCACCTCTTAGAACCAGCAGATCATTCTGACACCTAATAAAAACATTTGTCTTCTTAGAAAATGACTTCCACAGACCCTTAGCAAAGTCGCAAGCAAAGAAAATATGTAGAATGTTCTCTTCATGCTTCTCACAAAGACAACACCTAGAAGCGAGATTAAAACCCATCTTTTTCAAAAAATATGCAGTGAGGAGTTTTCCCAGAAAAAGCTTCCAAAGAAACACATACCATCTTCTAGGAATACCAACAGACCAAATCCATAACCCCCATGCCGCAGACTCCCATTTAGTTCTCGAAATGGCCCAGCCATCTTTCATAGAAAAGGAGGGCCCTCCTCTGAAAAGGATCATGTCTTCAGTGCTCTGAATGATGGGTTGTTTGCATAACACTTCTAACAAAGCTTCAACACCTCTAAAATGAGGAATGATCCAGATGCCATTATATATAAAAGAATCCACTTTACAAAATCTGTCTTTGCCCAAACGAAAGACCAATTGGGGATCTACCAAATTGATCAGTCTTTTACCATCGTTGACCCAAGGGTCGAGCCAAAAGAGAAGAGATTTCCCATTTCCAAGACTGAAACTAATGTGATTCAAAAGGGTACTTCTTTGTTCCAGTAGCTTCTTCCAAACCCAAGATGAACTGGCTTTGGCCTCAACCGACCATATAGATTCTTCTTTAATGTACTTCTCGTGAACCCATTTGACTCACATATTATCTTTCTTAGTAGCAATGGACCAAAGATTTTTGAGAAGCCCTCCAGTAGACCAGTCCTCAATAGATCTCACTCCAAGCCCCCCTTCATTTTTCGGCCTGCAAATCAACTTCCAGGAGACAGTATGAATATGTATTCTCTCCTCATGGTCATTCCAAATAAAGTCTCTCATAGACTTCTCAATAGATTTTATTACAGATTTCAGAAGGGGAAAGGCTGTTGTCCAAAAAATGCTAAACGAAGAAAGAGTAGATAATACTAACTCAATTCTTCCATCTTGAGAGAGGAGACGACCCTTCCAAGAATCCAATCTACTGTTAATCTTATCAATAATGGGGTTGCAGAGGACTTTAGCAAGTCTACCAGTAAATAAAGGCAAACTGAGGTATCTTACAGGGAGGGAACAAACCTTTATGTCAAGAATATTTGCAATGTTTTCTTCATCAGCTCGCCTGCTCAAGAAAATCTAACTCTTATCATTATTGAGTCTCAAACCAGAGACTTTATGAAACGTATCAAGAATATATTTGAAACACCAAGCATCCTTGTCATCAGATCTAGAGAAAAGCAAAAGATCATCAGCAAAAGTGATGTGGGATGCAGACATAGCTTCTGAAATAGCAATTGGTATGAGGTTCCCTTTTCTGACTTCAACATTGATGATAGAAGAGAGACCCTGCATAGCGATAACAAAAAGGAAGGGGGCAAGGGGGTCCCCTTGTCTAACACCATTGGAAGCATATAATTGTTCAGTAGGAGAACCATTAACAAGAACTTTGTAAGAGGCAGATTGAAAACTTTCTTGAACCCAATTAAGCCAACAATCGGGAAACCCCATATTTTCCATCAAGAATAAGATGTAATCACGTTTGACAGTATCATAAGCCTTTGCCAGGTCTGCCTTAATACACATAACCTTCTGCGAGCGCACAAACATACTAAGTACAACATTTTCCAGAAGGATAGCATCACCAATTCTTCTACCATGTATGAAAGAAAATTGATTGGGATTGATAACAGTGGGAAGAATGAATTTAACTCTATTAGCCATTATCTTCATAATGATCTTGTAAATAACATTACATAAGGAAATGGGCCTGAAGTCCTTGAGGTCAGTAGCTCCAATCTTCTTAGGGATGAGAGTGATAAGAGTGCTATTGCATTCTTTAAGCAACTTACCAGAACTGAAAAAACATTGGACAACCCTAATAATATCATCACCAATAATATCCCACACCGATTTGAAGAATACAACATTAAAGCCATCTGGCCCAGGTGCCTTTTCATCTTTCATATTCTTCATGACATCAACAATCTCCTCTTTAGTGACAACCCTTCGTAGCTCATCATACTGGTTTTTAGAAATTTCAGGAATGCATCGGTCTACATCCCAATGAACCACCTCGTTAGAGGTTCCATTAAATAAATTATCATAGAACCCTCTAATGGTGTTCTTGATTTGATCACTATCATAGATCTTACCGCCAAGGTGATCATCGATAACATTAATATTGTTTTTAAGTCTTCTAGATTTCATGGAAGCATAGAAAAAGGTTGAGTTCCTATCTCCCAACTTGAGCCGCTGAATTCTACTCTTTTGTTTCAAGAAACTTTCTTCATCCCTTAAAGCTTGATAAGCCTTTTGCCTAAGAATAGAGAGCTGAGCATGCTTATCTTCATTATTGGGGTTTGCATCAACAGAATTCATGGCCTTAGCCTGAGCCTCAATTTCCTTAGCTTTAGATAGGTACTTGCCAATGCAATCCCTGTTCCACCTCCTCAGAGCACTGGTGACAACATGGAATTTTTGATATACTCTAAACATAGGGGAACCAGTACAAACAGTGTCGTTCCAAGCAGTTTCCACAATATTTCTATAGGAACTATTACTGGTCTAAGAGTTTATAAAGCGGAAAGGAGTAACACCCCTCTTCCCTCTATCCAATCTCAGGGCTATAGGTCTGTGATCACTAACAATAGAGGAGATGACTTCACCCCAGTAGAAAGGAAACTCGGAAAGAAAATTAACATCACAGAAAATGTGATCAATTCTAGAAAGAGTACTTTTGCCTTCCTTACTATGACTATCCCAAGTGAATAATTGACCTTTAGTAGGTACTTCAATTAACTCAGAATCACTGATGGCACGATGAAACTCTCTCATACTTCTTCTAGAAGGAGGATGTTTCCCCAACCTTTCGCCAGCCAGCCTGACTGCATTAAAATCACCTAAGACACACCAACTTTGAGGATTCATTTTGTAAATAGAACTGATAGAATCCCACATAAGAATTCTGTCCCCATCGTCATTTGCACCATAAACAACCGATATATCAAAAGAAAGGGGACCTTTCTTAACTGTACAATGGAGGATTTGTTCATTAACCAAACCCTTGTTCATGACAATATCATCATCCATCCAGATGATAATGATTCTAGTATACGAATAGAAATCCGAGTTATCAAAAAAACGAGCACCCTTCCAAACAGAATTAACAAACCCATGAACATCTTCCTTCTTGATTCTTGATTTTAGGATAATATAGATATCAACCTTGTTACTCCTAACCTCCTTTTGAATGTGAGGTATTTTATTCGCTGCACCCCTCACATTCCAAGAAATCACAGTAAGGGAACTATCCATTGGGGGGAAGGTTGGTAGTATCATCCTTCTCCTCAAAGTTTGAAAGTAAGGAATACTTGTTCAAAGATGAGGGAATACCTATGTTAATAACTGTCTTAGGGGCCATACATGGAGGAGATTTAGACTTCCTACCTCTCGTCTCCCACAACCCTTCAGGGGATGTATTAGGTGTGACTATAGCAGTAGCAGTAGATATCTCTTTCCCTCCCAGAACTCCAATGCCAGTTTTATGAGACAAGGTGTAGGGTGAGCTGGAAGCAAATGAAGTAGAGAATACCTCCTTCTCGTTCGAACCAGCCACTACCTCATCATGCTCCCTCTTCTCCTTCAAACCACCCACTGCCACATCCTATAGTTTATCATGAGTCAGAACAGCAACGTCATGCTCAACAGAAGATATTACAATATCCTGAATAGCTTCAACAACATCTTCAAATATCTCCCCCTCTTCAGTTCTATTGATATCTGAAGTTTCGTTAGGGACCCAAACCTTCTTCATTGTATTGGAGCTCTTTTGTTTATTAGACTCTAGAGCCTGCAATTCTGTCATTGCACCACATAGGCTAGATTCATGACCAAAGAGACCGCAAACCAAACACCTGGTAGGCTCCCATTCATACTCAAATGTAATTGTGTTTAACTGTCCATCGTCACTCACAATTTGTAGTTCCTTTCGGAAAGAGAAGTTAAGCGGGATTAGAACCTGTAGTCGGGCATACTCTAATCGAAGGAACTCATTGGTGAACTTATCCGGTTGAATAGGAACTCCCAGATAAGAGCCTATCTTGTTGAACATCTCTGCGTCCCAAAGCTCAAGAGGAAGGTTGAAGACTTTAAGCCATATCAAAACTTCTGTGAGCTTCAACTTCTCTAGTGGTTCACCTCTCTCCCATCTCTTGATTATCAGTGGTTTACCCGCAACAAACCATGGTCCTCCGTCGATCACCGTAGAAAGATCTTCTTCTTCTGAGAACAGCACGATGAAGTATCCCCTGCCACACGATCTTACTTCAATAGATCCTTTAGCTTTCCAAATCTTAGCAAAATGGCAGGTGAGTGTAGGCCAATTTGGCTTCAGACCAACAACATACCCCGCTGCTGCCTTGCTCCATCTTGCCAGGTTCCTTTCTGTGATGGCCTTCGAGTAGACAAGCTTTCCGCTCTGCATTTCAATGTTCGTCTTCTTCAAGTAGACATGACCATTAATTCGTTTCCCTTTAAACAGATCTGCCCATGACTTGCTCTCCTTAGCTACCGAGACACTACCAGTCCCCTTAATCCTCCCAGTGCCTGGATCTGGAGGATTGGCCGAGGTTGACGACACATCCTTCATCACCTCCGCATTTACCTCCCCACTTGCCAGAGCAACCATTCCTACCCGACACGAGAGATCAAAGGCTCATTGTCCGACACGAACCCAGATATATACGCAACACGAGAAAGCACATCAGACTGTATCGGGTAGTTTGTATCATCCCTTTTCCGTGCCTAGTTGTTGTGTCGGGCAACTTCCGCACGGTACTGCTACATGCCCGATACAGGAGCAACTCTACCTCCGCGTGTGGGGAGCTATTTCTCTTCACGATATCAGTACCTGTGATGGTATGGTGAGTTCTCTCTTACACCAGATCTCATGAGAAACCCAATGCACGATACAGGAGCTCTTTCACTACACGATACGAGAGCTTTTTCACTACACGATATGGGAGCTAGCTAAGAACAACAATATCAAACATAAGAGAATAAATAATTCTAACATGCTCTTCATTTGGAGTAGACATAAAAGGTTGACATCCTAAAATATTAATCTTATCAAGAAAGCTAAAATATCCAAGTTTAAGAGCATGTACTTGTTTAAGATAAGCATTATTTCTTTCTCAACATTACTAAATTTAAACTAAAGTTCTAGATAAACTTTTGGAGATTGTCAACAACATTTTGCAAAATGTTATCATGTTCAAGGTCGTATTTTTCAACATGCAAGTTATCAACAATCCTAGAAAGAAATTTCTTTTGTATGCTCTTAAGAGAGGCAAAAGTAGCATGGATAATTTCAATTAAAGATTCTTTAGCTGAAGAGTTTGTAATTACCTAATTTGAATATTCATTTGATCTTGTCATAAGAGCAAATTGGCATTCTCCAACTTCACTTTCACTATATATCTCACTTGATCTAGAGTTGATGGAGTCATTAGAGCTTTTGTGTCCTTTCTACTTCTTCTTGTTCTTCTCTATATTTTCCCATCTCCCTGTGATGGGCCTCTTTTTCATGTGGGCAATCATCCATGTAGTGAATTTCTTTCCAAATGAGAAGAAATATGAGGACGATGAAAACTTGCCTTTGTAAGATCTACCTTTAGAGTATATGGAATCTTCTTCACCTTCAAAGGATTTGTGACTTGATGAAGCATGGAAAACAATCACCTTTTCCTTCTTCTTTTTATTCTCTGCTTTAAGATCTTCTTCTTCTTCTTAGTTGAGCCTTATCTCATATATTGAATATTATATATGAGTTATTTAATAGTAATAGTGGAGAAAATTTTAATCTCTTCTATGGTTGTCACCTTATTTTTCCACCTATGATGTTCACCATTCCATCGTCCATGGTATGACGAAGTATTGAAAGGCCATTGATAATGATATTGTATCTAGAATGCATCACAACTACACTCTCCATCTTTCCACTTTTGAAGCCTTCAAAGAGTTGAGTGAGCATGTAGACTTTACTGTCCTTCACTTGTTATGTCCCCTCATAAGTGACACATAGCCTTTTCTATTTCTCATACACTATTTCACAAGAAGATATTTGATTGAACTCCATGGGGAGAGAGCGGCATAGAGGATATTTATTGCTTTGGTATTCAAGGTTTCTTTCTTCAAAGTAGTATCATCTTATTGTTTTGACTTTGTCGTTGGTTGCTTATACAAAAGATCAACCATTCTCTATAGCTAAGGAGTTCATCCTTGAATTTGGAATTGTATTTTTCTTTTTCAATATAGAAAGTTACTTCCATCAAGACCATAATGTTGAAGTAGTATTTCCCTCCTTGATTATCACCCATCCTCTCCTACTTGTGAAAGTATTTTCTTGGAGAAGATCTAGTCATGATACGAATTATGGAATCTATAATGAGCTCAAGATTGAGGCATGAATAGTGATAAAATTATTTAAACATAATTAATTAGATTTTTAAGATATTTCCCAAGATAACATTGCAAGTATAAAAAGTAAAGAAGAGATAGATTGAACATTCCACAAGTGAAGATGCTATGTATACTGGTTCCATCTCAAAGGATTTAGTTCCACTACTAGAGGGGTCAATCTTTAGGATTTTCAGCCTTGTGTCACTCTTTATATTCCATTATTAGAGTTACAACAATTGATCACCCTTATCTAGATCAAGTGATAAATAGCTTCCCCTTTAATTCAAGGGATCCAACAACCTTACAAAGGACTTACCTATTCATGACCAAGAGTCTTTAGCCTCTTGCCCTTCATCTTTTTATCCTCTCTTAAACAAGTGAGGGAATCTTCAACCATGAGAGAAAGAGAGATTTAGAGGTAGAGGAATAAGAACCTTACAAAATATACATGTGGGACTAGATCTCTTACATATTTTCTACTCACTCTAATAGATTTAGCAAGCAATTACTCTCACAAGAGTGGATAGGGGGTCTTTGAGGAAAATATCTCCTAACTCTAGTATTCCTTCATAGTTATTGGCTAACTCATCCTAAACATAGTTGAGGATGACTCCTAGTCTTTTGAATCATTTAGGATGAATTCTATCCATTTAGGAGAGAGTCCAACTTACTTTTCTCTCTCTCAAATGTCTATTTTTCACTTTATAACTATAGTGTCATCGACCAAGATGTAAAAGGTGTATCTCAATTGATGATATTGAAGGACTTGTCTTTCAGTGTCTTCGATTGACATAGTATGACAGTTAGCATCTCCACTAATGATCATGCATGATCAAGGCAATCAACTCGTTGACCGAGGTTCTTTCTAGGACAATCTAGATCTATGAAAAATGTTGTCATGTAATTTATCATTTTTTGTAAAAGTATATTAACATTCAAACTAAATAATTCTAGTACACTTTCAAGACTAGTTACAAGTTATACTATCATTACAAGTGATTATAAAGTTATTCTAAGGATATATACTATGTACTGTTCAGTCTTGATCATGTTGCACAAATGTCTTGATATCTCCAAAGTAGAGTTTGCAAGTTTAGGCATTTGGACTGTGTCTATCTAATCTGAAACCACTCAAGTAGAAGCATTATAAAGAAATAAGTGAAATAATTTAGTCATCAATAATATCAGAGACTAGTCAAATTAGACCTTGAGTCAACACATACATGATATATAAGTAAGAAAACATGCTAGTACTACATAAATAATATATTTTTGATAATAATTTCAAACTTGATCAACAGTAATGAATAACAACTTTTACTTTTTTAAACCAATGTATAAATGTCAAAATAGTGCAACCATATAATTTTTTCTGATAACATCAAAACTAACTTTCCAATGACTTGACGTAATTTACATTAGTAATACAAAAAGATAAATTTAAATATCAATAGTTGATCTAAAAAAGTCAAACTCACTATTTATAGTTGCATATGAATGTGTATGTTGTCAATGTTATCACATAAAATTTTGTCTTGAAAGAGTATGAGCCTTACACTATACATAATTTACAAAGAAAACTATTTTTGAGATGTTGACATATTCAATAATTTATTTTGGTTCATAAATTTGTAATTGATATTTTTTAAAATTTGTAATATCCTATTAGTCGCTGATGACTTATATTCCATAAAATAGTAATGAGAAATTCAAAAAAATATTAATTTTGATATGTGAATGTATGCGTCATAAATTCTGCACTTATTTTATGATTATATTCTTCCCAGAGACTTCAGATTTATCTTAGTTAAAATAACCATTAAAAATAGAACTCCACATATAAGCTAATCAAAAGTTCCTAAACAAATATAAAAATCAAATCATAATCCATTTTATTAAACTATTAGAAGAATAAAAAAGTATGCCTATGGATAAACATTGGTGTCCAGAAACTAGAAAAGCAAGATGGATCGACCTAAGTTACATTGGAAGAAACTAGCTATTTGCAACACAAGTATCCAACAACTAGACAAGCAAAACTCACACTCTTAAGTCATAATAAAAGAAAGACACTTTCTAGTAAGGTATCAAGAGTGTTACAAAATAAGTTGTCATTAAATCATGCTAAATTTAGTAAAACATACAATAAACAAATATGTCTATAGGTAATATGAGTATCATGAGATAGAAACATATATTAGAAACTCATACTCACATACGAAGCTGTATAGTTTCTTTGAAGGTACCAAGAGTAAATAAGACATTTGAAAAAGGAGTTGAAGAAAAGCCTAGAATAAAAAGGCAAAGAAGATCTATGAATGTAAAATTATTTGTGGATTTTTTTATAAAATCACAAGACTATTAATACTAGATATTTTAATATCTATTGATACATATAGGTGCCAATAGCTCAAAAATTGGGTTGTACCTACTAAATCGTAGTGAAAATAAGTTAACTGGTTGTAAGGAATCAAGAATACTGATAATGAAATTTTAACTAAATCAGAGTGAATTAAATTGTATATAAATGGATAAACATGTATGTCCAATAGTTGGAACGGGGTTGGACACTCCTAAGTCATGTGAAAAGCAAGCTCATTGCTTCTTAGGCGTCAAAAGTAAGTACGACATACACCCAGAGAAATTAATGAAAATATTAGATATGCACAAGGTGTGAAAATTGGAGTTGAGTCTAAAAGTGCAAAGAAATTAAATGATATTTATACCAAACACTAAATATTTATTACTAAACCATAATAATATTTTAGTAAAGTTAGTAATAGAACAAAAAGTATATATATATATATATACATACATAGATACACATTATGGACACTTCTAATTCATGGGAATGCAAACTAGTTGCATGCAAGTTTCCACGAGTATATAACTCCTGAGCAAAGAGAGTTGAACAAAAACACTAAGTAGACACACAGTTTAGGTGCAAGCTATTGAAGTTGAGCCTAATAAAGACAAAGAAAGTAATTGATACCCATGTTAAATTGCTAATCTGAGGATAATATTGATAGTACAAATATACATCTCCATATATAAGTAGGTTGTTAAATATTAAGGGTATAAGGGATATTTCTAAATGAGTTTTCTTTAAATAGTGGTGAACCTTAGAAAGGATTAGTACTATTTTAAATTCCTTCTATGGATAAAGATGCCTATTTTAGAGCAAAAAAAATAGATTGAAAGCTCAGAACAAGCTAGATGTTTGCAAAGTTCCAGGAGTGAATATGACCCATCAAAGAGAACTAGACAAATGACTGAATATGCACACATTTAGGCTAAAAAACTGGAGTTGATCATGTAAATGGAAAATATACTATTTAATATCCATTGTAATGAAAAATTTCTATAAGAAATTTAATCATTTACACTCATAGTACAAACTTTTTTGTTCTATTGATATACATGAGTGTCTATTAGCTATAAATCTGGTTGGATACCCTTAGGTACGTAGGAAGTAATCTAGTTGTTTGTGGTGTTAGGAGTATTGCTAATGATTTTTTACTATTGCAACTTTTAGAAAAACTTGTATTAAAGACATTACCTCTATATATAAATGTGGGTATTCAAAAGCTTAAAAGCAGACAAGAAGCACTCTAGTCGTTTACAAGGCGTTACAGAACAAATGGAGATGATCACAAACACCAAGTGAACACAGAAGGAAGATGCAAAAATTCTAAATTTGAGACTAAAAAAGAAAACTAAAATATATAAACACAATATAAAAAAGTAGAAAAAAGACAAAAGGGACGACCCTCCACAAAAATGTAGTAATTCATACATATAGATAGGAGGGATGACACACATGTGACATGTCACTAGTCCCTAATATAGGATATCAGAAAAATATTTAAGCTGACATTAAAGAAAAAATAATGTTGTTCTGATATAAAATTATTAAAATTTTAGAAAAACCATGCCGAGCTTTGATATGATTGAAAGTAGAAAAAAGTTTGTCAATGTATAAGTATAGATGTCCAGTAGTTAGAAAAGAGGACTTGACAATCCTAAGTCATGTGGGAAGTAAGGTACCTGCTTACAATGTCTCGGGAGAATTTCTAACACATTTCAATCAAAGCATTATGGTTTTGATAAAATTGGTAATACAAATATATTACATCCATGGTAAAAGGTGTGTCTAGCTGTTAGAGAAGTGGCCAAGAAGTAAGCTAGTTACGTGCAAAGTATCAAAAGTAAATAAAAACTGGACAAATAGATTTGAGCAAAGGCAGAAAGTACATAAATTTGATTCTTAAATATTAGAGTTGAGCCTAAAAGGCGGTAGCAACACACTCAAGAAAAATGTAAAAAAAACATAGAAAAGACAAAAATGGGAAACAATCCTCCACAAAATAAATCATACCTTCACGCAAGTGGAATGAGCACGTCACAAAAAGAAAAAGAGAACTTGTTTAATTCTCTCTCTAATGCAAATGCCAAAGGAATTTTGATATAGTCGGTACTAGAAAAAATATGTTGTAGATAAGTACAGTGGTCTAGTAGAAAGAAATGTGGAACGTACACCTATATTACACGGGAGGTAAACTAGCTGCTCGCAAGGTCTGAGATATACTACTAAATGAATTTAAATAAAAACATTATGACTTTTTAGTAAAGCTGATATTTTACAAAAACGTTACACATGTATAAATGCAGGTGTAGGGAAGTAGACAAGAAGTCAGTTCGTTTCTTATTAAGCGTCATGAGTAAATAAGAACTGAATAAGGGGATCCACAAAAAAATATTGAGCACACACAATATTAAACTACAAACATTGGAGTTACGCATTAAAAAAAAGTGACGGGAATGTGCACACCAAAAAGCAAAGTAGAAGGAAAAATGAAAAAAAGGAACGGTTTTTCAGAAAAAAACAGACATACACACATGAGGGAATGTACTCGATCTGCCGTTCCAACATACTGTTTCAAATTATATTCCAATTGATCTTAGCCATACATCTACCCAGAGACTCACTTGTAATAAATATAATTCGATGTTTGTAAGATATAAATATAACATTCCTGGAACATCATTTTGTGACAGTGAATTCAGATATCTGATCAGAACCGTCGATGCACTGCTTTTTTTTTGTTGATTGATTATATCATAGTTACTAGAACTAGTTTATTTCAGACTATGTTTGGTTGATTATAGTATTCACTCAACTTCCTTGGCCTTGATTAGCTAATATAAAACATAGGTAGTTGACGAACTATCAATTTCTCCTTTGTTCCTATTCGAGGTTTCAGATTAACCACATTTACGGAACATACGTTGCTATCAGATACAAAAGTCTAGATTGTGGCAGTCATTATTCTATGAACTAAACTTTGGTGACGCTCACGCGTGTCATGCGCGGTATCACGCGCAGTTGAAACCAACTCCCAAACTGCCTCCACGTGGCAGATGATGATTGAGTTTTTTTTTAGAATTATGCAATATGTAAGTAAATTTGTTTTTCTTATAACTTTTGAACCGTAATGAATTTTTTAATTAAACAAAAACCATTAGATTCGTTATAAAAAATTCAATCTAACAAGACTAATGTTGACATATTTTTGAGAAAAAATAAAAAATGATATATATATGTTAATTGACAACCATAAATGGTTCGTTGACGCCTAAAAATAGCTCATTAACACCCAATGTATGAAAATGACGCTGAAGTAAGCATTATACATGCTAAATCACATCTAAGGCAACTGACAACCAAACACTTAAGGTAATTCACAATAAAAAACAACATAAGGGCGCTCATAAATGACTATTGACACCCAAAGATGGTTAATTGACACCCAAAATGGTTCATTGACAACCAAATACTTAAGTAATTCATAATAAAAAACAATATAAGGGCATCCATAAATGACTATTGACACCCAACGATAGTTAACTGACACCCAAAATGGTTCATTGACACCTAAAAGTATAAAGATGACACCCAAATAATGTATTGACAGCCAAAAATAATGTAATGATGCCCAAATAGGTTTGTATGACACTCAAGAATTTAAATAATTTTTGGGCACAATTTAGTCATTTTTGGGTGTTATTTAGCCATTTTTGGATGCTATAGCGCCCATAAATGGTTATTGAGACCCAAAAATAGTTAATTGACGTCCAAAATGATTCATTGACACCCAAAAGTATAAAGATGACTCCCAAATAAGGTATTGGCAACCAAAACAGCATAACAACGCCTAAATAGGTCTATTTGACACCTAAGAACCACTTAATGGCTCCCAAAAATAGTTCATAGACACCCAGAAGTATAAAGACCCAAAAAATAGTTATTATACAAAAAAAATGTTAATTGACGCCCAAAATAGTTCATTGACACCCAAAAGCATAAAAGGGTACCCAAATAAGGTATTGACAACTAAAAACAATGTAAGTGCGCCCAAATAGGTTTGTTTGACACTCAAGAACAACTTAATGACGCCTAAATATGGTTGTACGCATTAAATAGGGTATAAGGATACTTCACGCCCAATAATAGCTTAATGGCGTCCATAAATGGCTAATTGACACCCAAAGATTATTAATTGACGCTCAAAATAGTTCATTGACACCCAGAATCACATATTTATATCATTTTTTTATTTTTTTGTTAAAAATATATCAATATTAGTCTTGTTGGAATGTATTTTTCATAATGAATCCAACTATTTTTGTTTCATCACAAAAATCATCACGGTTCAAAAGTTATAAGCAAAATAAATGTATTTATCAATTACACAACATCCACCTACCCATCCAATTAAAACCCGCAACGTCATCACCCCACATCAACCTCTCCCCCAACAATTCCGCTCCTCTCCCATCAATATTAGTCTTGTTGGAATGTATTTTTCACAATGATTCTAACGATTTTTGTTTCGTCAAAAAATTCATCACGGTTCAAAAGTTATAAGCAAAGTAATTGTATTTATCAATTACACAACATTCACCTACCCATCTAACTAAAACCCGCTACGTCATCACCCCAAATCAGCCTCTCCCTCAACAATACCGCTCATCTCTCCCGCCGCGTAACAGAAACATTTCCATGACTCTACCATCGCCATCCTCACAGAAGAAGAGCACCTCCATGAGAGTACAAAGCCGTTGACCTTCGCAAGAAAAAGAGTTGAGACCACAGTAATGCAAGTTGTGGTCAGCGGGGACTATAAGCCGGGCTCCTGCCAGACAAGAAGCAGGTAAGAGCAAGAAGTACGAACTACCTACTGCCTCGTAGTGCTCACTCTGGAGCAGCTCATGGCAACCAAAAGAACAGTTCGCCGCACTGTTCATCATTACGAAGCAAATTATGCGGGTTGTGCCGTCGCCGGTGCTGGTCGCACCTTGCAGGTGTGTCCCAATACCGTGGAAAGAATGTGTAAATATAAGAATGCTTTGAGTAGATATGTGCGATGTCAGTTATATCGACAAACTTTTGAATAGCTCACGGCCCAAGTGCTAAGTTCCTCACGGCCCAAGTGTTAAATACCCCATAGGAGCCTCCCGTGGCTTCTATACAACCTTTGTTACATTTGTAACATTTTTCCTGCGTTGTATTTGTCGTGGAAAGAATGGGTAAATATAAGAATGCTTCGAGTAGATATGTGCGTTGTCAGTTATATCGACGAACTTTTGAATAGCCCACGGCCCAAGCGCTAAGTTCTCCACGGCCCAAGTGTTAAATTCCCCATGGGAGCCCCCCGTGGCTTCTATGCAACCTCTATTACATTTGTAACATTTTTCCTGCTTTGTATGTACCTTGGAAAGAATGGGTAAACATAAGAATGCTTCGAGTAGATATGTGCGATATCAGTTATATCAACGAACTTTTGAATAGCCCACGGCCCAAGCGCTAAATTCCTCGCGGCCCTAGTGTTAAATACCCCTGGCCTGGGAGCCCCTCGTGGCTTGTAACATTTTTCCAGCTTTGTATGTTGTTATCGTGGACGAAATGTACTAGATTATTGGTATTTTCGTTGAAAATTGAAAACGGGAAAAAGGTTGGAGTTGCCACCGGATTTTAGTCAGAAAAAACCGGAAAATCATAAAAAGTGACTCGCGCGGATAAGTAAGAACGGCGTGCAGAAATCTAGTCTCGGCACAAGGGTCGGAAACGGTACCCGATTCGCCTGTCGAAACAGTATTGCGGGGGTTTTTAAAAAAAAACGATGAAATGTGCTCTCGCCTTGCTTTGGATTTCGAGTGTGGAAGGGTTTTGCACTGTTGAGCGTGAAGGGGTTTCGTGCTTCTGAGCATCGATTGCTTTCGCGTCAGGTCGCTGGTCGAAGAAGAAAACGCAGGTCTGAATTGCACTCGCCAAGGCCGACTCCGTTCGTACTTCTGAGCATGAACCGGTTTCTCATCTCTAACCACGGAGGGGTTTCACACTCCTGAGCGCGGAAGAGTTTTGCACTGTTGAGCGCCAATTGCTTTTGTGCCAAGTCGAGGTTGTCTTTCTCTTTCGCTCTCGCTGTGGGTCTCGGGAAGCGGGGAAGTGGGGGCCCTTTTCTCTGCGGTCCCTCTTTCCTTTTCTAAGAGTCAAGGGAGTTGTCGAGGTGGTTTTTCCTCTTCTTACAATTGACGACCCACTCTCTCTTAGAGTAGCCCATGGGATGCCAAGTGACCCTCATTTTTGTTTCCCAAGACATCGTGGTCTGGGTGGACGCGGATCTGGTTGCCACTTTCTGGCATGAAAGGGTTTGGCACCCAAGTGCTCGTTTTCCTGTGTGAATTGGTTTGACATAGTTTTGTGTGAAACCCTTTGGCACCCAGCCAAATTTGCAAACCTCAGATGTGTGCAGTTTGGTTCGACACATCTGGGTGTGAAAGCGTTCAATGCCCAAATGTCATTTTTCTGAGGATTAATGTGTATGAATCGGTTTGACACATTAGTGGAAACCCTTTGGTGCTCAGCTTGAGTAACTGAAAGGGGTTCAAAGATGTGTGCAGTATGGTTCGACACATCTAGGTATGAAACTCTTTTGCGCCCAGGTGTGGTTTGTGAAAGGGAATCTGAAATGTGTGCGGTATGGTTCAACAAATTTAGGTGGAAAACCCTTTCATGCTCATTGTGGTCTCTAAGTTTTGTTCATTAGTTTAGGACCCATTGAGATCAAAATTTAAGATTTTTCTAAATTTGATGTGGCTCCACATCTTGGATGAACCTTGTGTAAATCGATTTTGCACTCCAATATATATTCAATGGGCCTATGTTTGATTCCTTTATCACAAACTGGGATTTTTACCCATTGTAGTCTGACGCGACTGAAATTGTGTAAACAACCCAAATAGCAAGGATTTGATGGGCTCCCAAAAATGAAGTGTCAACAGTTTGCCCCTCTCAAGATGAAGTTCAAGACATGGTTGGTGAATCCACCCATGTCGAGGGTTGATATCTTCAGACTGGCTGACACTCATTTTGGGTTAGAGAGCATTATCGACATGGATGTAATTACTTTGGCTTGATTGGTCTTTGAGTATTCTCATTTGACTGAGAAAACTCATAAACTAGAGCCATGAAATATGTGAAAAAAATAAAAGAGAGAAAAAAAAATTGCGGTTCTTAAATTATAAAAGATTTTGTCAATATATAAATTGCCTATCTTGGTAGGACTTGTAACCAAATCTAACTCGAGAAAGAATGTCTATCGCGGTAGAAAAATGGGCATTACCAAACTAGTATTAGATGAATAATAAGGAAATAAATGAATGTTTGTCATGGTATTTTACGAATTGATATTGGTCCCTTAAGCACTGAATGACACTGATTATTGATTGATTTGAATTTATTCAATTTTTGTTTAATTACCGTTGGAGCGCCAAGGGGTGACGCTCATTTATTTATTTATTATTTTTTATTGGTTAATGTTGGGGTGCCAAAGAAAAATGTGTTGTTTTTTATAGTTTGGGCGTTGAAGGGTTTGGCGCCAGTTTTTTTTTTTTGAGATTTTTTTTATCGTTTGGACGCATAAGGGTTTGGCGCCAATTTGTTTTTTTATTTTTTATTTTGAGATTTTTTTACATTTTTTTTCTTACTGTTCATGTGCGGAAGGGTTTGATGTCATTTTTTTGAGGATTTTTTTTACTGTTTGGGGGTGGAAAGGTTTGCCGACAATTTTTTTTGAGATTTTTTTCACATTTTTTTACTGTTTGTGTGCGGAAGGGTTTGGCACCATTTGTTTTTACCGTTCACTTCGGAGTTGGGTTTTTTTTGAAGTTTTTTTACTGAGGGCTTGACGCCAATTTTTTTTAGCGCAAAAAAGAATTGCACACTTTTTTTCTTCTTCTTTTCTTGTTGAGTAAGCAAGGGTTTTGTAACATACCGAATCTTGAACCCCATCCTAGAATTTTGACCTTTTGGGTTTGACCAAACAAGGTTGATGTTAGAATGATCCTAATAATATAATGCATGAAAACTGTAATCTATAATGTCACGTAATTCATTTGATGATAATAAGATGATAAAGAACTTAATTGAATGAGTAATTATGTTAATGGGCCTCTAATGGGACAAGTGACATAACACATGTAAGAAAGTATCAAAAGTGAAAATAGACTTCAAATTCATAATCTACACATCAAAATAAGCCTACACGTCAATTTTCATCTAATTTGGACCCCTTGAAATTATATGGTAAGTTAGGAGAGAGAAACTGTCTAAAAGGAGTAATAAATAAATAATGGTAATTCATGACACCAAAAGTTGAAAATAAAGGCAAATTTGTGTTCAACACACATAAGTTAACTTATGAATGAAGTTTCACCTAATTTGGATAATCCTAATGTTATTAATGCATGAAGAAAGAGAAACTAAGTTTTGAATAATAAATGCATTAAAAGTTCTCAAAAGGCATATCTAATTGTAAAATCGGAATCTACATGCCTTAATTGGCCTCTGTTACAACCTCACCTTTCGGTAACCCCCAATTAAGGGAGACCAAGAGGTTGAAGCCGCACCCATTAATCCCGGATCAAAGGTTCGACATATAACCATAAACAATTATTAAATTCTAACAGACTATACTAAAAATGGTAATAAAAATTTTCTTTGCATACCTTGAAAAGTTGAGAACAAACTAACTTCTAACCTCAGCTGAACTATTCTATCTAATTCCTCCTTGTTCTTTGATTCTTGAATTCACAAGGTGTCGCTTTACTGTTTGTACTTTTCATTGTACCTAAAACGCCGACAAACAAAACGTCGGTCAGCCGAAGCTGGTATGTGGAGGAAACCGATAATGTTCAACTATGTTAACAATATAATCATTCAATTAATTATTTAACAATCAAGATTATATTTTAAACCATATAACTCAATCCATACATATTCTCGAACTCTGGGTTGTCCCTGCAGTGGACATGGTTATCACCTCTCTTTTAGGTAATAGAGTCGCATGGCACTATCTGAAGATAGCCCAATATCTAACTCATTATGACTTGATGGTCCTACCTCCATGGTAGCCATGTACTAAGTCAACCGTAGACCTGATGGACCTACCCAATAGGTAGCCATGTACTAGGTCATCCATAGACCTGATGGACCTACCCAATAGGTAGCCATGTACTAGGCCTTTCTCTAACCTGATGGACCTACCCATAGGCAGCCATGTACTAGGTTAGCTATTATGCCACAGAGAGAACCAGGATCTGAGTTTATAGGCATATACATTAAGTGATAGTCATAGTCACTTTATATTTGCAATATGAACATCCAAGCAGTTTAGTTGCATTCAATGCGATTAAACGTCCGAGAAACCATCGGGAAACATAAGCGGTTATTCATAAGTAACCATATACCTGTCTTGGAGATCTCAAGCAAAAATTTATCCAAATCCAACTAGATGTCCAATCAAGCAAGCTAATCAATCAAGCAAACATTGATCCTGAAAACATGTATAATGTCTAATTGTCACAAGCATATCCCAAACAACTCCTTATTGACTTGGGACACCTTTCTAAAGTTTCTAAGTCTCATTAGGACGCGTTAGGGTTTCTTAGATCAATTTCTCAAACTTTATCCTTTTTAGGTCAACAAACCCTAAAACAACTTTTCCACTCATGAAAACCCTAATTACTCAAATTATCCACATTAAGGATCTTTTATGCTCAAATTGGCTTAGGATCATCACATCTCTATTTTATTCGTGGATTTACACAATTAAACCAATTAAAAGACATATTCATCAAAATTAGGGTTTTCAAGCTCATTAATGCATAATCATGCACGAAACCCTAAAAAGATCATATTTTTTAATCATATTTTCTCTTTCATTAACAACATGTTAATATCAGCTTGAATTATCCGTCTATCACCAAATCTAAGGGTTTTTCCTTAATTGAATCATTAAAGATGATAACTTTATGCCCTTTTCAAATTTCATGCATATTTAAGCACATAAACTCTAAATTAGGCTAATCATGTGCAAAGTTATTCCTTTTTGAACCTTATGTACCTTTTTACATTTAACATGTTATCATCAACTCTAAATATCCATTAAACCCTATTAAACACATTAAACATATCAAAATAGGGTTTCTTAATCTTTAATTCATTAAAGATGATGATTTACACTACTTTTCGCATAGCAAGAGAAATTATCTTCTGATCATATTTTTATTGCATTCCCCTCGTTCTGAGGATCAATTTTCATATAAGATTTGTCTCAATCCGAGCTACGGTTCATTAGTTACAAATTTTGTAAAAAAACTTACTTTTGGACCAATCAGATTGTGCCACGTAGGCCTTTCCATGCATCAAACTCGGTTGCTTGAAAACATAACGAAAGGTCTGTTATGCCCTCCCTTAAGTTGATTGCTGTTGTATCTCACGGAGGGTATTTTCATCAAAAACACGCCCGAGCTTCTCCTACCTCGCGAGCAACCCTAGGCTGTCGCCTGTAGCGGCGCGGGGGATCTCTTCTCCTCTAATCCTGGTCTCCAGAGCGTCGACGATGGTCCTCCAGCCTCTGCCTCCCTCCGCCATGCTCCCGCACATCCGATGGAGCCTCCTACACTCAGCCACGGCGGCTGGCCTTCGCTGGCTGAGCCTGTCATCCGCGGCCGGCCTGGCAGGCTGTGCTGCAGATTACTTTGCGACAGTTGCGGCCTGGGAAAGGTGGAAAACCACCCTCGACCCTAGAGGCAGCTTCGTGCCTCCCCCAAGCTCACACAGTAGCCGCTAAAGTCCTTGAAACCGCCATGTGCTCACTTGGTTAGGGTTAGCATGGAAGAAGAGAGAGAAGAGGTTAGGGGAACGTGGGATTCTCTCTCCCTTAGAACTAGGGCTCTACCCCTTATATAGGGGTGAGAAATGAAGCCCTAGATACGCTTATACTCGACTCAATGAGTCCTAATCAAAAGGAATCATATTCCTTTTAGGAGAAGCATCCTTCTCACTCCTCATCATCCTTTTTTTATGCTCTATTATTTGAGTATGTAGGAAATTAGAAATTCCTCTTTCTTATCCTCTTTATCCTTGCTCTTCAAACCTTAGGCACGAAATCATATTTTCCTTTAATAGAAATTACCTTCTTTTTAGCAATACCACACAATATATTAATTGTATACTCACATTATCTTCATATTTTCTGTTATGGGTATTTTCTCTTTCTTCTTTTATTCATTGGGCTCCTTGGACCCCAAAGAATTCTAATAATTCGAAATTCTATTTATTGGCTACCTATTATCCTTCTAGATGCATATTTATGCTTTATTTCCCATTATCATGTGTATTTCTTATTAAAATAACTCTTTTTGAGAATTTCTCTTTATTTCTCTTTTATTTTCCTCATTGGTATTCCTTTTATCATTAGGAATACTTGGGATACGAAATTCCACTAAGGATCTCCTAATTACATCTTTTTCCACTTATTTCTAACATTTCAACATTATTTTCAATCTCTTTCTTATTAAAGAAATACTTAATTAAACTTTTCTTTTCTTATTGCCTTCTTTTACAACTTTGGACTCCTTGGAATCCAAGGAACCCAAAAGGCATGAAATCCATCCTTGGATTACATCTTTTTGCCTTCTAGAGGTTTCTACCTCTTTCTATTCTTTAACTATTCAATTATTCATTTACTAATTGAATTTTCTTTGTTATTTCCTTGTTATTGGGCCCAATAGCCAATAAAGCCCACAACACAAACATCAAGGCTATTGTAAACGAAATCCATTTATTTGAAGAAAATTATATCATTATTTGTTCAAATGTCTTTAATATGAGAAATTACATTTCTCACCAATTGAACCCAAAAATTGGGGTTATAACATCCTTCCCCTCTTATAGGAATTTTGTCCTCAAAATTCAGGCAAGCAAACAAACAATTCAGGATAAGACTTTTCCATGTCCATCATTGGCCCCTATGTGGACTTACCCTACCCATGGCACTTCCAAAGAACCTTTATCATCACTTATTCTTTTCCCTGAGTTCTTTCACTCTGGCGTCTATAAACTGCACAGGTGACTCAGGTCATTTCAGCCTCCCTTGGGGCTCACTAGGTTCATTGCTCAGCACATGGTCGGGATACCTCACATAGTGCTCATATGGAAAACATCCCACATTACTTTATCCCGAGGGGTAAGGTCGATCTTAACCTTCTCCACCAAACCATATCAAAAGAACCCATGCATCAGGGACTCAGCTCTCTTAGCTATAACTTAGAGGGGTCGGATTTTCACATATTCTTCCACAGTAACTTGTATGTCAGTCTACTTTGCATCTGCTCACGACTCTCATCATCTCTAGGCTCCTTTCAGCCCTTACACAAGCAAAGTGACTTCATCTATACGCACTGTGGTCCCTTTTCTAACCATCATGTGGTCCTTTTCTAACCATCATGTGGCCCCTTTCACCAACATCACCTTACTGAAGTGGTGACCGACACAACCTCCCTTACAGAGCTGCATATAAAACCCGATACTGGCTATGGTGGTCATTGTCACATCTTTCATAGGACAAGAACTGTCTCTAGATATCACCCTGAATGAGCACACATGCCCTCATCAGACCCTTTAGTCTGGATCATACTAACCATAGTTAGGGGTGATAAACTATACTAACATTGAGTTCTTCATGTACCTACTTCCATTTTATGGAAGTGAACCTTTAGGTCAAACTCAAGAACCATTGAACTCGCTTCATGGTGTAGTTGAACCATCTCTCTCATGGGTAGTTCAACTAGATCTGTCCCTTGACAGAACTCTTCCTTTCTCATATTATCTAGGTAAGGCGACCTACCATAACCCATATTGTATCTCAACCTTCTTTGGCCCAGGGAAGACCTATCACAACATCCATAGTGTTGAGCTCCCATTCCCTCTCAGGGACTCTTTTGTCCTCTATATCAATACCTGGGTTACTGGGGTTCGTCCTTTACCTCCTGGCTTGCATGGTCATAACCCACATGCAACTTCATCTTAAGCATCCAAAGTGCTATTGCCATTTTCCATGGTGTATGGTGATCTTCAATCATGATTTCCTGTATGTCATGATTCTTCCAAGATCGATTCCTCCGAAACCCTAAACCACTCTTGTCAGGGTTTCATCACCTTCTCTTCCAAAGAAGTACATCTGAGGTTTTACCACCATCCTTTCATTGCATCCAGGACTAGACTGGCTAACCAAACAACCATAACTTTTCAACGCATCTTGTTACATCTGAGTGTTATCCGAACACCTCTCCTTTTCAAACTTAGGGTTAGCCAAACAACCTCTTCTAGCTTCTAGTCAAACAAGTCAGATGTATCTCAACCAGAGCACCCATTACCACTTCACATCCTTAGGTAACATTACACTTCCATGTATTTCACTTATCATGTCACCTCAAACTATATGTTCATCTTCATAAGAACACTCTCTGATTCCATCATCATGGTGATCAAACTCAACCTAGTATAACTTGTAAGCTCCACTTAGCTCATGCTAGAAACATCCTCATAAGGTGACTACCTCATTCCTCTTAGTGTTTACAAACCATCCATGTATCATTCACTTTACCAGGGTAGATATCTTCTCTATCCCCATTTCTCATGGCAACGTTCCAACCTACATCATCTCTTATCCTTGGTGTATGACATGCATAATGTCCTATCTCTCACCCCCATAACAAGAGGAAATAAGCATTTGGCTGCAGTCCAAATACAAAGTTCTTCCTATTCTAAGAGTAGAGATGGTACATCCCACCTTGCCAGTACACCTTTAAATCTAAGTTGCAACGTGCCACATATGTCTCTTCATCATAAACAACAAGATATCAAACTAGTCTTGAACCTACTGAGGTTTATATCCTTGGTCATCTCCTCTAGGTCTATAGGGTACCGACTCTTTTGGGGTCATCCCTCTTCCCTCATGCATCAAGAGAGTGCCCTACGCATCTGCCCTTTGGGTCCCATGAGTTCATGAAGGTGATCAATCTCCTAACCCATGGCCCTCAGACAATGATAGTTGTTACCTCCTGACCCTATGGTCATGTGCAATTGGGGAATTAGGCAACTCCTCCTTTCATCAGTCTTATCCCTACCTGACCCTAGGATAGACTTAGGATTCTCCATTACAGTACATGTTCACTTAGAACATTACCCCAGTCTTCATCATCTCTCTTTCTGCATTCATGGGATGACTCTCATTCGTTCATAGGCATCATGGCAACCTGCCTACCTTGGTCAAGCCCCATACTGGTTACCTCCATGGTAACACATTCATATGCAATTAGAGATGGATATCTATGGGTCTGTAGATTCATGCTCATACCATGTACCTTTCACTTAGCTTCTCAAGATCCTATGAGACCTCTTTAGGTTACCCCGAACCAACAAAATTGATATACACCCTTCCAAAGGGGTCCCTTTCTCAGGATGGGAGGAAAACTATCTCTAAGGTCACAAAAGCTCTTAGGTCTAGGGTTTACATCCACACGAGCCTACTTAACCCTAGCAAGTCGTTAAGGCATGAGAAGATCACTTACTGTACCATGATAGGTCATACTTGTCCTCTTTCCTCAATGTTGGATCAAGATCATACCTTTCTTTATCATCAACCTAGTTGTGAGGGGTTCATCAAACACACCTTTAACTTTAGGGGCTCCTCTTTTCCTCTATTCATGGGGATTACTATGCTCGCTTCTATAGGAACTCAACTTCTCATCATGAGCCTTAGGTACACCACTTCCCCTCTTAGGCCTAGGAACCCTATGTTCACTGCATGCTCTGTCTCTTAACTATGAACCAAGCACGCAAAAGGCTTGACATGCACTTCTTGTCATCCTTCAACTCGAGCAACACTTAGGGTTGAGTCCTCCTTAAGGACAACCAACAAGGTACAAGGCCTCATAACCTACTACTAATCTTTTCTAGGTATAAGGAACTCTTCTTCCCACCTCAGAAGGTAAACACCTATACCGTATTCACATAGGCACCAGATGCTTCATCCTCTATCTTTAGGGTTTGGTCCCTCCAAGATATCATCAATCTTTCAGGGATCAATCATGAGGCAACCACTATTATCCATTGTTCCTCATATCCCAGGGTTTTAGGCTTCCTACCTCCTTGCTGGGTTTCCTGCTCCCTCTAGAGCTAACCCCACATTCAACCTCACCATTAGATGTCCTTTCTTCATGAAGGATCAACCTCAAAAGCATTCTCCACTTAGGTGAAGCCTGGGTTTGAACTTATGGTTGCTCAAGATCATCCAGGGTTTCATCCTACTGTCAGCATTATGACGTGCCCTAGGTGCCAGCTATGCCTTACTTGCACAAGCCCATAGGGTTTCTATGGTCCTTCACTAACATCATCATCTAAGGAGCTATCCTTTACCCTAACATGCACGACCCTTCCCAGGGTTGGGTTGCCAAAGGTGCTAGGTCACCCCTGGATCATATGGCATCCCAAAGGCATGTCCTTTCAAACACCTGGTCCAACTCATCTCTCTCTAACCTTCACTTAGGGTTAGGGTTAGCATCATCCTCCGAGGACGTGCCATGTCTCTACTTGAAATGGAGATCTATATCTCCAAGACTAACTTATCCTCCTGTCACGAAGGTCTAACCTTAGGTCCCTTCTGAGGACATGACATCTTATGTCATACGACCTAAGCATGTATCTATTATTTATTTTGCTCTTACTCTATTAAGCTTATGTCCATGACATCTTATTTACATGCCTTTCATTAATTTCGTGGAGGATTCCTTAAACCTTATTAACCTTACCCATACCTCAAGAGGGTGAGGAGAAGAAGGAAAACCCTAATCCTTTGTGTCCTTATCAGAATTTTGTGATGAGAAGAGATGAATAAGATGAGAAGTCCTAAAGGTATCTTATTTCGATTCATACCCTAAGACTTTGGCCAGGCGGTCACACGGGTCCAGGAGTCCTCGTATTCCGACTAGCGGTGCGGAGGAAAATCTTACCAGCCCCCGGTCGTGATCCCTTTCTAGACACCTCCGCCTTTCGGATACTCCTCTAATAACTCCCTTGGGTTCTATGGAGTTTGTAAAATTTAATGATTATTAATGGTTAACTGAGGAACCTAAGATCTGATACCAAATGTTATGACCTCACCTTTCAGTAACCCCCAATTAAGGGAGACCAAGAGGTTGAAGCCGCACCCATTAATCCCAGATCAAAGGTTCGACATATAACCATAAACAATTATTAAATTCTAACAGACTATACTGAAAATGGTAATAAATTTTTTCTTTGCATACCTTGAAAAGTTGAGAACAAACTAACTTCTAACCTCAACCGAACTATTCTATCTAATTCCTCCTTGTTCTTTAATTCTTGAATTTACAAGGTGTCGCTTTACTGTTTGTACTTTTCATTGTACCTAAAATGCTGACAAACAAAACGTCGGTCAGCCGAAGCTGGTATGTGGAGGAAAAAGATAATGTTCAACTATGTTAACAATATAATCATTCATATAATCATTTAACAATCAAGATTACATTTTAAACCATATAACTCAATCCATACATATTCTCAAACTCTGGGCTGTCCCTACAGTGGACATTGTTATCACCTCTCTTTTAGGTAATAGAGTCGCATGGCACTATCTGAAGATAGCCCAATATCTAACTCATTATGACTTGATGGTCCTACCTCTATGGTAGCCATGTACTAAGTCAACCGTAGACCTGATGGACCTACCCAATAGGTAGCCATGTACTAGGTCATCCATAGACCTGATGGACCTACCCAATAGGTAGCCATGTACTAGGCCTTTCTCTAACCTGATGCACCTACCCATAGGCATCCATGTACTAGGTTAGCTATTATGCCGCAGAGAGAACCATGATCTGAGTTTATAGGCATATACATTAAGTGATAGTCATAGTCACTTTATATTTGCAATATGAACATCCAAGCAGTTTAGTTGCATTCAATGCGATTAAACGTCCGAGAAACCATCGGGAAACATAAGCGGTTATTCATAAGTAACCACATACCTGTCTTGGAGATCTCAAGCAACAATTTATCCAAATCCAACTAGATGTCCAATCAAGCAAGCCAATCAATCAATCAAGCAAACATTGATCCTGAAAACATATATAATGTCTAATTGTCACAAGCATATCCCAAACAACTCCTTATTGACTTGGGACACCTTTCTAAAGTTTCTAAGTCTCATTAGGACGCGTTATGGTTTCTTAGATCAATTTCTCAAACTTTATCCTTTTAGGTCAACAAACCCTAAAACAACTTTTCCACTCATAAAACCCCTAATTACTCAAATTATCCACATTAAGGATCTTTTATGCTCAAATTGGCTTAGGATCATCACATCTCTATTTTATTCGTGGATTTACACAATTAAACCAATTAAAAGACATATTCATCAAAATTAGGGTTTTCAAGCTCATTAATGCATAATCATGCACGAAACCCTAAAACGATCATATTTTTAAATCATATTTTCTCTTTCATTATCAACATGTTAATATCAGCTTGAATTATCCGTCTATCACCAAATCTAAGGGTTTTTCCTTAATTGAATCATTAAAGATGATAACTTTATGCCCTTTTCAAATTTCATGCATATTTAAGCACATAAACTCTAAATTAGACTAATCATGTGCAAAGTTATTCCTTTTTGAACCTTATGTACCTTTTTACATTTAACAAGTTATCATCAACTCTAAATATCCATTAAACCCTATTAAACACATTAAACATATCAAAATAGGGTTTCTTTATCTTTAATTCATTAAAGATGATGATTTACACTACTTTTCGCATAGAAAGAGAAATTAGCTTCTGATCATATTTTTATTGAATTCCCCTCGTTCTAAGGATCAATTTTCATATAAGATTTGTCTCAATCCGAGCTACGGTTCATTAGTTACGAATTTTGTAAAAAAACTTACTTTTGGACCAATCAGATTGCGCCACGTAGGCCTTTCCATGCATCGAACTCGGTTGCTTGAAAACATAACGAAATGTCTGTTATGCCCTCCCTTAAGTCGATTGCTGTTGTATCTCGTGGAGGGTATTTTTGTCAAAAACCCGCCCGAGCTTCTCCTACCTCGCGAGCAACCCTAGGCTGCCGCCTGCAGCGGCGCGGGGGAGCTCTTCTCCTCTAATCCTGGTCTCCAGAGCGTCAGCGATGGTCCTCCAGCCTCTGCCTCCCTCCGCCATGCTCCCGCGCATCCGATGGAGCCTCCTACACTCAGCCACGGCGGCTGGCCTTCACTGGCCGAGCCTGTCATCTGCGGCCGGCCTGGCAGGCTGTGCTGCAGATTACTTTGCGACGATTGTGGCCTGGGAAAGGTGGAAAACCACCCTCGACCCTAGAGGCAGCTTCGTGCCTCCCCCAAGCTCACATAGTAGCCGCTAAAGTCCGTGAAACCACCATGTGCTCACTTGGTTAGGGTTAGCATGGAAGAAGAGAGAGAAGAGGTTAGGGGAACGTGGGATTCTCTCTCCCTTAGAACTAGGGCTCTACCCCTTATATAGGGGTGACAAATGAAGCCCTAGATACGCTTATACTCGACTCAATGAGTCCTAATCAAAAGGAATCATATTCCTTTTAGGAGAAGTATCCTTCTCACTCCTCATCATCCTTTTTTATGCTCTATTATTTGAGTATGTAGGAAATTAGAAATTCCTCTTTATTATCCTCTTTATCCTTGCTCTTCAAACCTTAGGCACGAAATCCTATTTTCCTTTAATAGAAATTACCTTCTTTTTAGCAATACCACACAATATATTAATTGTATACTCACATTATCTTCATATTTTCTGTTATGGGTATTTTCTCTTTCTTCTTTTATTCATTGGGCTCCTTGGACCCCAAAGAATTCTAATAATTCGAAATTCTATTTATTGGCTACCTATTATCCTTCTAGATGCATCTTTATGCTTTATTTCCCATTATCATGTGTATTTCTTATTAAAATATCTATTTTTGAGAATTTCTCTTTATTTCTCTTTTATTTTCCTCATTGGTATTCCTTTTATCATTAGGAATCCTTGGGATACGAAATTCCACTAAGGATCTCCTAATTACACCTTTTCCACTTATTTCTAACATTTCAACATTATTTTCAATCTCTTTCTTATTAAAGAAATACTTAATTAAACTTTTCTTTTCTTATTGCCTTCTTTTGCAACTTTGGACTCCTTGGAATCCAAGGAACCCAAAAGGCACGAAATCCATCCTTGGATTACATCTTTTTGCCTTCTAGAGGTTTCTACCTCTTTCTATTCTTTAACTATTCAATTATTCATTTACTAATTGAATTTTCTTTGTTATTTCCTTGTTATTGGGCCCAATAGCCAATAAAGCCCACAACACAAACATCAAGGCTATTGTGAACGAAATCCATTTATTTGAAGAAAATTATATCATTATTTGTTCAAATATCTTTAATATGAGAAATTATATTTCTCACCAATTGAACCCAAAAATTGGGGTTATAACAGCCTCCGTACAAAATTTCACTTAATTTGGATAATGTTAGGACCCTCAATTGAGGAAAGAGAGAAAAGAAAATAATGTTAATATTTCACTTTAATCAAATTTGAATTGGATAATGTTTTCCCTGTCACATGGATTGTGATTTCTCTCGATCGTTCGATCTTGATCCTATGGTGCCTGGGTTTTCCCCTACCTCCCGACTCATTTTTGGAAACCAGGTGAGAGACTGTTCTTTCCTTCTCGGATTTCTCACTCTCCTCCCCACCCTTTTCCCCGATTCCTTCTGCTTTGGCATCCTTGCTCGATTCCGCAATGATTGATCCCAAGTTTTGTGGGGTTTAAATACCCCTAGCTATCTAACCTCGGGTGCCGCCTTTGGTTCCTCTGTTTTCTCCCCCTTTCTTTTCTCCTTTGCTCACGAGACCTCCGAACTCTCAGATATGGTTTTTCTGACCTCCGTTGAGATCTCAGGTGAGCGTTTTCCCCTCTAGTTCGACTTTGTCGGACCTCGTGTGTATCATACCTGCTTCTACCACTCTCTTTGGTCATCTGCTTGCCAACCTGGTGGCTGGGACCCTCAGGGCCACCGGACACGACAGTGTGATCATTTGGGTGATCTATTGAAGCTATTTCTTCTATTAAATGGACCTTCTATCAAGTGAGGTAGTTTTCCCTCATTTTCTCTTTCTCTGCTCTTGGACACAATGTCAGGTGTATGGGTGTTTTGCTGGGTGTTTTTCGCCTTCTTTACCTTCGAGTTGGAATACTGAAGGCTAACCTTTGTTTCAGAGGGCTTCTCTGTTTCAAATCGCATGGGTTCTGTCTTGAGGGAGCCCCAACGACAACGCCTAGAAGAGGTTCTTTGTGAGTTTGGAGGAAGAAGAATGGAGGTTTTGGTTTTACCATTTTTCCCACATATGTATTTCCTTTCTATTTTTCTGACCCGGGGGTAGTTTTGTCTTTTGACCCATGTTGCTCTTCTAGCCGTGTTGAGGTGGGTTGCTAAGGTGGTTGTGGGACCGGTCAAGTTGGCTAGTGTCTATTGGACCAACTCAACACTCCCATCCTCTCCCCCTCTCGCTTGTTTTTTTTTATCGATTTGCTTATTTGTAATTTCCTGGTTGGTCGGTTTAGTAAAATTCATAACTAATTAATTAATGATAAAAAAATATGGAAAAATACTCATTTATTCAGAAAAAATGTAAGCTTTCTAATGGTGTTGGTTTTATCACTACCTGGATCGAATTTTATGAAGAAGTGATTTTAATGAAATTACCTAAATATGTAATAACTTGTAAAATTCATAAAAATATGTTTTGAACTCCTAATAACATAAACTAAAATGTGGCACAATTTTCATAACCTAATTCACACATTAATAAAAAGGTGGTTTTTAGGGTTGGGTTAATGTGTATGAAATTGACATAAAATATGTATATGTGTTTAATAGGCTCTTTGGTGACCTAGACTTGGATCTAGAAGTGCTTTGGACTTTAGACTCTGAAATTGAGGTATGTTGTACCCCCTATTACTCAATGATGAGCAATTCACCTATTTTTTCATTCTCTTGAATTTGGCCTACCCAATATGTAACGACCCTGACCTGGGTTATGAGGTAACCCTATTTGTTTTGACTAATAAAGTTTCTTAGAACTTTAATATAATCCTCTAAGGTGTTTTTTTATCATGTGACACACTCATGTTTCAAGTTTGGTCCCGATTGAATGTTGTTTGAGCAATTTTCCTTTGTTTTGGACCAAAGTGCAATTTACCCAAGTTGAGGGGTTATAATGCAAAATGTCACATGTTGAATGTACCACATGTGTTTTACAATCATAAGAGAGAGAATGATGTTAAGTGGTGGCTCGTGCAATGCCTAAATTCCAAGTTTGAACTTGTTTGAACAATGTTGGAGCATTGTGCACCAATTTTGGTACAAATTGCAATTTACCCAAAATGTGGGATTAATATGCAAATTACCACATCTAGAGTGTTCCAACTCCCTCCTAGCATCATTTAGAAGAGATATAAAGTAGGATACACCATACTTGGTTCCATTATGAATGATGGTAATCTTGGTGAAGAAATGATCAAGAAAAGGGTTGAAGTTGAAAGCTTAACTTGAGTTGTATCAAGTTGAAAAGCTTATATATGCATGCCTATCAGCCATGGAGCCCAAGTAGGTTCCCCATATCGTTTTGTGGACTCTTGGAAAAGTCCATATCATGCAAAGCACCTCAAGGAGGTGAGGTGTGTCGGGTTACAACTTCCTTAGCAAAGTTGTGATGAGTTGTGAATAAAGTGGTGATTTTGTTGATATATCTTATTCAAAGAGATATGTAATGGACGAATATTTATCCCTAAATGATTCTCAACTGTTTTGCAAAACAAGATAAATGATGATGCATGCATGTACACGTGTCACCCATGCATGACACGTGACACCTACTAGCTCAAAATGTTGACACCTCATTTTTGCCTTCCTTCATGAACAACAAGTATATATACCCCTAGTTTCACCCCTTGGTGCAATTTGGCGACCCTTAACACCTTCCTACCTTGTAGTATTGTGCATGGGGATCTTGTATCATGCAGGAGAGCAACCATATCGTGCATAGGTCCTTGGATATCGCCCATAGCAAAAGCATATCGGCCAAGTAGGTGAAATTGGCCATATAAGGTGATATCGGCCAATAGGGTGAAGAGTTGAGTGCCATATCGTGCAAGTGAGTGCCATATCATGAAAGAGGGTTGGCATATCATGCAAGGGAACAAGGGTATCGTGCATAGGCCTTGGGTATCGGCCATAGCAAGTGTATCAGCCATACCATGTTGATATTGTCCATAGCAAGTTGATATCGGCCAATTGAAGTGATTTTGGCCACAAGTGAGGGGGTATCGGCCACAAGCAAGGTTGTGTCGGCCTAGAGGAAGTCCATATCGCCCAAGAGTGGTGGGGTGTCGGCCAAGGAGCTAAGGAACTCAAAACTTAACCCTAAGGTGAGGATAAGATCATCTTCAACATTGGTTTGAAGCATGAATTTAGGGTTTTGATCTTCTTTTCTTTTCTTCTTCACCAATTGCTTATCCATGGCGATTCTTTGCATATATAGGAGTTGTGAAGTTCATCTTCAACCTTAGGAACATGTATATTTGGATCTTGAAGCTTTGAAGTGGTTCTTAAGGCGGGTTATATAACTTGAACTCAACCATGTTATTATTCATCACCTGAATTGTTGAATTTAATTATCTACTTTTAATTCCAAAATTTCCTGAAATAGTTGATGAAATTATGAGTTAGAGTAGTTTCTTAGACCTGTTGACATGAAATATAATAGTTATAACAAAGGTATATAGCTTGAAGATGATCATATTACCTTATAAAAGTGATATCGGGTGCAAGCACACAAGTAAGCACCTTTAACCCGATATGATGATGCACCTTCTTCACTTGAGCAATATGGATATGAATGAATACATCGTTGCATGATATGGAGGTGTAGTATACACCTATTGCACGATAGGGAGTCAAGTATAGACTCCATGCATGATACAAGGTTAAATGAATACTTATAAGTTGATGTGAAACCCTAATTTGGGCAACCAAATATGAGTAAAGAATAGCAAGTGCTATTGCACGATATGGTAGCCCGATACACAACCCTAGTTGATGTCTAGCCCAACATGGTGATGGATTAATACCTCATGCACGACAAGGGTAATACATACAAACACCTTGAGCCCGATATGAATGGTGTGTATATACTTCTTGCCCGATATGGTGAGTGCTCATATACTTACAACCCGATATGATGAACATATGCACACTTCTAATCCGAGATACCTTGTAAAGGTGAGGGCAAGACACTCTTAGGAGTGATAAGAGTAACACCAACTTATGGTGTGGCTAATACCTTTATAGGTGAAACACCTAAAGTGGTTGATAATGGACAACCTTATATCAACAGTGCCTTAATCCGAGATGAGTCCATATCATTGATGATAGCTGGGTGATTCAAGTGTATGACTTATGGTCAATACTTTACAAGATTAATATGATGGGATAGTGGATAAAGTATTAGGATGGGAAATACCCTAATACAATATAAGTTGATGAACTTAACTAAGTTAAAAATGATGAGGGAAGTGATACACCAAGGTATGGTAAATATCACATCCAACACTTTAAGGTTGCTACACCTTGATGCATCTTAAATCCAATATGTATGGATGAGTAACACATGAAGTGTGTCATGCCAATTGTTACATTGAAATGTAATGAGTTTAATGCAATTTAATTAGTGTAGGCTAACATACCTTGAGAAAGGGTTAAGCCAAAACAATAAAGTATGATGTAATCAATATCCTAGAGAGGATGAGAGAGAAACTCGTACCTTATGTTGGTAATCATTTAATGATAAATGTTGAGAATAAATAAGTATGATTGGATACTTATGATAGAAATGTATGCTCCTAGATGTGTGGAACAATGAGTTAGGGTTTGGATCAATAAAATAAACATGAAACCCTAATCGGTCATAAAGGGGAAACCCTAATCCCAATGATGGGATGGTTGTAATTCTCTTATTGCATAAGCCTTGTAAGGCATGTTAAATACTTGTATAAAAGTATAAAGAGGTTATGGCCTTGTGAGCCATGTGATAATTTGTTGCCTAATGAGAGGTGACAAGATGTGTTATGGGCCTTGTGAGCCATGTGATAATTTGTTGCCTAGTGAGAGGTGACAAGATGTGTTATGGCCTTGTGAGCCATGTGATAATTTGTTTCCTAGTGAGAAGTGACAAGATGTGTTATGGGCTTTGTGAGCCATGAGAATAAGTTGTTGCCTAGTGATAGGTGACAAGATGTGTTATGGCCTTGTGAGCCATGTGATAATTTGTTGCCTAGAGAGAGGTGACCAGATACTTAATGGGCCTTGTGAGCCATGAGGATAGTTGTTGCCTAGTGAGAGGTAACAAGGTGTTTATAAAAGTCTCATGTAAGAAATGATAATGTTCAAAATAAACTAAGAAATGGAAACTTAGTAATATAATGATGATAATAAATGGATACAATAATAATAATGAAATCTTGATCATACATGCTTTATGCTTATAGCCAAATAAGGGATATATTGTTTGAAATATATGAGAGGGATACTTGTTTATAGAAAGGATGTGAATAAGTATGATGGCTTGGCCAAGGTATAATGCCTAGTAAAAGTGATGTGGTATTCTGTGATGTTTGCACAGGATTGGCATAGTCCAATGCCTGAAATAGTTGCACAGGATTGGCATAGACCAATGCCTGAATATAATATGATGATGTATACTCACATGACTGGTACAATTAAATATCTAGTTAGCAGATTGGCTGAGGCCAATAAATAGAAATGAGAATGATTCATGGATGACATACCATGATAATGAGTTTCACTAGATAAGCTTGAAACGTTGATATAGTATGATGAGTAAATGATATACATGTTCTTCCCATTCCTTATAAAGAGAATAAATGACTTACTGCTCTATCAGAGATAGTTGCAATGCTTTAAAAGATGAGAATATTCTAAATTGCTTATCTTCTGCTCAGTTTTATACCATTTAAACTGTGATAATAATATTTTTGGCGGAGAGTTATATCTCTCGCTGGGGCAATTTACAATTGTCTCACCCCCATGGGATCCAAATTTTTAGGTGTACGTGCACGAGGAGGTGAAGACCTTTTTGCAGAGGAAGAACAATAGCTGAGGCAGTAGTGACATCTCAGGTTGAGTGTATTGTATGTCCTGTCTTGTAGATATGAGTCATATGTGTCGTCTCTGTACTCTCAGGTCCTTGGAGTTGGTTTGTACTGGTTTCATGAAAAATATGAGATTTTGGCTTGAATGCCTGGAGGTTTTATGTTGCTCCAATATGTGTTTTGATAGAGCAACTGTTATATGTTGTCCTCAAGATGAGATGAAACAATGTTGTACAATGTCAATCATGATATGTATGAGTTTTGAATCTTTCAGTAAAAGTTTTCTATACAAGGATCTCCTTGCAAAATGGTTTTAAAATTTAGTGATTTTTGTTAATCCATTGTTTATGTTGAAATTCCACTTAATTAGTAATGATTTGTTTGTCGGTTTGGCGACTGTCGTTACAAAGTTTGGTATCAGAGCTTAAGGTTCACTGAGTCTACAGAGACATAGGACTAAGGTGTTGTGTCTGTGTTAGTGTCCTTCAGTATACCCTATAGTGATTTCTGCTTATGCAGAATAAAGGGTAAAGTTTATAAATGACTGGGAAACACAAGGAACACATTGCTAAGGGCAATGTTGTTGCACAAGGAGAGAGTGCATGGGATCAGGCAAGAGAAGAATAAGTGCCTGAGAATTCCCATCTTGACCTGATCAGGATAGAGAATCCTATGTTTATGCTCTTGAAGGGCAGGTTAGGACAATAGTGATGCATATAGAATACTGGATACTAGCATTACAACCTAGGTTACCAGTCCTTAATGCGGAAACTTTAGGCTTTGAAGGGGTTCCTGAATGACATGGTCATGTCGGAACAGTGGAAATGTGGGAAAGATTAACATATGGTGAGAAAGTAGACTCTGCCATAAGTTTAGACAGATAGTACATATGTGATGGTAGTGCCCAAGGAGGGGCAATAAGATGAGATTTAAGGTAAGGTCTCTATAATTTTAGAGACATTTGCCTAGTTGTTCGGAAAAGCCAAAGTTTTTGGTACCACCAGTGCAATAAATGCCTAGTGCACCAGGGCAATAGTCATTATGTAAGGGCAAAGGTCCTAACTTTTCACCTGTAAGAACTCATGGCATAGCTTATACATCGGTAATAAGACCAATAAGACCATGGTATGAGGACAAGACATGTTATGGATATGGACTTGCTGAGCATACTAAACCCTTTTCTTTGAAAAGAAGGGAGGAAATGACCAACAACTGAGGTAGACTCGGCAAGGCTTATGAAAGTTACAGCCCAATAACGTAAAAAGGCAAAAGCAACAACATGAAACAACTAGATTCTATGTGTTAAGTCAACCTAAAGCAGTAGATGACCGTGAGGGGTAATAGTCAGATGAAATAGATTCATTCTGATATTTCATTTTCTGATTCTATGTGTTAAAAATAAGAAATTAGTTGTTTTGGAACTTCCTTTAACCAGTCCTATAAGGACACAAGGAAGAAGAGAACTTACATTTTACTCAGTGCTCCTTAAAATGCTTTATAATCTCTCTTATCTGTGTTATAAAATATGAGATATTGAAGCAATATCTGAAGAAAATTTAGAAATGAAAAAAAAATCCTGTGTATATAAGGATATGAGAAGTGAGGAATATGATAGTAAATAAAGTACATACTACCTAATCTCAATACTTGTATACCCAGGCCAAGTATATGATTATTGAAGATAAGGCAAGTATGAAACTCCTAGATTGTTGTCTTTTTTATTACTATGATCAAGTAGTCATTCTGAAACAATCTAGAGAGTATAATCCAATTAAATAGGAAAAGTTGTGTGATCATTCCTAAATGGGAAAAGTTGTGTGAACATTCCCAATTAAATAGGAAAAGCTGTGTGATCATTCCTAAATGGGAAAAGCTATGTGAACATTCCCAATTAAATAGGAAAAGCTGTGTGAACATTCCTAAATGGGAAGAGCTGTGTGAACATTCCCAATATAAAGGAAAAGCTAAGTGAGCATTCCCAATTAAATAGAGTTTTGCTAAGTGAACTTTTCCAAATGAATAAAAGATTGCTGAGTGAATTATCTCTATTAGATATATATGTTTCCCTTTTGATAAATATTCTTGGGTGATGATAGAAGTATGCTCTTTTATGCTTCTTCCTTTCAATAATATGGACATCATATGTTAGGGGTTTATGCTCTTTATAACTTGTAACAACCCTGACCTAGGTTATGAGGTAACCCTATTTGTTTTGACTAATAAAGTTTCTTATAACTTTAATATAATTGTTACACCCCGATCCCACAACTTCCTCAAATCATGAGATTAGGGCATAAGATAAGATTTATATGTGACACAAAGAACAACCTTAACTTTTACTTTTTTTCTTTCTTTTAAACTCTTGATTCCCCGCATTGAACCACATAACATCTTAACAAAGGAATCTGAACATTTCTTTTACTAATCAAACTTTAATAGAAAAGATACTTGTATAAACATTCATGATGTCTCTCACATCTTATGCACATAAAACTTGCTAATTAGCATACATATCAAAAGGGGAACAATATTACACATCGTAAATACAACTCTCTCTCTCTCTTAACTCTTACTGAGGACCTAGAGTGACAAGGACCGACTGACTCAACTAATCTTATACTTAACTCTTGTAGCAGATCTACACTGATGCTCTGACCATCTTCAAGTCCACACGGTTAACCCTAAAAATGTTTGAGTAGAGGGGTGAGCCTACTCGCTCAGTGAATGAGTACTTCAAGGAAACAGACTAATGCACTAATGAGATTACAAATATAATTTTAAGTAAACGATATGACATTTAACAACAATAAATACTACACTGAGCAGTTCTAAAACAATATAACTGAAATAACAAAGAATGTAAATATTGCATCCAAAGAATAACTACTAGAAGACTATACTCTAGTCTTCCTTAACTCTTTCATTTATAAGGAACTCTATGAACCTATATGATCACATTTTAGATTATGCCCTGATCTATGCAGTGTACTCTGCATAGAGACTCGCAGTGCACTACGACCACACCGTACAAGACTTAGCGACACACCCGGGAAATGCTAAGTCTGACGCCAGCCCTGCTCTGCCACAGGACCCCAGGCTCATCGGCCTTCAGGCTCATCGGCCTCACTGCACTACATCGAGTGCTCTAGACTCCTCCTCTAACCTGAGTACACAGACGGAGAGTCTCACGGGGTTACCTCCATGACTCCGCACGGATCTTGTTGCAATAACCCCCAATTTTCTCCAGTTCCACCGTGACATCGCACGCGTTGTTGTTGGACACTGGCTCTCTGTCATCGTGTCTCCATGACTCCGCACGGATAATGTTGCAACACGAGTTTCACCGCTAAGAAGCAGACCTGTCAAAGGGGTTCTACGGTGTTCAGGGCACCTAAGTCTAACATTAACATTATAGGTACATTTTAAACAGAAATCATGACTCATTTAACATTTCTTACAAGGCTCGCACGGCCTGCCATATCATATCATAAGCAACATCATAACTCATGTATTCAACATATATCATATCTCAATAACATCCCTTTCTAGGGCATGCCATAACTCATCACCTGCAATTTACGAGATATGTATTGAAAATAAGGAGCCCTGCAGTATATAGATATCATCTCAGAGAGAACAAGCATATAAAGTTAAATGCACTAGAAACATACAGTTCAACAATTAAGCATCACCACATCTCATATCGAGACCTTTCATATTACCATAACATGATTCATTGAACACCCTATCCTTAGGGTTTCATTTGCTTTATTCAGTCATCACATGCCAACACCCTACTCTTAGGGTTTCATTTACCTCATTCACCTTTTCATTTGCCTCATTCACTTGTCACATGACTCTCATAAGAATTTCATAGGATATAAGCATTCACTAAATAAAGATTGTTTCCAACAAATCATATGCAATCAATATAGACATGAAACCATGGAAATTTAACTAAATTTAGGTTTTCCATATCATTCACTGAGATATCATGTATCCAGAATAAAATTCAATTAAGATAACCCATGAGGTACATCCTAACCACTTATAAGATTACTAGTCCTTTTCAATAAGGTTGAAACTCTAGAGATATCTCAATTAGGTTAAACCCTAATTACATCATATGGTATAAATCTGAAAAGCATTCTTTCTAGGATGTGTTGTATACGTTTCTGATGTGGATCTACCATCAAAGAGTCATTCAAACAGAGAAGGAATCCATATCATATCAATTTGCAACAACTTAAATTAAACAGACATTTTAGGGTTTAGAATCACATATCAAGCAATTAGGGATTTTGATGCTATAATCAAATTTCGTGCATTATACTGTTTAAAGGAAGAACCCACTCACCCTAAGATGTGAAAACACCTCAAAACTGCAGCTCAACTCAGGGAATCTCGAACTCACATCAAATCCCTAGCAAATCTCCCAATTCTTCTTCCATTCAACTCGGGAACCTTGAAAATGAGGGATTATGAAGAAAGGGTGAGAAAAGAGGGAATTTCGACATCATATTGGATCAAATCAGAGCATGGACGGAATCTTGACATGAGAGAGAAGATCCACCATAAAAGTCTATGCAAAGAATCCAAACTTACTTGATTTCACCCTTCCTGGAATCGCAAAACCCTAATTCAGCAATTCCCCCACTTTCTTCTCTCAAACCCTAACTCTCCCTCTCTCTCTAGGAGCTCGTTTCTCTGGAATAAATGACGAAGAATGAGAGCTGTGTGTGTGTGTGGTCGATCATATAAGTCAATTTGAGCTGCTTGGGTCAATTGCATATTGACCCAACACTCAACTTTAATTATATTGGCTGAATATTCAGTTTCACAATAGCTTCTGTAATTCGCCTACTGAATAGCTAAAAGAAGCTCCAAAAATTATGGAAATTTTATATGTTATGAATAATGGAGTTTCAGACCTCCAGTAAAAATTTGAGATCATTTATAGTTACCAATAATTAATTAAAAATCGAACAGTGCACTGCTATATTGCAGTCTGCAGAATATTCGGCCGAGTTTGTCCTGCACAGAACTCGACCGACACCCTTACTGTAGAGATCAAAAAGTCATCCAAAAATTATGCCAATTTAACAGAGTGTCTAAAACTGTGCTTATAAAGTACAGTTAAAATTTGAGATCAATTGGATATACCAATAAAAAGATAAAATTCAATTACCACACTGCTGTATAAATCTGGAAATATGATCGGTCGAGTTTGAAACTCGACCGATAAACAGGTCAGAACATTCTTCAAAAATTTTGATATTTTTTGCAATGTTGTTCACATTTTATATATACAAATCATATAAAAATTTGAAGTAAATCAGAGTTACACATAAAATACTAAAAATCATTTAGTGAGACATTCTACTTATCAAATTCTGTATTCATATGTCATTAAAACCCTATTTTGGGCCGATTAGGGTCTATGCTTCTCAAACCCTAATTCTCAAGACAAAAGAACATTTAGACTTCTTATCATAGTTAAAACATCCTAATTGTATTATCGTCATTAATTATATTTCAAGAGTGATCAGTCCAATTAATCATGTAATCATCTTGGTAACCCTAGTTTACCAATTAGGCTCAGATGGGGTCGTAACAACTCTCCCCCCTTAGAATTTTCATCCTCGAAACATAAACCTACAAGAAAGATACATTCAAGATTATTCTAAGCTTCTAAAGCCTTCCATGTCATTATATTCTTGTATTTTGATACCTGAATGTAGTTTTCAACATTAGATCTTTTAATTCTTTACTAAATCACAACATATTTCAAATAGTTCTCAATGATATCAAGCAAATTCTTTATGCCACCGTCAAACATAGAATGCAAAGATAAACCACCACGCTTTCTCTGCACAACTCTGATACTCTGATACAACTATCTCAACTTATGCGGCTCAGAAAGTTCTATTGTTCTGTATCACCTTTAAGTGACAAAAGCGAGTTCACCATGCTATTTTAAACTTTAATAAAGTGCTATTCAAATAGCAAATCAGTCTTGAATTAAAAGACTAGATTCAATAATCAATTGCACAATACTACTCTTGGCATCCCCATTGGGTCATGGATGCATGAGGTGAAGCATTACCACCTCATTCCATACTATCATGTTTCGATCCTGGGACCTGTGGGTTATGGGCCCACACACAATTCAAAGTGTAACCATCATATAATATCATTTTAGGGTTTCAACAACAGTAATAAGGTAATCCACAATTGTATCAGTCATTAAAGCATTAATCATACTCAATTATCATCACTCAATTATATTAGAGCTAGGTATAACAAGCTACACCTCATTAGGGTTACTTGTCCAGACAATCTGATTATCACCCCTTTCTATTAATATGAGTGAATAAGTATGACTACCTTGTTCAGGGTATCTCTCCATGTGTTCTGACATCATCCAAACCGTATCACCATATCACAAATACACAATAGTAAGATGCATACCAGGTATGAATTACTACAACTATCATACACCTTTAATTTAACATATAGCTTGCACAAATACACTGAAATCATATGTAGAACCAACTTTCATACCTTAGTATGCCTTCAACAAATCATACATGTAAAAACAAATTCACATATTACACAAAGCTAGTGTTTTCCCATATCTCTCTACTCATTCATTACTTCTTTACTTTTTGCTACCTATCCTTTTCATATGATTATATACAATAAACATCATTAACATTGAAGCATTTAAGATAGGAATAGATTATTCATCATTCTTGCTATCACACAAGAATTTATTTCTTATCGCACTTCATCATATTGTATGTCACTATTACATTCACTAGATGACCCCACCAAGGTAGTTATGCACCGTATATGATTCATTTTCTCTTATCATTTCATTCCCACCTTACTCTCATTAAGGAATATATGAAAGAGAAGATGATTTTAAGACTTGGAATACTTGTATTCAAACATTCCCTTAATACATTCTCGTATGTAGATTTACTTAGTTATCAACAGAGATATTTGATTAATTAGCACTTGCTTGAATCTCACAACCTCTTTATTTTATAACTTCTCCATCATATTTCAAACCCTATCTTACGTTTCATAGTCCTCTTACCATATACTACTCTTTAACCCGTCATCTTTAATTCTAAATTTTTCTCTTATGTCCATGTTGCTTATTCATATGTATGGTCATGTATACCATGTTGCACATATTTCCTCCTTTATCTTTATACTATTGCGAAGTTAACGTTCTAAATTAATAGCCCTTCTATTAGTTTTTCCTCATGTTGAATACATTACATATTCTTCATTTTTAAATCAAGTGGATCATGCATGGGTCAAACATAGTTTCTCTTTCAATCAAGTTTTTCTCTCCTGAATACAGTCTACCTTTGTATGAATTATTCATTCGTTAAACTACACCTATGTTCTTTGCTTAGAAACTAGTTTGTTGTTCTAGTCTTATGAATTACATGTTTATACGATCCTCTTCACTTTTACTCTTTTGAAGACTCTTTACTTCTATGGACCTATTGAATGCTCAACCCTATTCTCTACTTAGCCTTTGCTTTAGAGTTCATAAAAGCATTATACTCTATTCTATGATTCATTCTTCATGATTGATTCTTGCTATCTTGAACTATACATACATTTCACATATCTTTTCTATATTTCATATGTATAGTTCATATAATATTAATCAATAAACTGATTATGAATCTCATATCATGTTCCTTTATTCCCAATTAAGGGTTTCTCATATGAGGCCCCAAAATTGAACCTCGGATATCAGTTTCAACTAATTCTTAGTTGTTCTGATCTTGCCCATATGTTTCAACATCTTACTGTATGTACATTCTTACTCTGATGTGGGTCTAATTATTCAAATTCTATTCTTATTATACTATTGATAGGATTCATTAGATCCTAGTAACGCATCCTGCCAACTGGACTAGGCCAAACCTGAAGTCCTGGAGCCAAGAACTACAAGAATTACATTCTTCCTGAACTGCCACTCACAGCTCAGAAACTTGGCCGATTGGTCAGAAACTCGGCCGATTGCTTCACAACTCGGCTGATCCGCTTGAAACTCGACCGATCAACTTGCTGTTTGATTTCCTGAAAAAGAAACTCGGCCGTATTACATACAACTCGACCGATCAGTTTGCTGTTCGATTTCCTATTAAGGAAACTCGGCCGAATCACATACAACTCGGCCGAATCGCGTACAGACTGAAAACCTAAACAGACCTGCTGATGTCAATTTCACTCGAATCAGCGGGCAAAACCATAGAAACAAAAACTCATTCAAAGGTCAATTCTAGTCTACTTGTTACAAAGAATGAAATCAATAAATGCTACAATTGCATAGTGTACACCAGATATTAAAGACCCATATTTCAAAGTATTGAATATTTCAATTCAAACATATAAGAGCATTTCTATACATTTCCAACAAAACAACATTATGAAATGTAAGTTCTATCTCCTTTTACATTTATGCTCTTAATTCTTGTTTCTTTTCTCGTTTTCTAACCCTAACATTTCTAGGGTTCCTCTCTAGCCCATTCTTCCACTGTATACCTGGCCAGGGTATACGTGAGAGAATAGACAGAGTAGCTTGTACTGGCTGATCCAAGTACTCAGATATCGGGCCAGGATATCCAAATACTCAAATACCCAAAGCTAACATCAAACATCTCCTATCTGCCACACCCAGGACTCTAACTTACTAACTTAATGGTCCTTGACAACTCACCCTAAGCTCTGATACCAAGCTGTTACACCCCGATCTCACAACTTCCTCAAATCATGAGATTAGGGCATAAGATAAGATTTATATGTGACACAAAGAACATCCTTAACTTTTACTTTTTTTTTCTTTCTTTTAAACTCTTGATTCCCCACATTGAACCACATAACATCTTAACAAAGGAATCTAAACATTTCTTTTACTAATCAGACTTTAATAGAAAAGATACATGTATAAACATTCATGATGTCTCTCACATCTTATGCACATAAAACTTGCTAATTAGCATACATATCAAAAGGGGAACAATATTACACATCGTAAATACAACTCTCTCTCTCTTAACTCTTACTGAGGACCTAGAGTGACAAGGACCGACTGACTCAACTAATCTTGTACTTAACTCTTGTAGCAGATCTACACTGATGCTCTGACCATCTTCAAGTCCACGCGGTTAACCCTAAAAATGTTTGAATAGAGGGGTGAGCCTACTCGCTCAGTGAATGAGTACTTCAAGGAAACAGACTAATGCACTAATGAGACTACAGATATAATTTTAAGTAAACGATATGACATTTAACAACAATAAATACTACACTGAGCAGTTCTAAAACAATATAACTGAAATAACAAAGAATGTAAATATTGCATCCAAAGCATAACTACTAGAAGACTATACTCTAGTCTTCCTTAACTCTTTCATTTATAAGGAACTCTGTGAACCTATATGATCACATTTTAGATTATGCCCTGATCTATGCAGTGTACTCTGCATAGAGACTCACAGTGTACTACGACCACACCGTACAAGACTTAGCGACACACCCGGGAAATGCTAACTCTGACGCCAGCCCTGCTCTGCCACAAGACCCCAGGCTCATCGGCCTCACTGCACTACATCGAGTGCTCTAGACTCCTCCTCTAACCTGAGTATACAGGCAGAGAGTCTCACGGGGTTACCTCCATGACTCCGCACGGATCTTGTTGCAATAACCCCCAATTTTCTCCAGTGCCACCGTGACATCGCACGCGTTGTTGTTGGACACTGGCTCTCTATCCTCGTGTCTCCATGACTCCGCACGGATAATGTTGCAACACGAGTTTCACCCCTAAGAAGCAGATCTGTCAAAGGGGTTCTACGGTGTTCAGGGCACCTAAGTCTAACATTAACATTATAGGTACATTTTAAACAGAAATCATGACTCATTTAACATTTCTTACAAGGCTCACACGGCCTGCCATATCATATCATAAGTAACATCATAACTCATGTATTCAACATATATCATATCTCAATAACATCCCTTTCTAGGGCATGTCATAACTCATCACCTGCAATTTATGAGATATGTATTGAAAATAAGGAGCCCTGCAGTATATAGATATCATCTCAGAGAGAACAAGCATATAAAGTTAAATGCACTAGAAACATACAATTCAACAATTAAGCATCACCACATCTCATATCGAGACCTTTCATATTACCATAACATGATTCATTGAACACCCTATCCTTAGGGTTTCATTTGCTTTATTCATTCATCACATGCCAACAACCTACTCTTAGGGTTTCATTTTCCTCATTCACCTTTTCATTTGCCTCATTCACTTGTCACATGACTCTCATAAGAATTTCATAGGATATAAGCATTCACTAAATAAAGATTGTTTCCAACAAATCATATGCAATCAATATAGACATGAAACCATGGAAATTTAACTAAATTTAGGTTTTCCATATCATTCACTGAGATATCATGTATCCAGAATAAAATTCAATTAAGATAACCCATGAGGTACATCCTAACCACTTATAAGATTACTAGTCCTTTTCAATAAGGTTGAAACTCTAGAGATATCTCAATTAGGTTAAACCCTAATTACATCATATGGTATAAATCTGAAAAGCATTATTTCTAGGATGTGTTGTATACGTTTCTGATGTGGATCTACCATCAAAGAGTCATTCAAACAGAGAAGGAATCCATATCATATCAATTTGCAACAACTTAAATTAAACGGACATTTCAGGGTTTAGAATCACATATCAAGCAATTAGGGATTTGGATGCTATAATCAAATTTCGTGCATTATACTGTTTAAAGGAAGAACCCACTCACCCTAAGGTGTGAAAACACCTCAAAACTGCAGCTCAACTCAGGGAATCTCGAACTCACATCAAATCCCTAGCAAATCTCCCAATTCTTCTTCCATTCAACTCGGGAACCTTGAAAATGAGGGATTATGAAGAAAGGGTGAGAAAAGAGGGAATTTCGACATCATCTTGGATCAAATCAGAGCATGGACAGAATCTTGACATGAGAGAGAAGATCCACCATAAAAGTCTATGCAAAGAATCCAAACTTACTTGATTTCACCCTTCCTGGAATCGCAAAACCCTAATTCAGCAATTCCCCCACTTTCTTCTCTCAAACCTTAACTCTCCCTCTCTCTCTAGGAGCTCGTTTCTCTGGAATGAATGACGAAGAATGAGAGCTGTGTGTGTGTGTGGTCGATTATATAAGTCAATTTGAGCTGCTTGGGTCAATTGCATATTGACCCAACACTCAACTTTAATTATATTGGCTGAATATTCAGTTTCACAATAGCTTCTGTAATTCGCCTACTGAATAGCTAACAGAAGCTCCAAAAATTATGGAAATTTTATATGTTATGTATAATGGAGTTTCAGACCTCCAGTAAAAATTTGAGATCATTTCTAGTTACCAATAATTAATTAAAAATCGAACAGTGCACTGCTATATTGCAGTCTGCAGAATATTCGGCCGAGTTTGTCCTGCACAGAACTCGACCGACACCCTTACTGTAGAGATCAAAAAGTCATCCAAAAATTATTCCAATTTAACAGAGTGTCTAAAACTGTGTCTTTCAATTACAGTTAAAATTTGAGATCAATTGGATATACCAATAAAAAGATAAAATTCAATTACCACACTGCTGTATAAATCTGGAAATATGATCGGTCGAGTTTGAAACTCGACCGATAAACAGGTCAGAACATTCTTCAAAAATTTTGATATTTTCCAATGTTGTTCACATTTTATATATACAAATCATAGCCAAATTTGAAGTAAATCAGAGTTACACATAAAATACTAAAAATCATTTAGTGAGACATTCTACTTATCAAATTCTGTATTCATATGTCATTAAAACCCTATTTTGGGTCGATTAGGGTCTATGCTTCTCAAACCCTAATTCTCAAGACAAAAGAACATTTAGACTTCTTATCATAGTTAAAACATCCTAATTGTGTTATCGTCATTAATTAGATTTCAAGAGTGATCAGTCCAATTAATCATGTAATCATTTTGGTAACCCTAGTTTACCAATTAGGCTCAGATGGGGTCGTAACAATAATCCTCTAAGGTGTTTTGTTATCATGTGACACACTCATGTTTCAAGTTTGGTCCCGATTGAATGTTGTTTGAGCAATTTTCCTTTGTTTTGGACCAAAGTGCAATTTACCCAAGTTGAGGGGTTATAATGCAAAATGTCACATGTTGAATGTACCACATGTGTTTTACAATCATAAGAGAGAGAATGATGTTAAGTGGTGGCTCGTGCAATGCCTAAATTCCAAGTTTGAACTTGTTTGAACAATGTTGGAGCATTGTGCACCAATTTTGGTACAAATTGCAATTTAACCAAAATATGGGATTAATATGCAAATTACCACATATACAGTGTTCCTACTCCCTCCTAGAATCAGTTAGAAGAGTGATAAAGGAGGATACACCATACTTGATTCCATTATGAATGATGGTAATCTTGGTGAAGAAATGACCAAGAAAAGGGTTGAAGTTGAAAGCTTAACTTGAGTTGTAACAAGTTGAAAAGCTTATATATGAGTGCCTATCGACCATGGAGCCCAAGGAGGTGTCCCATATCATTTTTTGGACTCTTGGAAAATTCCATATCGTGCAAAGCACCTCAATGAGGTGAGGTGTGTCGGGTTACAACTTCCTTAGCAAAGTTGTGATGAGTTGTGAATAAAATGGTGATTTTGTTGATATATCTTATTCAAAGAGATATGTAATGGACGAATATTTATCCCTAAATGATTCTCAACTGTTTCTCAAGACAAGATAAATGATTATGCATGCATGTACACGTGTCACCCATGCATGACACGTGGCACCTACTAGCTCAAAATGTTGACACCTCATTTTTGCCTTCCTTCATGAACAACAAGTATATATACCCCTAGTTTCACCCCTTGGTGCAATTTTGCGACCCTTACCACCCTCCTACCTTGTGGTATCGTTCATGGGGCTCTTGTATCGTGTAGGAGAGCAAGCATATCGTGCATAGGTCCTTGGATATCGCCCATAGCAAAAGCATATCGACCAAGTAGGTGAAATTGGCCATATAAGGTGATATCGGCCAATAGGGTGAAGAGTTGAGTGCCATATCATGCAAGTGAGTGCCATATCGTGCAAGTGAGTTCCATATAGTGCAATATGGTTGGCATATCGTGCAAGGGCACAAGGGTATCGTGCATAGTCCTTGGATATCGGCCATAGCAAGTGTATCGACCATACCATGTTGATATTGTCCATAGTAGGTTGATATCGGCCAATTGAAGTGATTTTGGCCACAAGTGAGGGGGTATCGGCCACAAGCAAGGTTGTGTCAGCCAAGAGGAAGTCCATATATCCCAAGAGTGGTGAGGTGTCGACCAAGGAACTAAGTAACTCAAAACTTAACCCTAAGGTGAGGATAAGATCATCTTCAACATTGGTTTGAAGCATGAATTTAGGGTTTTGATATTCTTTTCTTTTCTTCTTCACCAATTGTGTATCCATGGTGATTCTTTGCATATAGAGGAGTTGTGAAGTTCATATTCAACCTTAGGAACATGTATATTTGGATCTTGAAGCTTTGAAGTGGTTCTTAAGGCGGGTTATATAACTTGAACTCAACCATGTTATTATTCATCCCCTAAATTGCTGTATTTAATTATCTACTTTTAATTCCAAAATTTCCTGAAATAGTTGATGAAATTATGAGTTCTAGTAGTTTATTAGACCTATTGACATTAACTATAATAGTTAGAACAAAGGTCTAGAGCTTGAAGATGATGATATTACCTTATAAAAGTGATATCGGGTGCAAGCACACAAGTAAGCACCTTTAACCCGATATGATGATGCACCTTCTTCACTTGAGCAATATGGATATGAATGAATACATCATTGCACGATATGGAGGTGTAGTATACACCTCTTATAATGATAGGGAGTCAAGTATAGACTCTATGTATGATACAAGGTTAAATGAATACTTATAAGTTGATGTGAAACCCTAATTTGGGCAACCAAATATGAGTAAAGAATAGCAAGTGCTATTGCACGATATGGTAGCCCGATACACAACCCTAGTTGATGTATATAACAACATGGTGATGGCTTAATACCTCATGCACGACATGGGTAACAGATACAAACACCTTGAGCCCGATATGAGTGGTGTGTATATACTTCTAGCCCGATATGGTGAGTGCTCATATACTTACAACCCGATATGATGAACATATGCACACTTCTAATCTGAGATACCTTGTAAAGGTGAGGGCAAGACACTCTTAGGAGTGATAAGAGTAACACAAACTTATGGTGTGGCTAATACCTTTATAGGTGAAACACCTAAAGTGGTTGATAATGGACAACCTGATATCAACAGTGCCGTAATCCGAGATGAGTCCATATCATTGATGATAGCTGGGTGATTCAAGTGTATGACTTATGGTCAATAATTTACAAGATTAATATGATGGGATAGTAGATAAAGTATTAGGATGGGAAATACCCTAATACAATATAAGTTGATGAACTTAACTAAGTTAAAAATTATGAGGGAAGTGATACACCAAGGTATGGTAAATATCACATCCAACACTTTAAGGTTGCTACACCTTGATGCATCTTAAATCCAATATGTATGGATGAGTAACACATGAAGTGTGTCATGCCAATTGTTACATTGAAATGTAATGAGTTTAATGCACTTTAATAAGTGTAGGCTAACATACCTTGAGAAAGGGTTAAGCCAAAACAATAAAGTATGATGTAATCAATATCCTAGAGAGGATGAGAGAGAAACTCATACTTTGTGTTGGTAATCATTTAATGATAAATGTTGAGAATAAATAAGTATGATTGGATACTTATGATAGCAATGTATGCTCCTAGATGTGTGGAACAATGAGTTAGGGTTTGTATCAATAAAATAAACATGAAACCCTAATCGGTCATAAAGGGGAAACCCTAATCCCAATGATGGGATGGTTGTAATTCTCTTATTGCATAAGCCTTGTAAGGCATGTTAAAAACTTGTATAAAAGTATAAAGAGGTTATGGCCTTGTGAGCCATGTGATAATTTGTTTCCTAGTGAGAGGTGACAAGATGTGTTATGTGCCTTGTGAGCTATGTGATAATTTATTGCCTAGTGAGAGGTGACAAGATGTGTTATGGCCTTGTGAGCCATGTGATAATTTGTTGCCTAGTGAGAGGTGACAAGATGTGTTATGGGCTTTGTGAGCCATGAGAATACGTTGTTGCCTAGTGAGAGGTGACAAGATGTGTTATGGCCTTGTGAGCCATGTGATAATTTGTTGCCTAGAGAGAGGTGACAAGATACTTAATGGGCCTTGTGAGCCATGAGGATAGTTGTTTCCTAGTGAGAGGTAACAAGGTGTTTATAAAAGTCTCATGTAAGAAATGATAATGTTCAAAATAAACTAAGAAATGGAAACTTAGTAATACAATGATAATAATAAATGGATACAATAATAATAATGAAATCTTAATCATACATGATTTATGCTTATAGCCAAATAAGGGCTATAGTGTTTGAAATATATGAGAGGGATACTTGTTTATAGAAAGGATGTGAATAAGTATGATGGCTTGGCCAAGGTATAATGCCTAGTAAAAGTGATGTGGTATTCTGTGATGTTTGCATAGGATTGACATAGTCCAATGCCTAAGATAGTTGAACAGGATTGGCATAGACCAATACCTGAATATAATATGATGATGTATACTCACATGACTGGTACAATTAAATATCTAGTTAGCAGATTGGCTGAGGCCAATAAATAGAAATGAGAATGATTCATGGATGACATACCATGATAATGAGTTTCACTAGATAATCTTGAAACATTGATATAGTATGATGAGTAAATGATATACATGTTCTTCCCATTCCTTATAAAGAGAATAAATGACTTACTGCTCTATCACAGATAGTTGCAATGCTTTAAAAAATGAGAATATTCTAAACTGCTTATCTTCTGCTCAGTTTTATACCATTTAACTGTGATAATAATATTGTTGGTGGAGAGTTATATCTCTCGCTGGGGCAATTTACAATTGTCTCACCCCCATGGGATCCAAATTTTTAGGTGGATGTGCACGAGGAGGTGAAGACCTTTTTGTAGAGGAAGAACAACAACTGAGGCAACAGTGACAGCTCAGGTTGAGTGTACTGTCTGTCCTGTCTTGTAGATATGAGTCATATGTGTCGTCTCTGTACTCTCAGGTCCTTGGAGTTGGTTTGTACTGGTTTCATGAAAAATATGAGATTTTGGCTTGAATGCCTCGAGGTTTTATGTTGCTCCAATATGTGTTTTAATAGAGCAACTGTTATATGTTGTCCTCGAGATGAGATGAAACAATGTTGTACAATGTCAATCATGATATGTATGAGTTTTGAATCTTTCAGTAAAAGTTTTCTATACAAGGATCTCCTTGCAAAATGGTTTTAAAATTTAGTGATTTTTGTTAATCCATTGTTTATGTTAAAATTCCACTTAATTAGTAATGATTTGTTTGTCGGTTTGGCGACTGTCGTTACAGAATATGTCTTATCTCTTGATATCATGTTCATGCAAACTATCCTGCTTATTGTGGTCTTGGATAATCTCTTGATATCTTATTTTGTGCTATGGTGCATGATAGACTTATTGATGGTATCTTCTGATTGTGATGTGGATGTTTATTTGTGGATGCATCAGTTGTCCATTGTGTGATATGGCAACATTGTATATTTCTGATCATACCTCCCACTTGCCTCTACATTTACCTACTATGTGATTCATAGCCCTAGAGTAGTATAATTGCATTGGTTTTGTCTCATTGTGATTTATGGCAACATTGTGATATTTTGGATGGTGGATGTGTGATTCCTCATGCCAGTGTAGGATGTGTGATTCCTGGACCATGTTATATATATGTTTGGGTGGTGGATGTGTGATTCCCCATGCCAGGGCAAGATGTGTGATTCTTGTTCCATGTCTCACAAGGTTCAAGATGTATGCTTCTTGGCCACCTTTGTCTCTTATAATATTCTAGCATTATGCTTATCTCACATTCATGCAGGATGATGGTTATGACATGTGCTTATGTGGTACTACTTTATTGTTTTAGTTATGATAAGTACCTTATTTTATGATGATGATGATTCTTTTCTTTTATGCCCGATTGGGTAGTCCTTATCTCTTCCATGGGAAGTGTTTTATTTTGATGTCCCTTATTCTTTATAAATTGCTCAAATTGCTTTTTAATATGCACATACCAACCTTTGATGATGTATTTTGTTTTTCTCTTATTGCTGGGGTATGCTTCCAACCCTAGATGAAGGACTTAGACGACAAGGCATGTTGACCTGGACTTAGATTGAAAAGTTCAAGCTTGGAGACAATCTTGTAGTGGTTTAGATTTCCTCTGCATGGATCCTTATGATGTAAATTTAATATGTTCCCTTGTTTTATAATTGAATATAGTCATGTTTTTATTCCGCTGCTACACTTTGGTTATTTTGAATACCATTAAATAAAGTTCTAAAAATTTTACACCTATTTCAACATACCTTTTGAGTATGTTGGGAATGGAGGTTTGATATTTCAAAATTTTAGTATAGAGGTGATTTCACTTCTTGAGATTGGATGCTTCAATTGATAACTTTGAACAATGAACTCGATCCAAAGAGTAAGATTGGATGCTTCAACATCCAATGGATTAGAATGAATCTCATGATATTTTATGTGGGTCCTAGTGATGAGAATTTTATGATTAAGTATCATTAATTAGTTGTCTTACCTTTTCTCTTGGATAATTATATTTGATAAATGACGATAATAAGTGGGTGTGTAACTTCAGTGTGATATAGTTTGTTATACCTAACCTTAATGTAACTAAATGATGGTGATTGGTTATAATCATCCCTCTTGCATGATTAATGTGAAAATGAATTACACTTTTCTTGTGTTGAAACCATAATGTAGTGCTATTTGAATATCATAGTGCCTTGCCATAAAACTACCTATGGACACATAAGTGTTGAGGATCTTTTGAGCCTTGTTGAAATCATGGAATGATGATGATGACCTTGCTATGAATAATGTGATGGTCTTAAATGACCTTTGGGCATGTTGAGCGCTGATTGAGTTGAAGTCCTTTTCATGTTCCAATAAGGGTTGAAACCCTAGAACTTATGATAAGAAATGGATATCTTGAAATGATATGATGATAATATGGTTCATTACAATGCAATGGATGATAGCATATGGTAATGTGATTAAGATCTATACTAAACATTTTATATCTTCTAAAATTGCAATTCTTATACACTCGATAGAAATGAATTAGGTTTTATATGTTCATTTGTATGATGAATCCTTAATTCACCCAATTGACAATAAATAATCAAGTGTAACCCTAATCATGTAGTTCCATGTGCCATAGATCCATTTGAGCATCAAGACTTGCCAGATGGTGAAATGAGTATACCTAAGGGAAACTCAGAGCGCATACTATTGAGTATGTGGGGTGCTTGTCATCTTCACTCCAAATGTTTGGGAGGGTGATTGTGGTCTACCTCGGTAGGAGAACGACTATGGTCGTGTCTCAGATATGTATATATGATAAGAATGGTAGACAACTACAGTTGTACCTCAGATGGTAGGGTTTGTATTCCCACCTCATTTCACTAGTGTCGTGACCTGTGCCATGGAAAAACTAGGCTGTTAGGAGCTTGACCTAATGTGTCACTGTGGCCGACCCGTACTGACTGGGGCCAGAGAAGATCTTAAGAGTTCGGCTCTTCCTAGATCTTATATGGCACTGATTTCAACTTAGCAGTGGTCAGTTGGATTTTGAGTGTTATCCTCAACTTCCTCATCACAACATAATAAAAGATGTAATACAGTAGTGTAGCCTATCTATTTAGGGTTATGCACAATGCCTCACATTGGATGATAACCCTTGTTTGATCTTCTTATATAGAGATGATATATAGTACAATGAGAGATGATAGATATGCTTGTGTTGTAGATGAGCTCATGTTGTGAGCCTGTTTATATTGTCAAATATACTGACATTGATATTTAATACTAGAATTGGTAGCCATGCTTATATAATTAGAAATGCTTAAACTGCTAATTATGCTTATGCAATTAGTTGTGATATGATGTTAGCTCTACTTATTATGTAGACTGGTTCATTTTATTAAATGTGCTAATATTGATAGACATGTCATACTACTAGACATATCAAAAATGGTTATGCTTATAGATTGCTTGTGTTGTTAGTAAGGCATATGATTATAGTTAGATCAATGATAATTATTGCTATTAGATGCAATCTTATGAAACCTGAGTAGATATCTGATAAAAGAAATGGATTTATTTGTTACCTATATATACATTGATAATGTACTTGTTGCTAATCTTATTTGCTTAGTCTTTTTAGCATGATTGAACTGTTCAATCTACTCAATTGACTATTATATACTCTAACTAATCAGTTATTTACTATTTAATATGATGTAATCAATATATGTTGTAGAGAGTTATGTCTCTCGTTGGGACTGGGTCTCACCTCGTGGATCACCACATTTTTTTGGGTGATCAACAACAACAACTATATTATCATGATAGTGAGAAGAATCTAAGGTGATAAACCCTAGAGATGGTTGTTTAGTTGCCTAGTCTGTCCTAGAGCCATCCATGTACTCTCAGGTCCAGATGAAAAGTTTGTATATGATGTTTTTATTGAATCGAGCTTTCTACAACATGTTGCTGCTTGTTGAATATGTGGATAGTGTACCTTTGCAAAGTTTATGTTGTAACTAAGGCTACATGGCAATTGTAAACAATATTGATCATTATGTGAAGTAAAGCAAGTTACTGGCCTTTTATATAAATGATTCTGAGAAATTGATAATTGTTGAAATTGGTTTTAATTTTCCCTGTTGTTTGGATTTGTGTTTAATTAAGGAGTAATCATGTTTTGTGTTTTGAGTAATCTCATTTAGCATAGTGCATATTGCCTAATCTCAGTACTTGGATGCCTTGACTAGGTATTCAGGTATTGAAGAAAAAGTAAGTGTGGAACTCTTAGATTGTTATTTTTCTGATTACCCTGATCAAGTAGTCATTTTGGGACAATCTAAAGAGAATAACAAATCTGAAATCATGGTGCAAATATATCAATCTTACCCTAAAGAAGATGAAATTTTCATCATAACCTATCAAAATTTGAATATTTTGTAACTATATGAGAAATATACAAGACCATGAAACCTAAATCTGAAAATAGATAAGTTAGAGAGGAGTTCTTCAAGTTGTATTTCAAGAAGATAATAAAGTAAAAGATAGATAAGTATGTGCTAATAAAGTGATTCAAGGTATGAAATTCACATAAGATGGAGAGGACTCCTGTGATAAGCATAATATGAGAAGATGAATGAGAATAATGGGAGATGAATAAAGTGGAACCTGAGTTAATCTTAGTCCAACCTATGTGTGTAAGAAGTGCTAATTTACAATCTTCATGACATATGAAAGAAATTAAGGGAGATGATCCATTTCTAATGAAGAAAATGTGGAATATGATGATATACTCATTGATAAGTGGTTGAGAAACATGATAACATGAAAGGACATGCATATGAATGATGAAGAGTTAATGAGAAAAGAGCAATGAGATGTGATAATATTAATAATTCCTATGCTAATTGCAAGAATTCCAAGCTGTAAGAGGTAAAATGATACATAAAAAGTGTAACCTTCATGAAAAAAAATAGAATTTGTTACCGTTTGCTAGTGACCCCTGGACAATGCTTCTTTAATGTAAGAAGTGTGTTTCCCTTTGTGTTCCTTTCTTTTTGAGGTGTATCTTACAAGTGGGCCTCATTCCACTTGGTACGTGTGGCATTGTTGTAATCCTAGGATGGTTATTTTGATATGATGTGTGATTTCCATGTACTATTGTGCAAAATATCTATATATTGTAATGAACATGGTTTTTGATCCTTCCAAGATTTAGGGGGATTTCTACTATATGTTCTTAGCTGGTTATGATATTGTGGAAGTGGATGAAACCAGGTTATGAGTTCTTTATAGCACATGTAGTGGATTCCAAGGTAATGAATCCTAGTATCAAGAGTGTATCAGTTATATATGAGTTAAAGATATCTATTAGATGAGCTATCTAGTGTTCCTCTCTAATAGATAGAGAGAGAGAGAGTTGATGTGGATCTTCCAAGTGTTGTTTGTGAAAAGAAGAATGATTCTATAATGTTATGTATGGTATGTTGATGGTTGGGCAAGACTGCATCAATGATCAATGGTTTGTTGATCAATAGACGTGTGTTACCGTGTTCCTTTAAAATAAACCTAGGACCGCGATATCAATGAATAAGAGTTAGTTGGATGACATAAGTTACATGGACATGATGAGTTTAGGTTATGTCATTTAGACTGACCAATGTATCAATAGAATTCATAAATAGGAGGAACAAAGTAATCAAGTTATGTTTTATAAGTTATGACAAGCTTTGAATGATGACATCTCAAAGCATTTCAGAGATGGTCAGTAACATGGTTAACATATTTCTAAACCTTAAGAATGTTGAAGCAACTATACTCATGTGTGTCAAGTTCAGAAAGAGTGAGTTGGGGGTTAAGTAGAGTATCCTCTTGGATGTTATGATGCATCTACTAAGTGTGTTGTGTGAATCCTAGGAAGATGAATACAATGCCATTACCCTACCCCCAACAAGGTCAACCAGGAAGTTATAATTGTTAATGATTGTAGACAAGTATGTGATTCTTAAACTAGACTGATGACCAGTCCATCATTAAGATGATTGAATAATCTTCTAAGAACATATGCCTTATTGTTCTTGACAATTAGGGGTTGCTCACCTGATTTATTGAGATGCTAATTACAACAATCATTAAAGTAGCATAGAGATGAAACCTTGTATAATTACGTCTGATAAGAGATATAGAATGTTTCATGTTGGTAAGATCTAACAAATATGACCTATAAGGGATGTGTGGTACAATATATAGAATAATTTAGGATGACATTTATAGTCCCAAGTTGAAATGTACTACCAGACATGTACAGGTGGCACAACAATTCTTATGTTGAACCAAGGTGACACATGCAAGAGTTGAGGGAGAAGAATATGTCTTCTATGAGAATGATGTGACATCACTAGGTGATGAAAGTAACAATGTGTAATATTGAGAATGTCATGCATGAGAAGTGTCTGTCTATATGTATCTTGGATTTCGGTGGTGAAATCCCTGTTAGGGGTTTATGGTTGTGAGACCCCTAACCTTGCTTAAATGGTTGAACATGCTTAATTACCATAATTTAATTCCTATAACCCTAATATAAGCTTATGATATGTTCTGGTATTATGTGACAAGCTGAAGTTTCAAATTTGGTCCAATTTGGACATTGTTTGAGCAAGTTATGGAATTTTATGTACATTCTAGACTTTTCTGTAGTTTACCCAATTGGGAGGTTTTCTTTGTATATTGTCACAAGAATTACGATCCTTATAGGTTTCCTTATAATTATATACTTTTTTGGGCTATGGGGATCCTAGTTGTTCTTGGTTTGGAGGTGTTCCTCTTCAAGGAACTTTTAGGGGTTTCCCCCTTTATGGATAATGATAACAGTAATGGTAAAGATAAGGATAAGGGTCAAGATAAGGATAAGGATAAAGATAAGGATAAGGGTATGGATAAAGTAGAGAAAGTGTAGGTGGTAAGTGTGGGGGGTGTTGAATGGACATAGAAGCTCTAGGCTATGGACACATTGTAAACTAATGGGCACCTCATGGTTAACCCCTTCCTTATCCATGAAGCTATATATAACCCTTCCTATATCCAAATAAAAAACATTTCTCACTACCTCTTTCCTCTAGATTAGAGAACCGACCTTGCTCTATTTAGCTATGGAACAAAGTGGTCTAAGGTAGAAGACAACCTCTTTTTGGAGAAGAAGATCTCCTAGAGCTCCATCTAGCCCTACCTAGGGTTTCTAAGGTCATCTTCTAGGGTTTTCGACCAAGGCAAGATGTTTTCTTCCTTCCTTATCCATTTTTCTTGCTCTTCTCCTTCCTTAGACCTTCCTCTAGGTGTTAAATCTATTTTTCCATGGTAAAAGTTGCTTTAGAGCTCAAGATCCTACCTTCCTTGCTTCTTCTTCTAGGGTTTTGATTCCTTGTGAAGAAGAGTGCCTACATGGCCGAGTTCAGAGCTTCCTCTTGGGTTTTTACCTTCTTGGCTCGAGTTTCATTTTTCTAGAAGTCTGTTATTCTCAGTAGAGGTGAGTTTTATAACCCTCTTTACTTATAATGGTTACTATAAGCTTGTTAGCTCACGTTTTTGCTTAAAAATGGCAATTTAAGCATTAAGAAGCTAAGCTTGTTTGAGATTTCAATTTTTATGGTGTTTCCTATTTTTTTTTCAATTTTAGATGAGCCTATAATCATGTGCACATTCTTCCTAAGGAAGTATATGACTTAGTTCAGGTTGGTATCACCACCTATGGTGCTAATCACCTATCAACCCAAAGTCCATATAAGGGTTTCTAGGTTATTTTCTCCTCTAAACACATGACTCGATGGTGTGGTCTTCATGACAACCGAAGGTGGTGACCAAGGGTTATGAACGATGATGTGAACTGATAGTCACACCTTAGTTCAGTGTTAGGCTCTCTTGGAATCTCAATGAGAAATGGTTGATTCTCTAATGATGCTATCAATCAATGATGACAATAGCTTAATATCCGATGGTATTAAACGAATATAGTGCTGATCTAAGAATCGACGGTGACTTAATGATCACAACTAATGGTGGATCAGGTCATCACCACATATGGTAAGTTAAGTATGTAGTTTTAGATTTGACTAAACCTTACACTGATGGTTCCTTGGTTCAATTGATCTGATATTTAAACCTATACTTTAATTGATAAATTTGAATAATGAACCCGATCCAAGAAATAAGATTGGATGCTTCAACATCCAATGGGTTAGAATGAAACTCATGATACTATATGTGGATCCTAGTAATGAGAACTTGGTGATTCAATATCATTAATTTGTTGTCTTACCTTCGCTCTTGGATAGTTATATTTGATAAATGACCATAATAAATGGGTGTCTAACTTCAATGTGATATAGTTTGTCATACCTAACCTTAATGTAACTAAATGATGGCGATTGGTTATAATCAGCCCTCTTGCATGATTCATGTCAAAATTAATTACACACTCTTGTGTTTAAACCACAATGTAGTGCTATTTGAATATTATAGTGCCTTTCCATAAAAATACCTATGGACACATAATTGCTGATGATCTTTTGAGCCTTATTTAAGGCATGGAATGATGAGGATGACCTTGCTATGAATAATGTGATGGTCTTAAATGACCTTTGGGCATGTTGAGCCCTGATTGAGGTGAAGTCCTTTTCATGTTCCAATAAGGGGTGAAACCCTATAAATTGTGATAAGAAATGGATATCTTGAAATGATATGATGATAATATTGTTCATTACAATGCAATGGATGATAGCATATGGTAATGTGATTAAGATCTATACTTCAAACATTTTATATCTTCTAAAATTGCAATGATTGTAAAATCTATAAAAATGAATTAGGGTTTGTTTGTTCATTTTTATGATGAAGCCTTAAGTCACCCAATTGAAAATAACTAATCAAGTATAACCCTAATCATGTAGTGCCCTATGCCACAGATCCATCTGAGTGTCAGCACTTTCCAGATGGTGAAACAAGTATTCCTAAGGGAAACTTGGAGCACATACTATTAATTATGCAGGGTACTTGTCATCCTGACTCCAAATGTTTGGGAGGATGACTGTGGTCTACCACGACTGGAGATTGGCTATGGTTGTGTCTCAGATATGTATATATGATAAGAATTGTGGACAAATGTGGTTGTACCTTAGATGGTAGGGTTTGTAATCCCACCTCCGTTCACTAGTGATGTGACATGTACCAAGGATGGACTAGGTTGTTAGCAGCTTGTCCTTATGTGTCACTGTGGCAGACCTGTACTGACCGGGGGCGGAGAAGATATTAGGAGTCCGACTCTTCCTAGATCTTGTATGACATTGATTTCAACGTAGCAGTGGTTAGTTGGATTTTGAGTGGTATCCTCAACTTTCTTAGGACAACGTAATAAAAGATGTAATACATCCGTATAGCATATCTATTTAGGGTTATGTACAATGCCTCACATTAGATGATAACCCTTGTTTGATCTTCTTATATAGAGATGATATATAGTACAATGAGAGATGATAGATATGCTTGTTCTGTAGATGTGTTCATGTTGTAAACCTATTTATGATGTCAAATATACTAACACTGCTATTTAATATTATGCTTCTAGGAATGCCTAGAACTGCTAGCCATGCCTATGTAATTAGAAATGCTTAAACTACTAATTATGCTTATGCAGTAAGTTGTGCTATGATGTTAGCTCTACTTATTATGTAGAGTATTGGTTCACTTTATTAAATATGCCAATATTGATAGCCATGTCATACTATTAGACATATAAATATGCTTATGCTTCTAGATTTCTTGTGTTGTTAGTAAGGCATATGATGATAGTCAGATCAATGATAATGATTTCTATTAGATTCAATATTATGAAACCTGAGTAGATATCCGATAAAATAAATGGATTTATCTGTTACCTATATATACATTGATAATTGTACTTGTTGCTAAGCTTATTTTCTTAATATGTTTAGCATGCTTGAATTGTTCAATCTACTCAATTGACTATTAAATACTCTAATTACTCAGTTATTTACTATTTAATATGATGTAATCAATATATGTTGGAGAGAGTTATATCTCTCGCTGGGATTGGGTCTCACCTCGTGAGTCACCACATTTTTTAGGTGAATGACAACAGTGACAACAGTATCATGACAGTGAGAATAATCTGAGGTGATAAACCCTAGAGATGGTTGTTTAGTTGTCTAGTGTGTCCTAGAGTTGTCCCTATACTCTCAAGTCAGGATGAAAATTTTGTATATGATGTTTTAATTGAATCGAGGTTTCTACAACATGTTGCTTCTTGTTGAATATGTGGATAGTGTACCTTTGCAAAGTTTATGTTGTAGCTAATGCTACATGGTAGTTGTAAAGAATATTGAGCATTTTGTGAAGTAAAGAAAGTTGCTGGACTTTTATATAAATGTTTCTGAGAAATTGATAATTATTGAAATTGGTTTTAATTTACCCCATTTTCTGGATTTGTGTTTAATTAAGGAGTAATTGTGTTTTGTTTTTTGAGTAATCTCATTTAGCATAACGGGCTCTCACAATTTTGCCCCCAAAATCCTATGTGAAAAAAGACAGGTACTTCCTACGCATCTCGTCCTATAACTCCCACATGGCTTCCTCCACTCCATAGTGATGCCAAAAAACCTTAATAAGAACTATATCCTTCTTCTTCATCTTCTTCACTCTCCTATCCAGGATCAACACAGGACCCTCCACATACGACACATCCTCCTCCAACTCAACCTCCATTTCATGAAACACTTTCTCTATATCCAGATGACACTTCCTCAACATGGAAACATGGAACACAGGGTGCAACCTATGCAACTACGATGGTAGCTCCAACTTGTAAGACACCTTCCAAACACGTGCCATAACAAGATAAGGTCGCATATACCTGAGATCCAACTTAGCTTTCTTACCAAACCTCAGCACACCCTTCCAAGTAGAGATCTTAAGGTACATGCGGTCTCCAACTTGGAACTCCAAAGGACTGTGACTGTTATCATCATAAGACTTCTCTCTATCCTAGGTTGGCTTCAACTATTACTGCATCACCCTGATCTTCTTTGTAGTCTGTTGCACTAATTCAGGACCCATAAGTTGACACTCTCCTATCGCATACCAACAAAGCGGTGACCGACAATGCTTCCCATACAAGACTTCATACGGTTCCATATCTATACTCCGTTGATAACTATTGTTGTAGGAAAACTCTGTTAAAATTAGGTGCACATTCCAACTTCCAAGAATATGGATGACACAAGCTCTCAATAGATCCTCGAAGATCTGAATGGTCCTCTATGACTGACCATCTGTTTGAGGGTGAAAAGATATGTTGAACCTCAACTGTGTACCCATAGATGTACACATACGCTCCCAAAAATGACTAGTAAAATGAGTATCTCTGTCATACACTATGGTAACTGGGACACTGTGCAGATGAACTATCTCATCAACATATATATGTGCTTGCTTCTGTACTGTATATGTCATCTTGACTGGCAAGAAGTAAGATGACATAGTCAACCTATCCACTATCACCCAAATGGAATCATGACCTTTGGATGTACTAGAAAGATCAACCACAAAGTCCATAGTAATATGATCCCATTTCCACTACGGTATAGGCAACGGTTGCAACATCCCTAAAAGTTTCTGATGATCAACCTTAACCTGTTGACAAACTAGATATCCAACCACGAACTCTGCCACATCATGCTTCAAAACAGGCCACCAATACATGTCCTTCAAGTTTTGGTACATCTTGGTACTTCCTGGATGCATAGTGTGACATCCCCGGATTTTCTAAAACTTAATCTAATGTGTGACGTCCAAATTGAAACCCTCACCTCAGCGAGAATCCCAATTTAAACACCCCATACTAGGCTAAGAAGAAGAAAATCAGAGGAAGTCAGAAGGAAATACAATCAGTAGCACATGTACATGAACAATAATAAAACCATACACACATGTTCACCATTCAACATATAATTACAACATGAATTGTTACAACATTTGATATTACATATTGAATAACAAACTTCTACATATACATGTACTACATCTAAACAACAGGATCTTAAGACAACAGGTCCACCTGTACATCAGCTCGCCACACAACTCTCAACTATCCTGGATCTTCAAGAGCATAACCACAACCTAAACAAAAAGATTACATGCGGTACACGTCAGCACAATATTTCATGAATATTGTACTGAGTACGCCTACGTGTCTTTTATATACCTCTCATCATATCTTGGCAATAAGATAAAACTAATACTTGGCAGTTATAGAACATTATAACAAAAAGCATATACTTGAACAAGAATGATTATTAACAAAAGAGAACACATGTTTTAAGCTTATTTCCATCATATTTCTCATGCATCTGCCCCTAGGGCTTTGATGTCTTTAGGCCTTATGATCTACCACCAAGTGGTTTGTGATCATTATACATGTGATCTACTCCCTAGGAGTTTGTGATCACTTTTTGAGCACTGTGTGCTTTCATATATATGATGTATCAGATATCTTATGTTTCATGTGTCCATAGCCATAAGTACAAAAAATCAGGCAACATATCATACCAGAACAATCATTTCATCCAATACCGTATGCCAAGTATTTTACTATGCATATAACACAAGCATATTGAATAATAAGCCAAGTAAGAGGTAATGGTGTACCTTCCAAAGAGATAGATCATACGAAACACATTCCTGATGTCATCTATATCCTTGATCAAACTTGATTAAGACAAGACCATGTATTATCATCAGGTTCTCATCCTATTATATCTCATCTTAACCCTAATCGTGTTCATATTAGGGTTTGCTTTATCTCATCCCATCATTACTTGCATTCTTATCGTAGAATTATTTTACAGATGTCATTTTCCAGATTATGATTCATTATCAAAGTTCATCATCTAACATATTAACATTATGTCACACATTAACCCTGGGTTACATGCATTACTCAAATTAGGGTTTATATCACATTAAGAGCAAACATCATTGTATAACATGGATTGTGTGTATCTAATTGATATCCGATTTACATATTAGCTTCATATTACTGATATAAACCTACTCTGTAAATTTCATCATTTATTGATCTTGCATGTATTTATTACATTTTACTTTGGGTTATTAGCCCTAATTATACATATTAATCAAATTACATGATTTCGTACATCAACATGAACATATCTGACATCATATGCATTGTAAACATTATTATAGACATACTGACATTTTATCATGATTTTAGGCCATTGTTTGATATTTATTATCCATCAAAGGAGCATTACACATCTTACATGAAATCACTGAGATTAATGCATAAAAAGCCTGATATTATAGTTTCATCTTGTTTTATGCATTTTTCTGAGAATTTTGGTATATTATTTGTATTTTTCAGACATCAGAGCTATTTTCTATGAATTATATACGAACTGGGAATTTTTGGGACTTTACCTTTTTTGGGCCAATCAGGCGTCGCCACGTGTCCTGTGAGAGGCGCGACTCATCTCATGAGCTTGGTGCTGAGCCGGCCGGTCTGACCTGGGCCAGCTAGGTTTGGTCTGGGTTCGGTCCAAAGCAACATACCCGATCCTCCTTTCTTCCTTTCTTTCTCCGTCTCACGACGCTTGCGTGCGTCGTCTACTGGAACAACGGTCGCCGCTGGGGCTAGGGCTCTGTGGAGCTCCTCTGCGGCTACATCCGTGAGTCCTCCTCCTCTAGCCTCATATCCTCCAAGCGGGCTCACATAAGTAGCCTCACAACTCCAGATCTGCCTCCCGGTGAGGACGCCGCCGTGTGTGCTTAGTTCCGGCGAGCAAGATGATGGCATGAGGATGCTCCCTGCCATATGCTTTGGCCTCCAGCAGCTTCGTCCATGACCTCTAGACTCCCACAGTAGCTCGCATCCTAGGGTTTGGTTGTAGATCTCGACCTCCGCGAGGGCGCCGCCGTGGTCTTTCTGTGCGCCGCGTGTGGCTCCTGGCTTCAGCGCCATCGCTGCGGTGAGATCCGGAAGGATCTCCTTCTCGCATGACACCTTCATGCATCTGAGTCCCAAGTGGGGCTCAGTTCTCATGGCTGCCACAAAGAACGACAAGGAACTGGCGCTCCCCACCTATGTGTGAGTCCACGAGGATCTGCTCTCATGGAATGCCGGCGTGCGTGAGAGCCACTACAAAGCTCGGTCTCCGACTGAATGCTGTTGTGCGGCTGCTCTCCGGCCAAAGGCAGACTATGAGGTCTTCTCCTCGTTCCGCTGCGCCTCTGATGGCTCCTCCATGCAGCTCCGTGCGAACAAGATCCTGTCTGACGCCCGCTTGTGAGTTCATCACGGGGCTTGATTCTGGCCGTCGTGATCCTTCTCGCGGTCGCAGTTGCTGGCAACAGAGAGATAGCAGTGGGGAGGTCTCATTCTCTCGCTCTCCAACTACCTAATGCCTGAAAAGATCGTCTGACTACAGGCCACGGTCATCCAAGGAAAAAGAGTTCCCTGATCTTATCACGCCATGATTGACGATCGTGGTTTCATGGGGGAATCACTTGCCTCATCTCATCAATTACATAACTGCAAGGTGGGGGACACGACCAATCATCTAATTCTACTCATACACATCATTTAGATAAGGCTACATAGTGAATCTGTAGCTCCTGAAGTTTGGGGTGCGTGACATCAAGATCAGATCCTAACGTACTATATTGAAATGTTGTCCATCAGTCACCAACAAGACTAAACATTTGTTCATATTCTAACATGTATATCTTCTTCGCAAAACATACAATAATTATGTAACATTGGGCATAGCGTTGTCACCACTTAATAATACCCCATACCATTTTGGTGCCAATAATTCACTTGCTTGATCGACCAACAAATTAATCCAAAAAGGCACATACTTAAGGATCATATTATTAACATCAACGACTTCCAATCTTTACCAATCTAGTTGAAGTGCCTTCACATGATCGAAAGTCAAAAGTTCACTCCATCACATCCTACACGTCTTAAAAGAAATTCCGTCCTCAGAATGAAGCCAAAAACCCACTTTGTCACATCATATACATCTTAAAAGAACTTTCGTCCTCGAAAGTAAACCATACTCATACTTCCAGGAAAAGCCTTATCTTGCCTTCATCCACATGTAGGCACCATTCTATGTACAACATAGTCAAAAGCTCTAGAACTATGTCCCAGCTATTAGGATGTTTTCAAACATCTAAGGCGATACAAGGGTGAACCACTCATCATATATCATGGTTTAGGAGCTTAGGCTACATCATGACGTATCTCATATGTTAGGGTTGCATCTTTATTTTTAGCCATGCATTAAGGTTCCCACATCATATTACCTTGTTCTAAAGGAGTTAACTAAGATTATCTCATACATCAAGGTGTCATCAACATTTTATTGAGCTAATTATTAGAACCTGTTCAACATTAACATATGCCTTTTAGGTGGGAGTTAACTAAAGTTAACCCACTTTATCCAACTGATCATATCAAGGTGTCACCATGATTATATTGTGTTATTTGTTACAACATATTCAACATATTTGTTAAGCACTAATATTAACACCTTGTATGTCATATGTCAATAATATGATTCTACATCACTTTCATGTTTGGTTACAAACTTTGTTAGTGACTTCATCACTTGGTTAACCAACTAGATCACATTATCATCATCCTTCATGTATATGGTTAACCATTTATGCCTTGATATTTATTAAACCATCTCTAGGTTTTCCATCATGTCATGATCATATATCACATCCCAATATATATATCTCATGGTTGTGCTAAACAAACTTATGTGAGTGGATTGTTAAACATATATCAAAACTTTATCTAGTCCAACTGAGGTTCTCCTAACCCATATCAGAGGGTAGTGCCACGCTCAGTCTCTCTGAGCTAACTCAACTCTATGAGTATCTCATATGCATATACTTTATCTTTCTTCTCGGTCTAGGGTTCTCAGATTACCTCACTGGCATTAGTGATCAACTTCATAAGATCTAGCCACAAAGCACAAACTGAAACATTCTATGACATTCTCTTCTCAGCTTTTACCCGTGAAACATGGTTACCCAAAAATCTCTTATATACACCACTAGATTCCTATATGGGAAACCACCAACCCGAGCACGAGGCTTCTCAAAAACTAACATAGCTACCTCCTCCAGGGTCTTGGGCTCTCTCCCTCACCCAGATGGCGGGCACTCATATTCAAGTTCACATATGCACATATATAACGAGCCTCTCTCTGTCTCTAGGGTTTGGTCCTCCCAAGGACATCTAGGGTTCAACAGGGCTATATGAATCATGCATAAAGCAACTCATCTCAATCACCCAGGAGTAGTCTAGTTTAGGACATAACATATCTCATATCGTGGAGTCTAGGTTCTCTGACCTTCTCCCTGTGGGTCTCTCTCTCTCTTGAGCTAACCCCAAAACTGGTCCTAACACTAGAGGTCCTCCTTCGTAAAAGAGCTTGAGGCTCTTGCTGACTCACAACCTTGTCTTAACTTAAATATCTTATCTCATAAAGGAACTCATACTTGCATCATAAAAACTTATCTCAAGTCCTCAAAACTGAACTTAAGTCCTCAAAGATAAACACAGATCATCATAAACCATCTTATGTCATCTATGTAAGACTTACATCATATCATCAAAACTCATATCATCTATTCCATCTATCATATATATATATATATCCAAAAAGGCTCTAGACATCTAATCTAGAACTACTCTCTCTTCTAGACTGATGTCATCACTTTCACTTGAGTTGCATGACCACCTCCTACTCATACATGTGTGGGGACACATTTTGTAATACATATACATATTAAAATATTATATAGTTTTTCTCCGATAAAACAAACGTCAGAGAAAACTATCGAGGTTCGATCCGTTTGGAATCAAAAACCAAATCCTAAAAACGAGTGTCCCACACATAGTAGAGAGTCCAGTGTCATGAAAACTAGTGAAAAGGGTGAGAACATGGTGTAGACTAGTGTAGCTACTCTAGACAACATGCGCAATATGTCTAGGGTTTCTCTTCCCTTGATGCACGTCATTTCCAAGTAGTGCAACGTCCCATACCGCTGCACTACAAGGAAAGGATGACATCTAAGGACTTGGTACTCACAAGCACCAGTCTAGACCTAGTTCTCGGACATCTAGGTTCTAACCTGGAGGCTAGGTCAGATCTAGTCTCTAAAAGACGACTAATCTAACCCTAAAGATTATTAAGTTCAAGGTCCTTTAGTTTTGTGTTGCATAATGAGAAAATGTCAGGCTTTGCTATTGTTCATGCTCTGATACCACCTGTGACGTCCCCGGATTTTCTAAAACTTAATCTAATGTGTGACGTCCAAATTGAAACCCTCACCTCAGTGAGAATCCCAATTTAAACACCCCACACTAGGCTAAGAAGAAGAAAATCAGAGGAAGTCAGAAGGAAACACAATCAGTAGCACATGTACATGAACAATAATAAAACCATACACACATGTTTACCATTCAACATATAATTACAACATGAATTGTTACAACATTTGATATTACATATTGAACAACAAACTTCTACATATACATGTACTACATCTAAACAACAGGATCTTAAGACAACAGGTCCACCTGTACATCAGCTCGCCACACAACTCTCAACTATCCTGGATCTTCAAGAGCATAACCACAACCTAAACAAAAAGATTACATGCGGTACACGTCAGCACAATATTTCATGAATATTGTACTGAGTACGCCTATGTGTCTTTTATATACCTCTCATCATATCTTGGCAATAAGATAAAACTAATACTTGGCAGTTATAAAACATTATAACAAAAAGCATATACTTGAACAAGAATGATTATTAACAAAAGAGAACACATGTTTTAAGCTTATTTCCATCATATTTCTCATGCATCTGCCCCTAGGGCTTTGATGTCTTTAGGCCTTATGATCTACCACCAAGTGGTTTGTGATCATTATACATGTGATCTACTCCCTAGGAGTTTGTGATCACTTTATGAGCACCGTGTGCTTTCATATATATGATGGATCAGATATCTTATGTTTCATGTGTCCATAGCCATAAGTACAAAAAATCCGGCAACATATCATACCAGAACAATCATTTTATCCAATACCGTATGCCAAGTATTTTACTATGCATATAACACAAGCATATTGAATAATAAGCCAAGTAAGAGGTAATGGCGTACCTTCCAAAGAGATAGATCATACTAAACACATTCGTGATGTCATCTATATCCTTGGTCAAACCTAATTAAGACAAGACCATGTATTATCATCAGGTTCTCATCCTATTATATCTCATCTTAACCCTAATCGTGTTCATATTAGGGTTTGCTTTATCTCATCAAGATGTTCCCATCATTACTTGCATTCTTATCGTAGAATTATTTTACTGATGTCATTTTCCAGATTATGATTCATTATCAAAGTTCATCATCTAACATATTAACATTATGTCACACATTAACCCTGGGTTACATGCATCACTCAAATTAGGGTTTATATCTCATTAAGAGCAAACATCATTGTATAACATGGATTGTGTGTATCTAACTGATATCCGATTTACATATTAGCTTCATATTACTGATATAAACCTACACTGTAAATTTCATCATTTATTGAGCTTGCATGTATTTATTACATTTTACTTTGGGTTATTATCCCTAATTAGACATATTAATCAAATTACATGATTTCGTACATCAACATGAACATATCTGACATCATATGCATTGTAAACATTATTATAGACTTACTGACATTTTATCATGATTTTAGGCCATTGTTTGATATTTATTATCCATCAAATGAGCATTACACATCTTACATGAAATCACTGAGATTAATGCATAAAAAGCCTGATATTATAGTTCCATCTTGCTCTATGCATTTTTCTGAGAATTGCGGTATATTATTTGTATTTTTCGGACATCGGAGCTATTTTCTATGAATTATATACGAACTGAGAATTTTAGGGACTTTACCTTTTTCGGGCCAATCAGGCGTCACCACGTGTCCTGTGAGAGGCGCGGCTCATCTCATGAGCTTGGTGCTGAGCCGGCCGGTCTGACCTGGGCCACCTAGGTTTGGTCTGGGTTCGGTCCAAAGCAACAGACCCGATCCTCCTTTCTTCCTTTCTTTCTCCATCTCACGACGCTTGTGTGCGTCGTCTACTGGAAAAACGGGCGCCGCTGGGGCTAGGGCTCTGCGGAGCTCCTCTGCGGCTACATCCACGAGTCCTCCTCCTCTAGCCTCATATCCTCCAAGCGGGCTCACAGAAGTAGCCTCGCAACTCCAGATCTGCCTCCCGGTGAGGACGCCGCCGCGTGTGCTTAGTTCCGGTGAGCAAGATGATGGCATGAGGATGCTCCCTGCCATCCGCTTTGGCCTCCAGCAGCTTCATCCATGACCTCTAGACTCCCACAGTAGCTCGCATCCTAGGGTTTGGTTGTAGATCTTGACCTCCGTGAGGGCTCCACCGTGGTCTTTCTGTGTGCCGCGTGTGGCTCCTGGCTTCAACTCCGCCGCTGCGGTGAGATCCGGAAGGATCTCCTTCTCGCATGACGCCTTCATGCGTCTGAGTCCCAAGTGGGGCTCAGTTCTCACGGCTGCCACAAAGAATGGCAAGGAACTGGCGCTCCCCACCTGTGTGTGAGTCCATGAGGATCTGCTCTCATGGAACGTCGGCGTGCGTGAGAGCCGCTACAAAGCTCGGTCTCCGACTGAACGCCGTTGTGCGGCTGCTCTCCGGCCAAAGGCAGGCTATGAGGTCTTCTCCTCGTTCCGCTGCGCCTCTGATGGCTCCTCCATGCAGCTCCGTGTGAACAAGATCATGTCTGACGCCCGCTTGTGAGTTCATCACGGGGCTTGATTCTGGCCGCCGTGATCGTTCTCGCGGTCGCAGTTGCTGGCAACAGAGAGACAACAGTGGGGAGGTCTCGTTCTCTCGCTCTCCAACTACCTAATGCCTGAAAAGATCGTCTGACTACAGGCGACGGTCATCCAAGGAAAAAGAGTTCCCCGATCTTATCACGCCACGATTGACGATCGTGGTTTCATGGGTAATCACTTGCCTCATCTCGTCAATTACATAATTGCAAGGTGGGGGACATGCCCAATCATCTAATTCTACTCATACACATCATTTAGATAAGGCTACATAGTGAATCTACAACTCCTGAAGTTTGGAGTGCGTGACATCAAGATCAGATCCTAATGTACTATATTGAAATGTTGTCCATCGGTCACCAACAAGACCAAACATTTGTTCATATTCTAACATGTATATCTTCTTCGCAAAACATACAATAATTATGTAACATTGGGCATAGCGTTGTCACCACTTAATAATACCCCATACCATTTTGGTGCCAATAATTCACTTGCTTGATCGACCAACAAATTAATCCAAAAAGGCACATACTTAAGGATCATATTATTAACATCAAGGACTTACAATCTTTACCAATCTAGTTGAAGTGCCTTCACATGATCGAAAGTCAAAAGTTCACTCCATCACATCCTACACGTCTTAGAAGAAATTTCGTCCTCAGAATTAAGCCAAAAACCCACTTTGTAACACATAGCATACATTGACGAATGATCCTCCTCAAGAACCAACTTCCTCAAACCATCACATCAAGAACCACTGTCCTGTTGTGAAAGAAAATTGTCCCATCATTAGCCTCATGGAAACCATCATACTTCTTACTGCCAAACTTTTTCCTGATATTATGTATCACGGTATCCACCTATTGTGAATCTCTGGTCTACTATATCAAAGTAGGCTTCACCTATAACTACACTAACAAGCCTACCAACAAGGAGACCTCCAGATATACATTCACTTGACGCAACAACACTAACTTTCTCGCTTATGGAACACCAAGGAACATAATTGTAAATTATCTGTAGATGATGAAGTAGAAGACTTGCTGATCAATGCATCAACCACTACATTAGCTGTGATGAATGATATTAAACCGATAGTGACATCGCACAAAACTATGTGGAAATAACCATTAGCAACAGATTATCAAAAATCAGTAAAAATTTAAACCTTTTACTAAGAGATCCATTACTAGGAAACTCTTTACACAAAGAACCAAAGCCAAATATATGTCATGGTTCACTTCATATATACATCATTCCATGGCATTGAAATAATATGAGATATCTTTTGCTTTACCAAAACATATACAAAAGCAACATTATATGTAGAGCGTTCTAGCCAAAATGTTAGATCGACTATAATTGTTTTTACGCACTATCTCCGAAGGATCTCAGAGTACAGGGAGGACACATAGGACTCTATTTCTACAAGACACATAACATCACACTCAACTTGAGTTGTTACTACTGTCCTTGCTACTGCTTCCTGCTATCTATTGCACAATCTCTACCTCCTTGTTTACATCCACCTAAAAAGTGTGGAAACACACAGGGTGAGATCCATATCTCAGCGGGAGATATAACTCTCCACCAACAATATTATTATCACAAATAAATCTTCATGAAAGAGAGTAGAAGAAACCTTTATTGAATTTAAACACTTATAACTACTTGTTATATGAAGAGTAGAGCAATCTCATCATTTAAGTAGTTCAAATATCTATGACTGAGCAATAGATCATCTAATCACTTATAGAAGGAATATGAAGAACATGTATAACATTTATCAACTATGACATACAGAAGAAATTATAGCCTCATTCAGTGTTTTTGTATTCGATCCTTAAGTAAATATGCTACACGGATGATTACATATTTCAACAATCAATTAAATACCATGAGGAGATGAGGTATACCACTCATGCTTCAACCAACCTAAATTAGGTAGAATCATTGCCATACAAGGTCCATGGAAGAGCCAAACTCCATAACCTCTCCTTTCTCAATCAGTACGAGGTCACTGGTAGTGACATTATAAGTTAAACTGCAATTTAGCTAACTTGGGTATATAGGCTCAATGCTAGAGAGATATAGCATGTAGTTGTTCCTTTATCAGGGTATGATCCGTAGTCAATCCTAATTGTATTATTGAGTCATTGCATGTAGCCACACTCTTATCAGGGTATGGTCCGTAACCAATCCTGATTGCACTCTTGTTAGGGTATGAACAATGCCAATCCTAATGTTTAAAGGGAGTAAGGAGATACTTGACTTACACCCTCGCATATGCGAAAATATGCACTCTGAGTAAAACTCATTTCAACATCCAGTAAGTTATAACACTGAATGGATCTATGGCTAGGGCAAACTACATTATTAGTTTTGCTTGAGAACTTAAGTGCATTACAACATGTTTTAGCATCAATCAAGTTAAAACATGATTTATAGATAAATGCTATAAAGAAAGGGGTAATACATTTATCAAGGAATCTTGTATTAATTGGAATACATCTTGTTACACCCATCCTGGGATCTCAATCCGTTTAACACATTACTAGGAATCTCATCCCCTCAACATTTTCATTATCATGATCACATGTTTTGGGTATCAAACCTTCAGTACATCATTAAACAGTATCACATCTTACCAAGAAACAATCATCTCTAGGTCATCAGACCCATATATATATATATATATATATATATATATATATATATATATATATATATATATATATATATATATATATCTGTGTGTGTGTGTCATAGTTTTTGTACAAGTATTTCATATGGCTCACAAGGCCTATATAATCTGTCTCATGCTAATCATCATAGCTCATACCTGGCTAAGCTCATCATATCATATTACCTACATGGTTAGGATTTCATGGTAAAATCAATATCAAGTAAATATCATCACCATGCCATAAAGAGAATCATTCAAATTGCAACCCTCTCATTATTAGGGTTAGGGTTTCCCCTTATAGCTTATTAGGGTTTTTAAGTTCATATTTAACAACCAAACCCTACATCATAAGATCTTATTTTATTGCCATAAGTATTCAAGCATACTTAATTACTCTCATCAATTATCATCAATTGATTATCAACATGAAGTATTACCTTTCTAATTTGAGTAGTATAAGTTTCTCTCTCATCCTTAGTAGGATACTAATTTCAACATATTTATTACATTGGCTTGACCCTCTTTAGGGTTTATCAGCCTACACTTATCAAAGTGTATCCATCTCATTACTTCATAGTGTTTCAATTGATTATCATCATGTGATGACCTACACTCATCAAGGTGTATCGGCCTACACACTAACCCTTGTGTCGTCCTAGAGACATTCACTTGTGTTGGCTTAAGCTCCTCACTTTGTGTCAGGTTAGACACATTTATCGGCCATGACACTCTTCACTTGTGTCGGTCTAAATACCATTATCACTTTGTGTCACCCATGACACTATCACAATTGTTGCCCATGGCACATCATAGTGATATCGGTTAAGAAGTTCTTAAGGTGATATCTGTAATGGATCGAATCATGGTGTATCACCTTCACCATACCTTGGTGCATCACCTTCTTCACACTTTAGATTAATTTTTCACCACAGTTAAGCATAACATCTTGACCTCACTTTAGGGTATCAGCCACCCTATCACTTTGTGTGTCATCCATAGTATAGTCTAGGGTATTGGCCACACTGTCATCTAGTGTATCATCCATAACACCACCTATTGTGTCTCCCTCGCTATCACCAAATGATATCCTCTAGGTTTTTGATACATATCGGGTTCTAGGGTTTTGATAGTATTGGGTTAGACATCATCAACACCCTTATATACTTTCACCTATCAAGGTACCAACCTCACTACTACTTGGTGTGTCATACATGACTTCAAGGAGTGTGTTTCCCACACCTTCACATGGTGTGTCATCCTTAGACTCAAAGAAGTGTGTCGCCCTTAACATTGGTGTCGGGTTAGAGGGGTGTCGGGTTGCTAAGGTTAGGACATATCGGGTTAGCCCTATTAACTTCATATCTTCACTCAAATTTCAAGATATCGTCATGCCTCCATCCTTAGACTTAGATGATAGGCTATACAACTGTAAGGATGATTTTCCTTCACATGTAACAAACCGGTAAGGAGTTAGGACTCCATGTGTATCGAGTTTCCCCTCACATAACCCCATATCGGGTTAGGGTTTCTTAAACCAATATCTGTTTGTACATGGGAGATTCCATCATCTTCAAGATTTAACCCTTAGTCCACTAACATTCTAGTACATGGAAAACAACCCATATATCCATTAGATCTCATAAATCATTATTCAACCAAGGAAAGTCGAAATTGAAAAGAAGTCACCAAGTATTGCATGATTGAAGGTGAATAAAAATAGAGTTGAGTGCAAGTTATATAACACACCTCAAGATCACCATAAGAGATTCAAGATCCAAAGATAAAAATTCCCAAGGTTGAAGATGACTTATAAAAAGTCCAAGACTTAATCACAACACTTCTATATGAAAGAAGATACCATAGTTAGGAACTTGATGAAGGAGAAGAGAAAGAAAGGAACCATGATCCAAGAAGCATAGTCAATCTAAGATTGAAGATAAACATGGATTCACCATAGGGTTGATGCTCTAAATCCTTCCTCTTCCTCAAGGTTCTATGGTCATCCAACAAGAGAGGGATCATATGAGAGTCAAAAAGTTTCACTAGTAGGTGAAAACAGAGGCATATATAATTCATGTTCATGAGAGAGAGATTGTATGTGAAATGTCACCACCATATGCACTTAGGTGAGATGTGTCCATGCATGGTGACTCCATTCATCCATAATTATCTCATCATGCAAAACTTATGAGGACAATCCAAAGATGAGATATCGGCCATTGGGTATATTGTTTGATAAGATATCACAACCCAATATCAATTTTCATGTAAACCGATATCCTTCACCTACTTGAGGTGCTTATCCTGATATGAAATACTTAAAAAAAGTTGCTAAACCAATATGGGACCTCCTATATGGCTTCCAAGCCGATAGGTACTCCCATATATACTTCACAACTCGACACAACCCCATCTTGGGTTCAAGACACTCATCACTCTTTGGCTCTTTCACCACTAAGAGTGCTATCAATCCACCAAGACTCAAATAGGGCACCCCCTCCTTTATCTCTCCTCTAGATGATGCTAAAAGAGAGAAGGGACACTCCAGAGGTGATAATTTGTACATCAACCCCACTTTTTGGGTAAATTGCAATTTGCACTAAAACTATCATATAAAGCACAAACAATTTACAAACAAGATCAAACTTGAGAATTAAACTCTCCTTAAGTCTTAATCACTTTTCAAAAGATTAAGACAATGTTCTAAGCAACTTACTTAGGAAAAACTTCTAGAGTTACCATGAAACCCAATTCAGGGGTGTTACAAGTTATCAACCCCCAACAAGGATTTTGTCCCTAAAATATCAAGAGAAAAGAGAAGGGCACTTCCTCCTCATCTCTTCCTCCAGCTCCCATGTGGCTTATTCAATGCCATGATGATGCTAAAGAACTTTCATAAGCACTATGTCTTTCTTTTTCAACTTCTTGATTCTTCTTTCAAGAATCAACATTGGACCTTCCACATAGGATATATCTTCATCTAATTCTACCTCTACATGTTGTAATATAAGCTCTGTATCAGGGTGACATTTTCTCAACATAAATACATGAAATATTAGATGTAGTCTGTGTAACTCAGGTGGTAGTTCCAACTTATAAGCTACCTTTCCAACACGAGTTATCACCAGGTAGGGTCCCATAAATCTAGGAGCCAACTTACCCTTCTTCCCAAATCTGAGAACACCATTCTAAGGAGAAACCTTGAGATACACTATGTCTCCTACTTAGAATTCTAAAGGTCTACGATGATTATCAACATATGACCTCTGTCTATCCTATGCTGCATTTAACTGTTGTTTTATTACTTTAATCTTTTTCAGTTGTTTGTTGCCCAAGTTCAAGACCAACAAGTTGGTATTCTCCTATTTCATACCAGCATAATTGATTTCTACAATGTCTACCATACAACGCTTCATATGGTGCCTATGGGTGGAATGTAGTACTAAACTTTAACTACGTACCCACAGTTGTGAGTAATCGCTCCCAAAAGTGACTTATAAACTGAGGACCTCTTTCAAACACAATTTTTGTTGGGACTCCATGCAACCACATTATTTCATCTGCATAAATTTGTGCAAGTCTCTCAGCAGTGTATGTTGTCTTCACAGAAAAAAATGGGCCTACTTTGTCAACCTATCAACAATCACCCAAATGGAATCATGACCTTTGGCTTTTCTAGGCAAACCAACCACATCCATTGTCACATGATCCCACTTCCACTGTGGTATAGATAATGGTTGTAATGTTCCTGTAGGCTTTTGGTTCTCAGCTTTAACTTGCTCACACACCGAACATCTCATAACAAACTCAGCTACATCATTCTTCAAACTAGGCCACCAATACATATCTTTTAGATTGTGATACATATTGGTACTTCCTAGATGCATAGCATACATAGATGAGTGAGCTTCTTCCATAAATATCTTTCTTAGTTCGTTAACATCATGTACCATGATTCTACCATGGTAACAAACTAACTCATCCTATGACTCATGGAAGCCATCCCGCTTATCACTGCCATATTCTGATCTGATCTACTATATCACAATATTAGCTTGTTGTTCTTCTTTGATTTGTTGTCTCAGCATAGGTTTCTCTTGCATATGTGCCAACAATTTGGCTAGCAAAGATACTTACAACTGTACATTCATCTTTTGTAAGGAGACTAGCATGTCCCTCTCATAACATACCAAAAAATTCAATTGTGCTTTATGTGTGATTGAAGATGAAGACTTTCTTCTTAGCACATCCGCCACCACATTAGCCTTTCCTGGATGATACTGAATTATGCAATCATAGTATTTGATTAGTTCCATCTAGCGGCATGGTCTCATGTTGAACTCTTGCTGTGAAGAGATGTCCTTCAGATCCTTTTGGTCTGTGAAAATATGACACTTCTCCCCGTACATGTAATGTCTCACAATTTTCAAGGCATGAATCACTGCAGCCAACTCTAGATCATGTGTCAGATAATTCTCCTCATGTTTCTTAAGCTGTCGAGAGGCAAAAGAAATCCCTTGTTTATGCTACATCAACACACATCCCAAACAATTCTTTGAGGCATCACAAAAGTCAATGTATCCGTTCCCTTGCTTAGGTAAAACTTACACCGGTGCACTGGTCAACTTTTCCTTCAACAACTAGAAAGAGCATTACACATGTCATTCCAAAAAAAAAGTAACATCCCTCCTGGTTAACCTAGTTAGGGGTAATGCTACAGAACTAAAGTCTTTGATGAACCTCATGTAGTAACCTACCAAACCTAGGAAACTACGAATCTCTGTTGGTGTCTTGGGTTGTTCCCATTCTAGAACAGACTCCACCTTTTTAGGATTGACACAAAAACCATTAGTAGATATATGTCCTAGAAAAGACACTTCTGAAAACCAAAACACACACTTGCTAAACTTAGCATATAGCTTGTGTTGTCTTAACAAAGTCAATGTTTGATGAAGATGTTGTTCAAGTTGTTGGCTATCTCAACTGTATATTAGAATGTCATCTATAAAGACCACTATAAATTGAGAAAGGAATGGCCAGAATACTCTATTCAACAAATCCATGAAAACGGTTGGTGCATTAGTTAGTCCAAATGACATAACTATGAACTCATAATGACCATACATTGTCCTAAAAGCTGGTTTAAGTATGTCATCCTCCTTAATCCGTAATTGATGATATCCTAACCTCAGATCTATCTTTGAGAGCACTATTGCACCAAACAACTGATCAAATAAATCGTCTATCCTTGGCAGAGGATACTTTTTCTTTATTGTCACTTTGTTCAACTGTCGATAGTTTATACATAACCTCATAGACCCATCCTTGTTCTTTACAAAAAGTATCAGAGTACCCCATGACGATGTACTCAGTCGAATAAAACCATTATCAAGTAACTCTTATAACTGTTTCTTTAATTATGTCGTCTCATCTGGAGCCATCTTGAATGGTGTTTGGGATATTGGTTGCATATCGCGAACTAGATTGATCTCGAGATCAATCTTTCGAGGTGGAGGAACATCAGGAAATTCCTCAGGATACACATCCTTAAATTCCCTGGAAACTATCACTTTTGGAATACTAGGACTTTCTACCTTGGTATCCACCACATGTGCTAAGAATGCCTCACACTTATGTCGCAACAGTCTCTTGGCTACCATTATTGATACTAGACATGTTGGAAGAATATTCCTATATTCCTGAAAGATCCATGTATCATCACCATATGTTAACATAGCTTGCTTGGAATGATAATCGAAGACTACCTTATACTTTTTCAAGGTGTCCATCCCAAGGTTTACATCAAATCCATGCATCTCAAGTGGTGTAAGATCCACTTGAATGGTGTGTTCTGAAAAATAAAGAACACAGGGGAACATACCTCTTGCAACATTGTGGAACCAACTAATGGAATTTCTAACAACAAATTATTCATTCTACGACTAACAGGCAAAAGATAGTTATTTATCGCTTCACAAGTGATAAAGGAGTAAGTAGCACCCGGGTCAAATAAAACACATATGAAGCAAGATGAAGACATATCAAAATGAAATAGCTCCATCTGACCTGTCATGACTCATGGATTGACTACCACCTCCGACTGGCTCATAAAATAGAATCTCATCCTTGCCTACTGCTGACCTCGTCCTTTGTTGCCTTGTGCAGATGAACCTACTTGAGATGCATGTCCCCATCCTCATCCTCCTACAACACTACTGAACTGTTGTCTCTGAGAGCCTTATTGACTCTACCTTGATTGTTGGGTTACCCCAATATCTCTTACTGGACAATCCCTCATCAGGTGTCCTATCTGCCCATACTTGTTGCATGTTTGCATCTCTTCCAGTGGCCTAGGCGACCCTGTTACTGACATTGATGCCGTGCTATGGGCTCCAATAGGTGGAAAACTACAACCTCTACCCTTACTTGACGTCCATTACGTATGAGCACTAAACCTTTGTGGTGTTGACGGTGCAGGAAACCTTTGTTTCTTGTAACTTCCGGACCTCTATCCTTGGAACTATACATGTCCTTTCCTAAAGTTGGCCTCACGTTTCTTGGTTACTAACCTTTCTATCCTCCTAAAAGATTCCAAAAATGTAGCAAATCTCTTTATATTCTCCAAAGAAGCTGCAAATATGGATAACTCAGTGTTCAGACCCTTCTCAAAATGTTGAGTCCTCTCTTGGTCTGTAGTAGCCATGTGCGAACTAAACTGCAAAAGCTGCATGAACTTAGCTTCATACTCATTGATCTCCATAGGCCCTTGCCTAATCCTCTCAAAATATGAGATTTTCTAATCTAGGTACATATGAGAAAAGTACCTACTGGTGAACTCGTGTCAGAATTCCTCCCATTCGACCTCAACATCCATCCTTTTCTCCTCTTTAATGGCCCACCAATGGCCAACACTTCCCTTCAATAGGTACACAACATGCCTACCTTGTCAGTTTCTGGGACGCTAAGGATCTTAAAATCTTTCTCTAACTCAGTGAGCCACAGATCTGCATATGTTGGGTCATCTATTCCATCATACTCTATATCTCCTACATGGTGTACCCGTTCAAAAGTCTTACCAGAACCCAAAGATTCTACATTGGGGACTAGTGCCTTATGTGGTGGTACTGGTATCATGTCTGCCATATGTGTTACTATTGTCATGAACTACCCAATGAGAGCATGAAAAGTAGGGTTCTCCAGCATAGTCTGATCCAGTTGGGGATTCTTAGGAACTTGTTCTTCTCTCTCCCGATCCCTTGCAGTTTCTCCTGGTGCAACAACATTTCTCTTACAACATGTTCATCATGTTCTCCAAACATCTTTATGCTTTACCCTTTCTTCTGCATAGGTAGAAGTCACTATAATATATACTGGAGGACACTAGAATAGACTCAATGATGTTAATCCTATGTCCCTGTAGACTCAGCAAACCTAAGGCTCTGATACCAAAAATTGTGACAACTGCTTTCAAGCTGATTGTGACATCACACAAAACTATGCGAAAATAACCATTAGCAACATATTACTAAAAATCACTAAAAATTAAAACCTTTTTAACAAGAGATCTACTACCAGGAAACTCTTTACAGAAGGAACCAAAGCCATATATACATCATGGTTCACTTCATACATATATCATTCCATCACATCGCAAGGATATAAAATATCAGTTGCTTTACTAAAACATATACAAAAGCCACATTATACATCGATGCATTCTATCCAAAATCTCATATTGATTATAAAATTATTTATGCACTATCTCCCAAGGACTTGAGAGTACAAGAATGACACATAGGACTCTACTTCTACAAGACACATAGCAACACACTCAACCTGAACTGTTACTGCTATCCTTGCTGCTACCGCCCACTCTCTGTTGCACGATCTCTACCTCCTTGTGCACATCTACCTCAAAAGTGTAGAAACCAATGGGGTGAGATTCATATCTCAGTGGGAGATATAACTCTCTGCCAACAATATTATTATCACAGATAAATCTTCATGAAAGAGAGAAGAAGAAACCTTTGTTGAATTTAAATAGGTATAACTACTTGTTATATGTAGAGTAGAGCAATCTCATCATTTAAGTAGTTCAGATATCTATGACTGAGCAATAGATCATCTAATCACTTTTAAAAGGAATATGAAGAACATGTATGGCATTTATAAACTGACATATAAAAGAAGTTGCAACCTCATTCAATGTTTTCGTATTCGATCCTTAAGAAAATATGCTACATGGCTTATTACATCTTTCAATAATCAATCTTAAGTCTTGAGGAAATGAGGTAAATTTCTCATGCTCCAACCAACCTAAATTAGGTAGCATCAGTTCCATATAAGGTCCATGGAAGAGACGGACTCTGCGACCTCTCCTTTATTGGTCAGTATGAGATCATTGGCAGTGACATTATAATACTGTTGGTATGTATGCCCATAGAGCAAGTCATATGATGATTGTAATGGGATACTTTGTAAATGATTTGAATAATCATAAAGGCAATTTCCAATCTATATGTTTAAACTGTTTCTGAGATGATGGTGTAACATGATAGATGTCTAAAGATTGTTTTACTCAATGACGTATGCTTTTAGGTTAAGGACCTAAACGATGAGATCATACGGATGTTAAGAGTATACATTCTTGTATAGTCCCTAGTCGGTTGTTATTGTGGAAATAACCATAGACATCAATAACACTAAAGACTAGATTGTGTGTTGGTTGATGACAGAATCTCATTAGTCATGATATGGTGATATCAAACCAAGCACATAGGTACTTGTTAGAGAACAAGGTACCAGACAGACCCACCGTGAGAGTGACACATGGAACCATGACTTGGTAGTCACAGTCAGCTCTCACAGTGATGGTGGTGAGTGTGATTCTTAGACCTGAAATCACTGCACTCAACACATGTCGTTGGGTACACTTTGACATCATCAAACGCAGTCCTGAAACATGGGTTGTTATAAAGGTGATGATTGGGTGGCTTTGACACATGGGGCTTTTGAGGGGTGAGTGATAGATATGGGATTTGTCCCTCCTGAGGGAGTTTGATATCATTGGCCACTTGATGAGTAGGATTGAGAAAGGCATGCGCATGCACGTGTGAATCAATATGTGATATTGATGTCATACACATCTCACTCGGTCTACTCTGAGATCAAGGAAATGAATGAACATTGACAGGATGACTGTTCCATGCCACGAGTTTATTCTGGATATCAGTGACAAAGGAATTATACATTCACTGTAACACCATTCACGGATTGTAGGATGAAAGTTGTTCTCCAACTTTGTACTTTCACTTGGGTAGCAATGATGTGTGACTAGGCACCGCTCTTTGCTTGTGAAGTCATAAGTGTTATGAACTTTCACTGCCAACGTGAAATGGACCTGCAGGGTCACACACATAGGATTTAACCTGGAAGAGGAGTTTTGTCCACAAGCAATGTTTAGATTGATTACTAAAGGAGTTTAGTAGTTCAATTAAACACTCAATTAATCGATAGCTCAATATCATAATGTTCAAGGTGTTGGACGCATTGATTGGAGTATCGGATTGATTGAAATCGCATTTGATTGATTCTACACAATCTGCATTCCCAACCGATCGGTTCATGTGATGAACCGGTCGGCTGAGGTTGCTGAACCGGTCGGCTCAATTGTTGAACCGATCAGCTCATGCACAGAGTGAAATGACCGGTTCAAGTGTTGAACCGATCGGTTCAACTGGTGCAATCGAGCAACTTGGGAAAGTAGGATTGGTGAGAAATTTCCTTTCGTTTCAATTGCCCAATTCGATTGGGAATAATATTAGTATTCGATACCAATTGGGAAAGAAACAAGGAAAGTCAATCGGGAACCAACCTGGAACCCCAACCAACCGGTTCATGAGTGAACCGATCGGTTCAAGGGTCCCAAACGATCGGTTCAGTGGTGAACCGATCGGTTCAGGTCCCCAACCGACCGATTCACTTGTGAACCGATCGGTTCAGGTTGCGAGATGGTTGCTTTTTGTGGAAAATCCTGAACCCTTCTACTCCTGCTTTAGTCCCGTATTGCCGGGCACAGAGAACCCTGTCCCATGACTCGCCTATATATATAGGGGTATTGGGGGCTTCTCAGAAAACAACTCAGTGCAAGTTGATTGCTCTGCAAAGTTGTCGTTCTATCTGGTTTTGGTAACCGAGAGAGAGCCCGAGCAAGTGCTTCCCGCAAAGGGAGGTGCAGCAAGGGAAGGACAACTACAGTTGCAATTGACAGCAGGAGAGTGTGTTGGTGACTAGTACATCAACAGGAGGGTGCGACTCCTTCCACTTCCTTGTGGGACAAGGAGAGTGGAGTTCCGGGTGGTCCGTGTGGACTACTTCAGAGGCGGGAGGTCACTGCCGCTCAGGAGGACAACTGTCATCCGATAGTCTGGTAGGAGGAGGAGTGTTCAGTCCCGGTTCGACCAGGAGCTGCACAGACACCGTCCAAGACCAGAGGTGAAGACTGTGCAAGGCGCGTGGTACTGTCGCCGAGCAAGCCTCGGGACAAGGTATGATTCACAAACCATCTTTCCTATTATATAGATGTTGACGCAATTCCTTTTGTTCTAGGTTTGGGGAGAAATTTTTTTTTTGTTTCCGCTGCTTCTCTGCCTCCTCCAAAACCCAACAGTGGTATCAGAGCCAGGTCAACCTCTCTATATTTTAGGATTATCGATATGATCGATTTTGGTTAGTCGCCTTTATTTATTGCATGCGATGCGAATAATATCGGCTTTATACATGTCCAATCCACAAATCCCTAATATACATATATGATATGTAATATTAATGCACTCGATACGCGTCGCCCTTAAACGAGTTTTGTGGTGGATGTGTAACATGATTATGGCCTATAAACCCCTATATCTGTGTGTGGTTGTGTGTGTGGTTGTTTGCATCTCGGTCTGCACACCGATTCCCTTTCTCATATTCCTGATGTAACTCGAAATAATTCGAGAATTCTTTTCCTACCGTTGCTCCCCCCAAATGTAACTCGGGGTTTCACAATTCAATTGTAAATAGGATAGATTTTATTTCCTGTTATGTCAAAGAACGGCAGACAACCTGAAGACTATCGGTTCAAGGAGTGAACCGATCGGTTGGTGATCCAGAAGGCCGGTTCGAGGAACGAGATGAGCGGGTGGCGACCTGAGGAGATGCACGATGACCGGTGTACCGATCGGCTGGAGGCGACAGTCGATCGGCTGGTGGCACCCGAACAACCTACCTGATGGCGAGCCGATCAGTCATGGAGATGAGATGATCAAACCCAGAAAGGTAGGCACAGATTTCATCTTGTACAGGTTGCATGTGATGTAGACCTAGATGACCGTGATTCCTCTTTGCTCGAGGAATCACAAATAGGATGGCCATAATCATTGATTTTTATCGTTTATGCATGTTTTCTGTGGGATATAGCATGTATATGATACGTACTATATATTGTGGTGATTGGATATGTATATGTATATAAAAACCAAATCCCTCATTAAATATTAAGGTTTTAGATGCCTTCCAAATGCGACACACGTGAAAAGCTTGATCGACCAAGTGTGGGCACGCCCTAGCGTGGTGCACCGTCTATCTCGTGGAAGCGTGAAGGATGAATGTGTGGGTCTGCCCTAGCAGGGTGCACATTCATCATGTTGGCTTTGGGTCAGACTTAACAAGGTGATCTAGATGGGATCTAGTACCTTGAGGCATGGAGATGATCATGGCAAGGAGTTGCATATGACATCTTTCAAGAGTTGTATATGATGCAATTGGCGAGATGATCATGGCAAGGAGTTGCATATGACATCTTTCAAGAGTTGTATATGATGCAATTGGCAAAAGTTGCCTACCTGAGAGATCTGAGTTGTGGGTGACAGCCCTAGCTGGTCCATGACTCAGAGGATTTTAGGATCTTGACCCACTAGAAGATTGTACGCTGCAATCTTACGAATTGATGGTGAGGGCTATCAATTTGAGTCAAAATAGTGGGAGCGGTAATTAATTAAAGGCCTAATTAACTATCGTCAAATTTTATTCAAATCAAATCAAAAAGGTTTTGACAAATGCAAATTTTCTCTTATAGAATGGCAAAAGAATCATCTTTTAAAATGGGCAAATTAATTGAGAATAAATTCCATAACTAGTTGAGGACTGTGAGAAGTGTTCTGCACAATCCAGATATACCAGGAGCCTTAGAATCCACTCTATGTACACTTAATGCGTTGGTGAAGAGGAAAGTAGGTAAGGGAGAGAAGTGTTCTCTCGCCAAACCAATTTCTTATACATGGAGAGGATGGAAGGAACAATGGAAGAAGAAGTTGGAGATAGAGATCTCTACTTCTGGTGTATACGTGATAGAGATTAACTTTACTACTTCTTTGTCATGGGTACTTGATACCGGATGCGGATCTCACATTTGTTCAAATGTGAAGGATCTTAAGAGAAGTAGGCCTTTGGGGAAAGGCGAGGTTGAACTACGTGTTGCTAATGGGGAAAGAGTTGCCGCCAGTGCCGTAGGAACCTATGAGTTAATTCTACCTAGTGGGCTAATAATAGAGTTGAAGAACTGCTATTATGTACCTGCCATAAATAGGAATATCATTTCTGTCTCTTGTTTGGACAAAGATGGATTTGAATTTCTTATTAAGAATGGAAAGTGTTCCATTTCTAAAGATGGGATCTTTTATGGCAGTGCCCCTATGTCTTATGGTCTATACTTGATAGACTTGGAGACAAGTGTATACAACGTAAACACCAAAAGGAAAAAACTCAATGACTCAAACAAAACATATCTCTGGCATTGTCGTCTAGGGCACATAAATGAGAAGCGCATTTCTAGACTCCATAAAGATGGTTATCTAGACTCTTTTGATTATGAATCAATAGAGACATGTGAATCTTGTTTGTTGGGCAAGATGACCAAGACTCCCTTTTCAGGTAAAGGTGAGAGAGCTAGTGATCTATTAGGACTCATACATACTGATGTATGTGGGCCTTTTAGAACAAATGCCAGAAATGGGTATCAGTACTTCATTACCTTCACTGATGATTTCAGTAGGTATGGCTATGTGTACCTGATGAAGCATAAGTCAGAAACCCTTGAAAGGTTCAAGGATTTCATGAATGAAGTACAGAACCAGCTTGGTAAAAGTATTAAGGCACTTCGTTCCGATCGAGTTGGAGAATACTTGAGCCAGGATTTTGAGGACCTTCTGCGAGCCCATGGTATTGTATCACAATGGACTCCGCCTGGAACACCACAACATAATGGTGTGTCTGAAAGAAGGAATCGCACATTGTTAGATATGGTGTGATCAATGATGAGTTTTGCTGATCTTCCAATTTCTTTCTGGGGTCATGCTCTTGAAACCGCCGTGTTTACACTTAACCGTGTGCCATCTAAATCGGTTCAAAAGACACCATATGCGATATGGTATGGGAAGCGTCCCGTTTTGTCTTTTATGAAGATTTGGGGCTGTGAGGCTTACGTTAGGAAAATGTTTCCTGATAAGCTTGGACCCAAATCCGATAAATGTTATTTTGTTGGATACCCCAAGGAAACGAGGGGATATTACTTATACCACCCTACTGACAACAAAGTGTTTGTTGCCAGGGATGCTGTATTCCGAGAGAGGGAATTTATTTCCAAAGGAAACAGTGGGAGGAAAGTAGAGCTTGAAGAGGTTCAAGCCCAACAAGAAAACATTGAACCGGTAGATGTACCAGCGGAAAATGTAGATTCACAAGGTGTTGTGGAATCTCAGTCTTCTCAGGTAACACAAGGACCTCGTAGATCTAGTAGGACTCGCCTTGAACCTGAGAGGTTTGGATACCTTGTAACTCAGGAAGGTGGAGAGTTGATCATAGATGATGATCCAACTACCTACGTAGAGGCTATGGAGGGACCAGATTCTGAGAAATGGCTAGAAGCCATGAGATCCGAGATGGAATCCATGTACTCCAACAAAGTATGGACTTTGGTGGAACCACCCGAAGGGGTAAAACCCATAGGGTGCAAGTGGGTCTTCAAGAAAAAGACCGACATGGATGGCAATGTGCAAACTTATAAAGGCAGATTGGTTGCAAAGGGATTTCGACAAATTCAAGGTGCTGACTATGACGAAACCTTTTCTCCAGTTGCCATGATTAAGTCCATCAGGATCATGCTTGCTATTGCAGCTTACTATGACTATGAGATTTGGCAGATGGATGTTAAAACCGCATTCCTTAACGGGAATATTCATGAGGATGTGTATATGAAACAGCCTGAAGGTTTTGTAGATCCAAAGAATGCCAATAAAGTCTGTAAACTGCAAAGGTCAATCTATGGATTGAAGCAAGCATCTCGGAGTTGGAATCTTCGATTTGATGAAGAAGTCAAAGTGTTTGGCTTTATTCAAAATGAAGATGAACCTTGTGTGTACAAGAAGGTTAGTGGGAGCTCGACTACATTCCTCATATTGTATGTGGATGACATACTTTTGATGGGGAATGATATCTTAGCCTTAGAGAAGGTAAAGACTTGGCTTAGGAAAACTTTCTCAATGAAGGACTTAGGAGAAGCATCCTATATTCTAGGAATTAAGATCTATAGAGATAGATCTAGAAGGCTTCTCGGACTAAGTCAAAGCACGTACATTGACAAGGTGCTGATGCGGTTCAACATGGAGAACTCAAAGAGAGACAACGTCCCTATGCTACATGGAGTTACCGTCTCTAGAGCTCAATGTCCCCAATCTTGTGAAGAGAGGGAGCGTATGAATGGGATCCCATATGCATCAGCCATTGGATCCATCATGTACGCTATGTTGTGCACACGCCCAGATGTCTCGTATGCTCTAAGCATGACGAGCAGGTACCAGTCAGATCTCGGGGATGCTCATTGGACAGCCGTGAAGAACATCCTCAAGTACTTGCGAAGGACTAAGGATCAGTTTCTTGTGTACGGCGGCGAGGAAGAGCTGGTTGTAAAGGGTTACACCGATGCAAGCTTCCAAACCGATAAATATGATTACAGATCGCAGTCAGGATTTGTGTTTTGCCTTAATAATGGAGCTGTGAGCTGGAAGAGTTCCAAGCAAGAAACAATTGCCGATTCTACTACAGAGGCCGAGTATATTGCTGCTTCGCATGCAGCAAAGGAGGCTGTGTGGATCAGGAAGTTCTTTTCTGAACTTGGTGTAGTTCCCAGTAGCTGTGATGCAATTGAGCTTTATTGTGACAATAATGGAGCTATTGCACAAGCTAAGGAGCCCAGATCACATCAGCGGTCCAAGCACATACTGCGGCGCTTCCATCTCATACGAGAGATCGTACAGCGAGGAGATGTGAAGATTTGCAAAGTACCAACTGAAGACAACATAGCTGATCCACTGACTAAGGCCCTTTCTCAGCAGAAGCATGATGGTCATGCTAGGTCACAAGGACTGCGTTTCCTTGGTGACTGGCTCTAAGTGCAAGTGGGAGTCTGTTGGTATGTATGCCCATAGAGCAAGTCATATGATGATTGTAATGGGATACTTTGTAAATGATTTGAATAATAATAAAGGCAATTTCCAATCTATATGTTTAAACTGTTTCTGAGATGATGGTGTAACATGATAGATGTCTAAAGATTGTTTTACTCAATGACGTATGCTTTTAGGTTAAGGACCTAAACGATGAGATCATACAGATGTTAAGAGTATACATTCTTGTATAGTCCCTAGTCGGTTGTTATTGTGGAAATAACCATAGACATCAATAACACTAAAGACTAGATTGTGTGTTGGTTGATGACAGAATCTCATTAGTCATGATATGGTGATATCAAACCAAGCACATAGGTACTTGTTAGAGAACAAGGTACCGGACAGACCCACCGTGAGAGTGACACATGGAACCATGACTTGGTAGTCACAATCAGCTCTCACAATGATGGTGGTGAGTGTGATTCTTAGACCTGAAATCACTGCACTCAACACATGTCGTTGGGTACACTTTGACATCATCAAACGCAGTCCTGAAACATGGGTTGTTATAAAGGTGATGATTGGGTGGCTTTGACACATGGGGCTTTTGAGGGGTGAGTGATAGATATGGGATTTGTCCCTCCTGAGGGAGTTTGATATCATTGGCCACTTGATGAGTAGGATTGAGAAAGGCATGTGCATGCACGTGTGAATCAATATGTGATATTGATGTCATACACATCTCACTCGGTCTACTCTGAGATCAAGGAAATGAATGAACATTGACAGGATGACTGTTCCATGCCTCGAGTTCATTCTGGATATCAGTGACAAAGGAATTATACATTCACTGTAACACCATTCATGGATTGTAGGATGAAAGTTGTTCTCCAACTTTCTACTTTCACTTGGGTAGCAATGATGTGTGACTAGGCACCGCTCTTTGCTTGTGAAGTCATAAGTGTTATGAACTTTCACTGCCAACGTGAAATGGACCTGCAGGGTCACACACATAGGATTTAACCTAGAAGAGGAGTTTTGTCCACAAGCAATGTTTAGATTGATTACTAAAGGAGTTTAGTAGTTCAATTAAACACTCAATTAATCGATAGCTCAATATCATAATGTTCAAGGTGTTGGACGCATTGATTGGAGTATCAGATTGATTGAAATCGCATTTGACTGATTCTGCACAATCTGCATTCCCAACCGATCGGTTCATGTGATGAACCGGTCGGCTGAGGTTGCTGAACCGGTCGGCTCAATTGTTGAACCGATCGGCTCATGCACAGAGTGAAACGACCGGTTCAAGTGTTGAACCGATCGGTTCAACTGGTGCAATCGAGCAACTTGGGAAAGTAGGATTGGTGAGAATTTTCCTTTCATTTCAATTGCCCAATTCGATTGGGAATAATATTGGTATTCGATACCAATTGGGAAAGAAACAAGGAAAGTCAATCGAGAACCAACCTGGAACCCCAACTGACCGGTTCATGAGTGAACCGATCGGTTCAAGGGTCCCAAACGATCGGTTCAGTGGTGAACCGATCGGTTCAGGTCCCCAACCGACCGGTTCACTTGTGAACCGATCGGTTCAGGTTGCGAGATGGTTGCTTTTTGTGGAAAATCCTGAACCCTTCTACTCCTGCTTTTGTCCCGTATTGACGGGCACAGAGAACCCTGTCCCATGACTCACCTATATATATAGGGGTATTGGGGGCTTCTCAGAAAACAACTCAGTGCAAGTTGATTGCTCTGCAAAGTTGTCGTTCTCTCTGGTTTTGGTAACCGAGAGAGAGCCCGAGCAAGTGCTTCCCACAAAGGGAGGTGCAGCAAGGGAAGGACAACTGCAGTTGCAATTGACAGCAGGAGAGTGTGTTGGCGACTAGTACGTCAACAGGAGGGTGCGAATCCTTCCACTTCCTTGTGGGACAAGGAGAGTGGAGTTCCGGGTGGTCCGTCTGGACTACTTCAGAGGCGGGAGGTCACTGCCGCTCAGGAGGACAACTGTCATCTGACAATCCGGTAGGAGGAGGAGTCTTCAATCCCAGTTCGACCAGGAGCTGCACAGACACCGTCGAAGACCAGAGGTGAAGACCGTGCAAGGCACGTGGTACTGTTTCCGAGCAAGTCTCGGGACAAGGTATGATTCACAAACCATCTTTCCTATTATATAGATGTTGACGCGATTCCTTTTGTTCCGGGTTTGGGGAGAAATTTTTTTTTTTGTTTCCGCTGCTTCTCTGCCTCCTCCAAAACCCAACAAATACAAACTACAATTTAGCTAGCCTGGGTATATAGGCTCAATGCTAGAGAGATACAACCCATAGTTGTTCTGTTATCAGGGTATGATGCGTAGTCAATCCTAATTGTATTATTCAATCATGGTATGTAGCCACACTCTTATTAGGGTATGGCTCGTAACGAATCTTGATTGTACTCTTGTTAGGGTATGGCCCAAAGCCAATCGTAATGTTTAAAGTTAGTAAGGAGATACTCGACTTACACCCTCGCATATTCAAGAATATGCACTCCGAGTAAAACTCATTTCACCATCCAACATGTTCTAACACTAAATGGATCCATGGCCAGGGAAAACTACATTTTTAGTTTTGCTTTATAAGTTAAGTACATTACAACATCTTTTAGCATCAATCAATTTACAAGCATTATAGATAAATGCTATAAAGAAAGGTGTAATACATTTTTTAAGGAATCTTGTATTAATTGGAATACATATTGTTACACCCATCTTGAGATCTAAATCCTTGAAAACATTACTGGGAATCTCTTCCCTTCAACATTTTCATTATCATGATCACAAATTTTGGGTATCAAACATTCAATTCATCATTTAACAGTGTCAACTCTTACTAGGAAGCACTCATCTCTAGGTCATCAGACCCATATATATATCATACTTGTTGTACGAGTATTTCATATGGTTCACAATGCCTATATAATCTATATCATGCTAATCATCATGGCTCATACATGGTTATGCTTATCATCTCATAATATCTGCATGGTTAGGATTTCATGGTAAAAGCAATATCAAGTAAGTATCATCAACATGCCATAAAGAGAATCATTCAAATTGCAACCCTCTCATAATTAAGGTTAGGGTTTCCCCTTGTATACGGTAACAACCAAACCCTACATCATAACAACTTATTTTATTTCCATAAGTATACAAGCATACTTAATTACTCTCATCAATTATCATCAGTTGATTATCAATATGAAGTATTACCTTTCTCATATGAGTAGTATAAGTTTCTCTCTCATCTTTACTAGGATATTGATTTCAACATACTTATTACATTGGCTTGACCCTCATTAGGGTTTATCATCCTACACTTATCAAAGTGTATCCATCTCATTACTTCATAGTGTTTCAATTGATTATATTCACCATGTGATGACCTACACTCATAAAGGTGTATTGGCCTACACACTAACCCTTGTGTCGACCTAGAGGTGACTTAAGCTCCTCACTTGGTGTCAGGTTAGACACATGTATCGACAATGACACTCTTCACTTGTGTCGGCCTAGATACCATTATCACTTTGTGTCACCCATGACACTATCACTTGTGTCACCCATGGCACATCAAACTGATATCGGTTTAGATGTTCTTAAGGTGATATCGGTAATGAATCATATCTTGGTGTATAACCTTCACCATACCTTGGTGCATCACCTTCTTCACACTTTAGCATAATATTTTCACTAGACTTAAGCATAACATCTTGACCTCACTTTAGGGTATCAAACACCCTATCACTTTGTGTGTTGGCCATAGTATACTCTAGGGTATTGGCCACACTATCATCTAGTGTATCGGCCATAGCACCATCTATTGTGTCTCTCTAGATATCACCAAGTGATATGGGCCTCTAGGGTTTTGATAGTATCATGTTATCCATCGTCAACACCCTTATATACTTTCACCTATCAAGGTACCGACCTCACCACTACTTGGTGTGTCGGTCATGACTTCAAGAAGTGTGTCACCCACACCTTCACATGTTGTGTCGGCCTTAGATTCGAAGAATTGTATCACCCTTCACATTAGTGTCGGGTTAGAGGGGTGTTGTGTTGCTAAGATTTGGGCATATCGGGTTAGCAGAATTGACTTCATATCTTCACTCAATTTTCAAGATATTAGCCTTCCTCCATCCTTAGACTTAGATGACAGGATAGAAAATTGTAAGGATGATTGTCCTTCACATGTAACAAACCAGTAAGGAGTTAGGACTTCATGTGTATTGGGTGTCCCCTCACATAACCCCATATCTGGTTAGGGTTTCTTAAACCAATATCAGTTTGTGCATGGGAGATTACATCATCTTCAAGCTTCAAAACTTCATCCACTAATACTCTAGTTCATGTAAAACAACCCCATATATCCATTAGATCTCATAGAACCATTATTCCACCAAGGAAATTTGAAATTGAAAAGAAATCATCAAGTACTACATGATTGAAGGCGAATAACAATAGTGTTGAGTTCAAGTTATATAAGCTGCCTCAAGATCACCACAAGATATTAAGATCCAAAGGTTCACATTCCCAAGGTTGAAGATGACTTATCAAAAGTCCAAAACTCAATCACAACACTTCTATATGAAAGAAGATACCATAGTTAGGAACTTGATGAAGGAGAAGAGAAAGAAAGGAATCATGATTCGAGAAGCATAGTCCATCCAAGGTTGAAGATGATCATGACTTCACCTTAGGCTTGATGCTCGAACTCCTTCATGTTCCTCAAGCTTCTATGGTCGTCCACCAAGAGAGGGATGATATGAGAGTCAAAAAGTTTCACTAATAGGTGAAAAGAGAGGCTTATATAGTTGAGGTTTAAGAGAAAGAGAGAGTGTGTATGTGAAGTGTCACCACTATATGCACTTAGGTGACACGTGTCCATGCATAGTGACTCCATGTATCCATAATTATATCATGATGCAAAACTCAATAGAATAATCTAAAGATGATATTTTGGCCATTGGATATCTTGCTTGACAAGATATCACAATCGAATATCAATTTTCATGTAAACTGATACAACTTTTTGAAGGAGCGTCTAAACCAATATGATTCACCTACTTGAGGTGCTTAGCTTGATATAAATACTTCCAAAAAGTTTCTAAACTGATATGGGACCTCCTCTATGGCTTCCAAGATAATGTACACTCTCATATATACTTCATAACTCGACACAACCCCATATGGGGTTCAAGACACTCATCACTCTTTGTCTCTTTCACCACCAAGAGTGATATCACTCAACTAAGACCCAGACAAGGCACCCCCTACTTTATTTTTCCTATAGATGATTTTAAGAGAGATAAGGACACTCTAGATGTGATAATTTGCACATCAACCCCACATTTTGGGTAAATTACAATTTGCACCAAAACTATCATATAAAGCACAAATAATTTGCAAACAAGATCAAACTTGAGAATGAAAATCTCCTTAAGTATTAATTACTTTTCAAAAGATTAATACAAGGTTATAAGCAAATTACTTAGACAAAACTTCTAGTTTTATCCTAAAACCTAGGTTAGGGGTGTTACAATGAGGATCAATGATTATGATGCCAAGTTTATGGAGCTCTTGAGATTCTATCCTCACATGGAGGCAACAGATAAGGAGACGACCCAATAGTTTGAGAATGACTTGAGTAAGGAGATGACAATGAGGGTGTCTTCTTTGAAGAATAGAGAGAGATTCTCTACATTTGTGGATTCGGTAAGGAGGATTGAGCGCTCTACGGTTGAAAAGCGTGAAGCCAAAGAGTGATGAATGTCTTGAATCCAAGATGGGGTTGTTTCGAGTTATGAAGTATATATGGGAGTGCCTATCAGCTTCGAAGCAATAGAGGAGGTCCAATATAGGTTTAGAAACTTTTTGGAAGTATTCATATCAGGCTAAGCACCTCAAGTACATAAAGCATATCAATTTAGGACTTCCTTGAAAAAGTTGTATCAGTTGGCATATAAAGCAATATCAGGGTGTGATATATTGTCAAGCAAGATACCCAATGGCTGATATCTTATCTTTGGGTTACCACATGAGTTTTGCATGTTAACATAATTATGGATGCATAGAATCACCATTCATGGACATGTGTCACCTAACTGCATATGGTGGTGACAGTTCACATACACTCTCTCTCTTGAACCTCAACTATATAAGCCTCTCCTTTCACCTACTAGTGAAACCTTTTGACTCTCATATCATCCCTCTCTTGGTGGATGACCATAGAATCTTGACGAATAGGAAGGACTTCAAGCATCAAGCCTAAGGTAAAGCCATGGTCATCTTCAACCTTGGGTGGACTGTACTTCTCAGATCATGGTTCCTTTCTTTCTTTTCTCCTTCATCAAGTTCCAAACTATGGCATCTTCTTTCATGTAGAAGTGTTGTGATCAAGTCTTGGACTTTTGATAAAGTTATCTTCAACCTTGGGAACGTTAAGCTTTGGAACATGAAGCTCTTGTGTTGATCTTGAGGCAAGTAATATAACTTGAACTCAACTCTATTGTTATTCACCTTCAATCATGCAATACTTGATGATTCCTTCTCAATTTCGACTTTCCTTGGTTGAATAATGATTCTATGAGATCTAATGGATATATGAGGTTGTTGTCCATGAACTAGAGTGTTAGTGGATGAAGGGTTGGAGTTTGATGATGCTGGAATCTTCCATGCACAAACTGATATTGGTTTAAGAAACTCTAACCCGATAGTAGAATATGTGGGGGGAAATCGATATACATGAGGTCCTAACCCGTTATCAATTTTTTACATGTGAAGGACGGTAACACATGGGCCCACTACCCTAGGCTCTAGTAGAGTTTCAGGAATGACGACTGGCCCCATAGATCACCACTATCCTTAACTACATGCTTTGTCCACACTCATGTGAAAGTCGAGGTCAACTTCCCGACTGGTCACCCATCCTAGTACTACTCCAAGCTGAGCATGGTTAACTATGGAGTTCTTTAGTAATGGGATCCTAGAAAAAGAGGTACACCTTGGTGATATGGGTAGTATAATCATTCCTTATAAGATCATTCTATCTGAGGCCTTAAATCTTGGGATGTTACAAACTCCCCCACTTAGACTCTTGATGTCCTCATCAAGGCTCAACTATATGGCCTCATAATATTACCCCATTTCAGTGCAGACCACGGATGGCCCACGGACACCTAGCTTTTGATCACAAAATACCAGCACAAGGGTGGCTACATCACCATGGATAGCCATTTCCAACTTGCCTGGAGCGCACGACTCAAGCCTGGCATGCCACATGCCCATGTGTGCCCCACCTACTGGAGGGGTTATGGCTTTGATACCATTTGTAACAACCGGGGCCCACTTCCCTAGGCTCTAGTAGAGCTTCAGGAAGGACGAATGGCCCCACAGATCACCACTAGCCTTAACTGCATGCTTTTTCCACACTCATGCACAAGTCGAGGTCAACTTTCTGACTGGTCACCCATCCTAGTACTACTCCAAGTTGAGCACACTTAACTATGGAGTTCTTTAGTGATGGGATCTCGGAAAAGGAGGTACACCTTGGTGATATGGGTAGTCAAATAATTCCTTATAATATCATTCTATCTGAGGCCTCAAATATTGGGATGTTACAAGGACAATCGTCCTTACGGTTGTCTAGAATGTTACCTAAGATTAAGGATGGGGACATGCATATATCTTGAAAGTTGGGCGAAGATATGAAGTCAATAGGACTAACTCTATATGCCATAACCCTAGCAACCACAACCCTCTAACCTAACACCAATGTGAAGGGTGACACACTTCCTTGAGTCTAAGGCCAACACACCATGTGAAGGTGTGTGCGACACACTCCTTGAAGTCATGGCCGACACACCAAGTAGTGGTGAGGCCAGTACCTTGATTGGTGAAAGTATATAAGGGTGTTGATGATGGCTAAACCAATACTATCAAAATCCTAGAACTCGATATATATCAAAACCCTTGAAGCTGATATCACTAAGTGATAGCTAGGATGACACAATACATGGTGCTATGGCCGATAGACTAGACGACAGTGTGGCCAATACCCTAGAGTATTCTATGGCTGACACACAAAGTGATAGGGTGGCCGATACCTGATAGTGAGTTCAAGATGTTATTCTTAAGTGAGGTGAAAATATTACACTAAAGTGTGAAGAAGGTGATGCACCAAGGTATAGTGAAGGCAATACACCAATATATGATTCATGGCCAATATCACCTTAAGCACCTAAAAACTGATATCACATTAAGCACCTCAAAAATGATATCACCTTAAGCACCGCAAAACCGATATCACCCTAAGAACATCTAAACTGATATCACTTTGATGTGCCACGGGAGACACAAGTGATAGTGTCATGGGTGATACAAAGTGATAATGGTATCTAGGCCGATACACCTTGATGAGTGTAGGCCAACATATGATGAATATAATCAATTGATACACTATGATGTAATGAGATTGAAACACTTTGATAAGTTTAGGCTAATAAACCATAAATAGGGTCAAACCAATTTAATAAGTATGTTGAAATCAATATCATAGTAAGGATGAGAGAGAAACTTATACTACTCATATGAGAAAGGTAGTACTTCATGTTGATAATCAATTAATGATAATTGATGAGAATAACTAAGTATGCTTGAATACTTATGGCAATAATATAAGCTCTTATGATGTGAATTATGGTTTGGTTATAAAATATAAACTTGAAAACCCTAATCGACTACAAGGGGAAACCCTAACCCTAATTATGAGAGGGTTGTAATATGAATGATTCTCTTTATGTCATGGTAATAATATTTACTTGATATTGATTTTACCATGAAATCCTAACCATGCATGTATTATGATATGATGAGCATAGACATGTATGATCTATGCTGATTTAGCATGATACATATTAAATAGGCCTTGTGAGCCATGTGAAATACTTGTACAACAAGTATGTTATATATATATATATATATATATATATATATATATATATATATATATATATATATATATATATATATATATATATATGGGTCTGATGACCTAGAGATGATTGCTGCTTGGTAAGAGGTGACACTGTTCAATGATGAAGAGGATTTGATACCCAAAATATGTGATCATGATAATGAAAATGTTGAAGGGATGAGATTCCCAGTAATATGTTCAAGGGAATGAGATCCCAGGATGGGTGTAACAATATGTGTTCCAATTGATACAAGATTCCTTGAAAAATATATTACACCTTTCTTTGTAGCATTTATCTATAATTCATACTTGTAACTTTATTGATTCTAAAAGATGTTGTGATGCACTTAACTTATCAAGTGAAACTAAAAATGCAGTTTTCCTTAGCCATTGATCCATTTAGTGTCAGAACTTGCTGGATGGTGAAGCAAGTTTTACTCAGAGCGCATATTTTTGAATATATGAGGTGCAATATGAGTATTTCCTTGCTTCCTTAAAAAATTAGGATTGGCTTCATGCCATACCCTAAAAAGAGTGTGGTAGTAGGCCATAACTCAATATACAATCATGATTGGTTACAGACCATACCATGATACAATCAAGATTGACTATAGGTCATACCCTGATAAGGGAACTACTACGAGTTGTATCTCTCTAACTTTGAGCCTATATACCTAGGCTAGATAAATTACAGTTTGACTCATAATGTCACTGCCAATAATCTCATACTGACTACAAAAGGAGAGATCATGGAGTTTGGCTCTTACATGGACCTTGTTTGGCACTAATGCTACCTAATTTAGGTTGTTTGGAGCATGAGCGGTACACCTCATCTCCTCAGGGCATAAGATTGATTGTTGAAAGATGTAATTAGCTGTGTATCATATTTGCTGAAGGATCGAATACAAAAACATTGGGTGAGGCTACAAATTCTTTTATATGACATAGTTGTTAAATGTTATACATGTTCTTCATATTCCTTCTAAAAGTGATTAGATGATCTATTTCTCAGTCATAGATATCTGAACTACTTAAATGACGGGATTGCTTTCTGCATATAACAAGTAGTTATACCTATTTAATTCAATAAAGGTTTCTTATACTCTCTTTTATGAAAGATTTATCTATGATAATAATATTTTTGGTGAAGCTTTATATCTACCATTGAGATATGGATCTCACCCTGTGGGTTTCCACACTTTTTAGGTGGACATGTAAGAGGAGGTAGAGATTGTGCAGTAAAGAGCAGGCAACAACTACAACAAGGACAACATTAATAGCTCAGGTTGATGGTGCTATTATGTGTCTTGTAGTAATAGAGTCATATGCATCATCATTGTACTCTCAGGTCCTTGGGAGATAGTGTGTAAATTTTTTTACAAATGATCTATGATTTTGGCTAGAACACCTCGATGTATAATGTTGCTTTTGTATATGTTTTGGTAAAGCAAATGATATCCCATGTCCTTGCAGTGTGATGGAATGATGTATGTATGAAGTGAACCATGATGTATATATGGATTTGGTTCTTTCTATAAAGAGCTTCTTAGTAGTGGATCTCTTGGTAAAAAGGTTTTAATTTTTAGTGATTTTCAGTAATCCACTGCTAATTATTATTTCTGCATAGTTTTGTGCAATGTCGCTATCGGTTTGATTATCGTCATCACAATATTTGGTATTAGAAGTTAGGTTTGTTGTGTCTATAGGGACATAGGATTAAGTTCATTGAGTCTGTTCAAGTGTCCTCCAATTTATCTTATAGTAACTTCTACTTAAATAGAATAAGAAGAAGTAAAGCTTAAAGATGGATGGAGAACATGAGGAACATGCTGCTGAGAGTAGTATTGCTACACCAGGAGAAGGTTTAAGGGAACAGACGAGAGAAGAACAAGCACATGAGAATCCCCAACTGGATTAGACTATGCTGAGAACCCTACTTTTCATGCTCTCTTTGGGCAGTTCATGACAACAATAATGCATATGGAGGATCAGATGCTAGTAGCACAACCTAGGGTACCAATCCCTAATGCATAATCTTTGGGTTCTGGTAAGACTTTTGAACCGTTACGCCGTATAGGAGCTATAGAGTATGCTGGAATAGCTGACCCAATAGATACAGATATGGGACTCACTGAGTTAGAGAAAGCTTTTAAGATCCTTAACATCCCAAAAACTGATAAAGTTATGCATGTTGTGTACCTATTGAAGGGAAGTACTGGCCATTGGTTGGCCATTGAAGAGGAGAAAAGGCCGTATGTTGAGGTCGGATGGGAGGAATTCCGACGCAAGTTCACCATTAGGTACTTTCCTCAAACATACCTAGATGAGAAAATCTCACAGTTTCAGTAGATTAGGCAAGGGCCTATGAAGATCAATGAGTATGAAGCTAAGTTCATGGAGCTTCAATGGTATTGTCCGCACATGGATACTATAGACCAGGAGAGGATTTAGCAATTCAAGAAGGGTCTGAACATTGAGTTATCCACATCCAAAATTGCCTTGGAGAATAGGGAGAGATTCTCTACATTTATGGAACAGTTAGGAGGATAGAAAGGTCAGTAACTGAGAAATGTGAGACCAACTTTAGGAAAAGACCTACCCAGTTCCAAGGACAGAGGTTTGGAAGTTACAAGAAACCAAGGTTTCCTATGCCATCAACACCACATAGATTTAGTGATCAGCTGTAGTGGATGTCAAGTAAGGGTATAGGTCATAGTTTTCTACCTATTGAAGCCCATAGTACACATCAATGTCAGTAACAGGGACGCCTAGGCCACAACAAGAGACCTAAACCTGCCACAAGTGTGGGCAGACAGGACATCTGATGAGGGATTCTCGAGTAAGAGATACTATGGTAACCCAAAAACCTAGGCATAATCAACAAGGCTCTCAGAGACAATAGTTTAGTAGTAGTGTAGGAGGACGAGGATGTGGACATGCATCTGGTGTAGGTTCATCTACACAAGGCAACAAAGGATGGGGTCAGCAGTAGGCAACATCGAGATTCTATGCTATGAGTCAGTCGATGGAAGTAGTCAATCTATGAGTCATGATAGGTCAGATGGAGTTATTTCATTCTGATATGTCTTCATATTTCTTCATATCTATTTTGGTTGACCCAAGTGCTACTCACTCCTTTATCACTTGTGAAGTGATTCATAACTATCTTTTACCTGTTAGTCGTAGAATGGATAATTTGATGTTAGAAACTTTGTTAGTTGGTTCCACAATGTTGTAAGAGGTATGTTCCCCCTATGTTCTTTTTTTCTTGGAACACAACATTCAATTGGATCTTATACCACTTGATGCATGCATTTGATTTAATCCTTGAGATGGAAACCTTGGAAAAGTATAAGGTAGTCTTGGATTCTGGTTCCAAGCAAGCTATGTTCACATATGGTGATGAGATATGGATCTTTTAGGGAGATAGGAAGATTCTTGCAACATGTCTAGTAACGACAATGGTAGCTGAGAGACTGTTGCAACATGGATGTGAGGCATTCTTGGCACATGTGGTGGATACCAAGGTAGAAATTCCTAGTATTCTAGAAGTGCTAGTTGTTAGGGAATTTAAGGATGTGTTTCCTGAGGAATTTCCTGATGTTCCTCCACCTCAAGAGTTTGATTTTGAAATAAATCTAGTTTCCAGTACGCAACCAATTGCCCAAACACCATATATGATGGTTCCAGCTAAGATGGTAGAATTAAAGAAACAATGACAAGAGTTACTTGATATAGGTTTTATCTGACTAAGTACATCGCTGTGGGGTGCTCTGGTACTTTTTGTAAAGAAGAAGGATGGGTGTATGAGGTTATGTATAGACTATAGATAGTTAAAAAAGGTGACAATAAAGAACAAGAATCCTCTACCAAGGATAGACAATTTGTTTGACCAGTTGTGTGGTGAAACAATATTCTCTAACATAGATTTGAGGTCAGGATATCATCAGTTAGAGATTAAGGAGGATGACATACCTAAATCAGTTTTTAGGACAAGGTATGGTCATTATGAGTTCATAGTTATTCCGTTTGGACTAACTAATGCACCAACAACATTCATGGACTTGATGAAAAGAGTGTTCCAACTATTCCTTGATAAATTTGTAGTGGTCATTATAGATGACATTCTAATATACAGTCAAGACAACCAACATAATGAACAACACCTTCGTCAAGCATTGACTTTGTTAGGACAACACAAGCGATATGCTAAGCTTAGCAAGTGTGAGTTTTGGTTGTTGGAGGTGTCTTTTATAGGACATATCATATATGCTAAAGGTATCTGTGTTGATCCTAAAAAGGTGGAGTCTATTCTAGAATGGGAACAACCTAAGACACCAACAGAGATCCGTAGTTTCCTAGGTTTGGCTGGTTACTACAAGAGTTTCATGAAAGACTTCAATTCTGTAGCATTACCCCTAACTTAGTTGACCAGGAAGGATGTTCCTTTTGTCTGGAGTAACAAGTGTCAACACTCTTTCTAGTTATTGAAGGAAAAGTTCACCAGTGCACCTGTGTTAGTTTTACCTGAGAAAGGGAAAGGATACATTGTCTTTTTTGATGCCTCAAAGAATGGTTTGGGATGTGTGTTGATGCAGGATAAGTAAGTAATTTTTTTGCCTCTCGATATCTTAAGAAACATGAGGAGAATTATCCGACAAACGATCTGGAGTTGACTGGAGTCATTTATGCCTTGAAAATATAGAGACATTACCTCTACAATGAAAAGTATGAAATTTTCACAGACCATAAGAATCTAAAGTACATCTTCTCACAACAAGAGTTGAACATGAGACATCGCTACTAGATGGAACTACTCAAAGACTATGATTGCATGATTGATTATCATCCAAGAAAGGCTAATGTGGTGGCAGATGCACTTAGCAAAATGTCTTTATCTTCATTCACAGATAAAGCACAATTGAATTCTTTGGTGTGTTATAAGAGGGATATGCTAGTCTCCTTACAAAAAATGAATGTATAGTTGGAAGTATCTTTGCTAGCTGGATTGTTGGCATATATGTAAGTGAAACCTATGTAGAGAAAATAAATCAAAGAAGCACAACGGGGTGATACTCTGATATAGTAGATCATCATAATATGGCAGTGAGAAATGGGATGGCTTCCATGAGTCAGAGGATGAGACAGTTTGTTATCATAGTAGAACTGTGATACCTAATGTTAATGACCTAAGGAATATAGTTATGGAAGAAACTCACTCATCTATGTATCCTATGCATCCAGGAAGTACCAAGATGTATCACAATCTAAAAGATATGTATTGGTGGCCTAGGTTGAAGAAAGATGTAGCTGAGTTCGTTATGTGAGGTCTGGTGTGTCAGCAAGTTAAAGTTGAGCACCAGAAGTCTGTAGGAACATTACAGCCATTACCTATACCACAATGGAAGTTAGATCATGTGACAATGAATTTTGTGGTTGGTTTGCCTAGAACATCCAATGGTCATGATTCCATTTGGGTGATTGTTGAAAGATTGATAAAGTTGACACATTTTCTTTCTATGAAGACAACATACACTGCTGAGAAATTTGCATAGATTTATGTATATGAGATAGTACATTTGCACGAAGTCCCAACAATGATTGTATCTCACAGAAATCCTCAATTTGCAAGTCACTTTTGGGAGCAATTACACACAACTTTGGGTATGCAGTTAAAGTTTAGTATTGCATTCCCTCCACAAGATAGATGGACAATCTAAAAGGACCATACAAACATTGGAGGACTTGCTTAGGGCATGTGTTCTTTAGTTTGTAGGTAGTTGGGATATACATCTGAGTTTGATAGATTTTGCATATAATAACATTTATAAAAAAAGCATTGATATGGCACCATATGAAGCATTGTATGGTAGACGTTGTAGATCTCCATTATGCTGGTATGAAATAGGAGAATACCAACTTCTTAGTCCTGAACTTTTGCAACAGACAACTGGAAAGATTAAAATGATTCAACAATAGTTAAAGGCAACACATGACAGACAGAAGTCATATGATGATATTGGTCATAGACCTTTAGAATTCCAAGTAGGTGACAAAGTGTATCTCAAGGTTTCTCCTTGGAAAGGTGTTCTCATATTTAGGTAGAAGAGTAAGTTGGCTCTTAGATTTATGGGACCCTACTCGGTGATAGCACGTGTTGGAAAGGTAGCCTATAAGTTGGAACTACCACCTGAGTTGCATAGTCTACATCCAGTATTTCATGTATCTATGTTGAGAAAATGTCACTCAATACAGAGCTTGTATTAGAGCATGTAGAGGTAGAATTAGATGAAGATATATGCTATGTGGAATGTCTAGTGTTGATTTTTGATAGAAGAATCAAGAAGTTGAAAAAGAAAGACATAGTGCTTGTGAAAGTTCTTTGGCACCATCGTGGCATTGAAGAAGCCACAAGGGATCTAGAGGAAGAGATGAGGAGGAAGTACCCTTCTCTTTTCTCTTGAGATTTTGGGGATGAAATCCTTATTCGGGGTTGATAACTTATAACACCCCTGACTTAGGCTTTGGGATAACCCTAGAAGTTTTCATTAGTAAGTTTCTTAGAACCTTGTATTAATCTTTTGAAAAGTAACTAAGACTTAAGTAGAGTTTAATTATCAAGTTTTAGACTGTTTACAAATTGTTTGTGCTTTATATGATAGATTTGGTGCAAATTACAATTTACTCAAAATGTGGGGTTGATGTGCATATTATCACCTATAGATTGTCCCTTGTCTCTCTTAGCATCATCTAGAGGATAGAGAAATGAGGGGGACCTTGTTTGAGTCTTGGTTGAGTGATAGCACTCTCGGTGGTGAAAGAACCAAAGAGTGATGAGTGTGTTGAACACTAGATAGGATTGTGTCGAGTTACGAAGTATATATGGGAGTGCCTATCATCTTGGAAGCCATAGAGGAGGTCCCATATCGCTTTAGAACTTTTTGGAACTATTCATATCAGGCTATGCACCTCAAGTAGGTGAAGCATATTATTTTAGGACTTCCTTGAAAAAGTGGTATCAGTTTGCATATAAAGTGATATTGGGTTGTGATATCTTATCAAACAAGATACCCAATGGACGATATCTTATCTTTTTATTATCCACATGAGTTTTTCATGTCAATATAATTATGGATGCATAGAGTCACCATGCATGGACATGTGTCACCTAAGTGCATATAGTGGTGACACTTAACATACACTCTCTCTCTTAAACCTCTACTATATAAGATTCTCTTTTCACATACTAGTGAATCCTTTCGACTCTCATATCATCCCTCTCTTGGTGGATGACCATAGAAGCTTGAGGAACATGAAGGAGTTTGAGCATCAAGCCTAAGGTAAAGCCACGGTCATCTTCAACCTTGGTTGGACTATGCTTCTCGGTTCATGATTCCTTTCTTTCTTTTCTCCTTCACCAAGTTCCTAACTATGGTGTCTTCTTTCATATAGAAGTGTTGTGATCAAGTCTTGGAATTTTTATAAAGTCATCTTCAACCATGGCAACGTGAAGCTTTGGAACATGAAGCTCTTTTTTTTATCTTGAGGCATGTTATATAACTTGAACTCAGCTCTATTATTATTCACCTTCAATCATGCAATACTTGATGATTCCTTTTCAATTTCGACTTTCCTTGGTTGAAAAATGATTCTATGAGATATAATGGATATATTGGGCTTTTTCCATGAACTAGAGTGTTAGTGGATGAAGGGTTGGATCATGAAGATGATGGAATCTGCCATGCACTAACCGATATTGGTTTAAGAAACTCTAACCCAATATTAGAATATGTGAGGGGAAACTAATGTACATGAGGTCCTAACCTGTTACTGGTTTGTTACATGTGAAGGACAATCATCCTTATAGTTGTCTATCCTATTGCCTTAGATTAAGGATGGGAGCAGGTCGATATCTTGAAAGTAGGGTGAAGATATGAAGTCAATAGGACTAACCCGATATGCCCTCACCCTAGCAACCCGACCCCCTCTAATCTGAAACCAATGTGAAGGGCGAGACACTTCTTTGAGTCTAAGGCTAAGAAACCATGTGAAGGTGTGTGCAACACACTCCTTGAAGTCATGGCCAACACAAAAAGTAGTGGTGAGGCCGGTACCTTGATTGGTGAAAGTATATAAGGGTTTTGATGATGGCTAACTCAATACTATCAAAACCCAAGAACCTGATATATATCAAAACCCTAGAAGACTATATCACTTGGTGATATCTAGGATGAAACAATAGATGGTATTATGGCCGATACACTCGACAGCGTAGCCAATACCATAGAGTATTCTATGACTGACACACAAAGTGATAGGGTGGTCGATACCCTAAAGTGAGGTCAATATGTTATGCTTAAGTGAGGTGAAAATATTACACTAAAATGTGACTAAGGTGATGCACCAAGGTATGGTGAAGGTGATACACCAAGATATGATTCATGGCCGATATCACCTGATGCACCTCGAAACCGATATCACCTTAAGCACCTCAAAATTGATATCACCTTAAGAACCTCAAAACTGATATCACCCTAAGCACCTCTCAACCAATATCATTTTGATGTGCCATGGGCGACACCAGTGATAGTGTCATGGGTGACACAAGGTGATAATGGTATCTAGGCTGATACACCTTGATGAGTGTAGGCCGACACATGATGAATATAATCAATTGATACACTGTGAAGTAATGACATGGATACACTTTGATAAGTGTAGGCTGATAAACCCTAAAGAGGGTCAAGCCAATGTAATAAGTATGTTGAAATCAATATCCTAGAAAGGATGAGAGAGAAACTTATAGTACTCATATAAGAATGGTATTACTTCATGTTGATAATCAATTGATGATAATTGATGAGAGTAATTAAGTATGCTTGTATACTTATGGCAATTATATAAGCTCTTATTATGTGAATTAGGGTTTGGTTGTTATATATGAACTTGAAAACCCTAATCGATTACAAGGGGAAACCCTAACCCTAATTATGAGATGGTTGCAATTTGAATGATTCTCTTTATGGCATCGTAATAATATTTACTTGATATTGCTTTTGCCATGAAATCCTTACCTTATGCGTATTATGAGATGATGAGCATAGCCAGGTATGAGCTATGATGATTAAGCATGATACAGGTTGAATAGACCTTGTGAGCCATGTGAAATACTTGTACAACAAGTATGATATATATGGTTCTAATGACCTAGAGATGATTGTTTCCTGGTAAGAGGTGACATTGTTCAATGATGAACTGAGGGTTTGATACCCAAAACATATGATCATGATAATGAAAATGTTGAAGGGATAAGAATCCCAATAATATGTTCAAGGGATTGAGATTCCATGATGGGTGTAACAAGATGTGTTCCAATTGATAAAAGATTCCTTGAAAAAGTTATTACACCTTTCTTTATAGAATATATATAGAATTCATGCTTGTTACTTGATTGATGCTAAAAGATGTTGTAATGTACTTAACTTATCAAGTGAAACTAAAAATGTAGTTTGCCTTGACCATAGATCCGTTCAGTGTCATGACTTGCTTGATGGTGAAATGTGTTTTACTCAGAGCACAAATTTTTGAATATGCGAGGTGCAAGTCGAGTATTTCCTTACTTCCTTCAAACATTAGGATTGTCTTCAGGTCATACCCTAACAAGAGTGTGGTTGTAGGCCATGACTCAATATAGAATTAGGATTGGTTACAGACCATACCCTGATACAATCAGGATTGACTACGGGTCATACCCTGATAAGGGAACAACTATAGGTTGTATCTCTCTAGTGTTGACCCATACCCAGGCTAGCTAAATTGCAGTTTGACTCATAATGTCATTGCCAATAATCTTGTACTTATCGAGAAAGGAGAGGTCATGGAGTATGACTCTTCCATGGACCTGGTATGGTACTGATTCTACCTTATTTTGGTTGGTTGGAGCATGAACAATATACCTCATCTCCTCAGGGCATAATATTGATTGTTGAAAGATGTAATCGGCCATGTAGTGTATTTGCTTAAGGATCGAATATGGAAACATTGGATGAGGATACAAATTCTTTTGTATGACATAGTTATTAAATGTTACACATGTTCTTCGTATTCCTTCTAAAAGTGATTAGATGATCTATTGCTCAGTCATAGATATCTGAACTATTGAAATGATGAGATTGTTCTACTCTGCATATAACAAGTAGTTATACTTGTTTAATTCAATAAAGGTTTCTTCTTCTCTCTTTCATGAAATATTTATCTGTGATAATAATATTGTTGGCGGAGAGTTATATCTCCCGTTGAGATATGGATCTCACCCCATGGGTTTCCACACTTTTTAGGTGGATGTACACGAGGAGGTAGAGATCGTGCAGTAGAGAGTGGGTAGCGGCAATAAGAAGTAGTAACAACTCTGGTTGAGTGTGTTGTTATGTGTCTTGTAGAAGTAGAGTCCTATGTGTCATCCCTGTACTCTCAAGTCCTTGGGAGATAGTGTGTAAATAGTTTTATAAATGATCTGAGATTTTGTCTAGAATGCCTCGATGTATAATGTTGCTTTTGTATATGTTTTGGTAAAGCAAATGATACCTCATATCCTTATGATGTGATGGAAGAATGTATGTATGAAGTGAAACATGATGTATATATGGCTTTGGTTCTTTCTGTAAAGAGTATACAGGTTGTGGATCTCTTGGAAAAAAGGTTTTAATTTTTAGCGATTTTCAGTAATCCACTGCTAATGGTTATTTCCTTGTAGTTTTGTGCGATGTTGTTGTCGGTTGATAGCAGTCTTCACAATCATTAGTCCCTACTAGATGTTTGCAAGTTGTGATATTTTCTCATCAATATACGTCTCCAGTAAGTATCGACCCACAACTCCTGCCAACACTCCTCCCAACTGATCACCACTCCAAGTATTTTCTCTTCCTCAATGGTCCATCAATGGCCAACACTACCTTTCATCATGTATACTACATGCTTTACCTTGTCCTCTTCTAGCATACTGAGGATCTTGAAAGCCTTCACAAGATCCCATAGACACATATCCTCTTCTTCCAGGTCCATTGTACCAGCATACTCTATCTCCCCCACACGTTGCAGATAGACAAACATCTTCCCAGAACCCTAGGATTCCGCATTGGAGATAGATTCCCTTGCATGAGGTATATGTGCTCTATCTACCATATGCATAATTGTGGCCATCAACTATCCAAACATTGTGACTCCCCATTCCACACGAAGGGAGATCACTCAAAACTAAAAGTGGAAATAACACTAACTATGAAAATTACCTGAAAAAACATAGGAAATTAAAATTGATTTCATAAAAGTACCATAAGCTGAAAACTTTCACATATAAGTCTACAATAGGACATCTGGATCACATAACACATATCATAAGGTGCTTACATCATTGTTTTCACACTCCTGTCATCAACCTATTACATGGGATACATGTTCCACATATATACATATACATCTGCCATAACTATACAACAAAAGGCACACATGCCAAAAACCTCGTATTGGTGAATCTCTACAAAACACATCAAAACACCCCCAAGACCCGAGTGTGAAGGGATGACTCTAGGACTCTACACCAAAAGACTAGCAACACTTCCATCCTAATTAGCGGCTACTCTTGTTGCTACTCTTACTCGGCTACACGATCTCCACCACGTCGTGCACGACCACCTAAAAGATGTGGAAACCCATGAGGTGAGACCAAACATCCCAGCTAGAGGTATAACTCTCATTCAACATCTATTAAAGCAAAGATAAACTAAAGCAAGTAGATAACATGATGACTAATTGAGTAGATTCAAATAAACGATATGTACCCAAAGCAATATTAGGAAATTATCACTGAGCAATAGAACAATTAATATTCTAAGAAGGAATATGAAGAACATGTATGTGATATATCAAACAAACTATATAAAAGCAGGGCAAGGCTTTAGCCAATGTTATCCACATTTGTCCCTATGCAAATATGCTACATAGTTATATTACATTTTTTTGTGAAATGCCAACCTGGGCTGGTTACAAGCTGCAGTGCGTTACATTGGATGAAGACCACTGAAAAGGAAAGGAAGAAGCCTCATCTTCAAGCTCAGCCTGGAGTTGGAGAGGGCACGAGGGCCATACTCCCAAACTAGTTGGTTGCTTAAGACATTGTTTTGCTAACTAGTTTGCAAGCTTATTCTGGTTTCGAATAATGTAGTACACCAGAGGAGTAAGGTTATATGGAAAGAGTCTATTCATAGCTTGGACTAGCAACTTGTACTTCTCGGGTGTTAAGTACGTTTCACCGATCCATTTAACGACATTCTTGGAATCAGTAAGGACCGATCCAAGCTATAGTTGTTGTTCTGCTAAGTACTCCATCCCATGTTTGACTGCCATCAGCTCGCCTCTCATAGGGTATGTGCCTCTTCCTTTCCAGGTCTTCCCAATAATCTAGTTACCTTCTATAGAGCGCGCAACCAGGCTCGTAGCTATTAAGTTCATCGCTTTGTTTACTGAAGTGTCAACATGTAACAGGACATCACTGTCATGATAAGGGGAACCTGACCTTACAGTTATTGGTGGGTCTGTTCTGTTGGAGTTCCAGAAGGCTTCTTTGGCAATGTGAGTATCTGATCTGCAGTTGTTTTCCAGCACCGCCAAAAAAAGCTGATGATTCTCGAAAATGAAAGTGTTCATGGCTTTCTAGAGTCACCAACAGGCTATGGTGAATGTTTGGGGTCATTCTAGGACTCTGTTTAGACCCTTGAGATTGTAAGTGATCCAATCCACTATCGAGTTACTATGGAAGAAAAGAGTGGCCTCACTGGGCAGCAACTTCATCCATAAGGCCTTGGCTGCCAGACAATCCCTAGTAGCATGGAGAATAGATTCAGGATCCTGCTGGCATCTAGGACACGAAGCATCCACTGTGAGTTTCCTTATGGTGCACATCTCATTTGTTAAAAGCCTGTTGTGATAGACTAACCATAGGTTCATCTTAATTCTGTGTTGAATTGGTTGGTTCCAAATGGTGCAAACCGCAGCAGCTTGGTCTATGGGACTTTTGTTTGTGAGACTCCTATAGGCGGAAGCTATAGAAAACTGCCCATCTACAGTGAGCTTCCATATCCTTTTATCTCCGCCATATTCATGCCTAGGAGGGGGCATGCATAGAATATCCTTAGTGGATTCATTCGTGAACCAATGGTTTAAGAAATCCTTGTCCCAGTGTCCCTCATCCGAGACTAGGCTTTCCACCTTCATGTCATTTAAATCATTTGGAATCGTCTTTCCTGCTTTCAACACTGGTTGAAGACCTTCCCCTATCCAGGAGTTGGTCCATATGTTCATGTCATTGCCGGAGATCAGTGCCATTCTTGAGTTCATCAGGATGAAAGGGAGAAGAGTTATATCACTCATGCTCCAACTGAACACAACTAAGTCAAAATCAGTGCCACACAAGGTCTATGGAAGATCTAGAATCCACAACCTCTACACACCTCCCAGTCAACACGAGAGAACACCAAAATGACATTATATATGAGTCATTTTTAAAATAGCCTTGCCTGCCTTGGTATATAGGCACAACTCTAGTCAAACTAAGCTAGGACCCGAAGTCACACTCCTGCCAGGGTAAGGCCCACAACCAATCTTGTGAAAGTATATACTAATTCACATCACTGAGCTATAGGCCGTAGCCACACTCCTGCCAAGATATGGCCCGCAGCCAATCCTATGAATGCATATACTCAACAATGTATGACTCTGAGCTTCCACTAAGGGAGAACTCATTTCACCATCCAACACTAAGACTGACACTTGAATGGATCTATGGCATAGGGAACCTACATGATTAGTTTTCACTGGATTAATTAAGCCAATTAGATATCTTTTAGCATCAATCAAGTTACAACGTATGAAGCCATAAAAAACTCTACAAGAATTAGTGTATAGTACAACTTCAGAAGATATAAAACGTATAAGGTGTGAACTTGTCAAATCATCACATAGCATTGTAGCACTGCCATTCACAAGGCCATCATCACTGTCACACAACCACACAAGCTATCACCATAGTCACATTATTGTGGGATATCAACCCCTCAATCACACCTCTATAAGTTATCACCTCAATTCATGCACAATGCACCTTCTAGGTCTTTGACCCATTCACATCAATCCTACACTACAAGTATCTCTTTCTGCCTCATCTAGGCTCATTCAACCTATGTCATATCATATTTACCATAACATACAATAGCTATGAACTTCAAACTCATATCACCTACAAGGTTAGGATTCATAACCAAAAGAGAGATAACATCATAGCCATTCCAAGGGAAAGAAGTAAACACATCAATTTTCCCTAGGTTAGGGTTAGGGTTTAATGCTTAGTCGATCAAGGTTTACAACATGATTATAACACTAAACCCTAATTATGTCACCTCAAATATTTTTGGAGCACATTAAGTTTAAGGATCATGATTAGGTCTGATTAGGCATCCAACCAAACAACACCATACATGGTTTGTTCATTACTCATAAACATGTGTTATGTGTCTCAACCATACATCACCCATATGTCACAACCACTCATCACATGTATGTTGTGACCATCCACTCCACATGGGTCGTGACCACAACACCATGCACATTTCGTGACCACCACCCCTACGTACATGTCACGACCACCACCCCTATGGGTCATGACTATCCACTCTTTAAGGTGTCTCGACCACACATGAAACTAGGGTTTCGACTACCAAGAATAACATGTCACAAACTCAAGAAAGAAGGAACCATCTTGACTAGAACCAAGGATGTGTCTCAACTCACTAGGGAGTAGGTGTCACGGCCATCAAAGAGGAGGATGTCGCGACCTTCACAAGGTCAGATGTCTCAACCCAAAAACAAAGTGTCGCGACCCAAGACAAAACAAGGTATAACAACCACTTAGGTCAAGCTACCACCAAAGTAAAAGAACAACACCAAACCAGGGATTAACCATGATCCAAATAAAAATTTTTTTTTTAAATTAAGCCAGGGGTCGCTATTATTCATCCCACACCCCTCTGGTGGGCTAAACTCAGCAAAAAGAATACAACTCCCGCTCTTATAACTCAGGTATCTTCCCAAAAAAACAAAAACCCCACTAGAAACAACTTGAACAAAACTGGAACATCAAAGCTTCTCCTCTAACAGCCTAGGTCAATCCATGAAGGCCTTTAGAGCAATATAAGGAACCAGCTTCTTCTCTAACAAAACCATACCTCTAATCTTACTGGGAATCATATTGATATCCGTAGTAACCATAATGTCATCATTGTTCCTACATCCCCATCTCCCTATCTCTCTGGGAATAGAGTTGATCACTCTATGAACAACCGAACCAGTGATGTGTGTCTTCATGAGTTCCTCTCTCAGCTCTTTTACCCAAGATCTTAGTCTCCATGGCTCATCAGCGTGCTTCCAAAGAATATTAAAGATCTGCATGCTATCTATCTCTATGCTCGATATCTGTAGCATCTGATCCCTTGCCAGCTTAAGCCCTATGATGCAGGCCTGAATATAAGCAAGGGTAAAGTCCATCGTCTTCAACCAAACATGGAATATCATACAAACATTCGCGTGATGGTTGCGTATAATGCCTGCCGCCCATCTCCTCTCAGTACCATCGCAGCATCGTCCTCTCCCTATCGATACATTTAGCTTCAAGTTATATATGTCCGGAGTGGACCACCTCAGAAGCTGTATCTCCTTCAGTCTCGTCTTTGGTTCTACAAAACCAACCGATATCATCTTTCCATACAGCTGTGTCCCTCTGATGATGGCAAACGCCTTCTTTTTAAGCGATTGGTTGATAGTAGCAACCAATCGTTTCCATTCTGTCAGCTCCGATCTTCTAGTGTCATCAAAACGCGTCGCGCACCTGATACGCCATATGCATAAAGGAATCATCAATGCGATGTGCCCTGCTAGCCATTCATCCAACCTGGTTGAATATCCCTTGCTGCACGCGTCCAACAGACTTGTGATGTCTCCCGGCGCCTCCATGTCCGTTAGGTCCTCGTATCTAGACCAGAAGACCCTCGCCGTCTGACCCTGGAAGAGGAGGTGGTTAACATCGTCTGAAAGAGGCTCCTCACAACAACTACACCTAGATACAATCGGAATACAACATAGATCGCGGATGTTATCGTCGGTTGGGATAGCTCCCCTCGCCATCTTCCATATAATGGCACTGGCCTTGGGAATATCTAGGCCCCATATCTTATCGAGTCCTGGTGGCCCTTCCGTATGGACATTAGCTAACAGCCTCTTAGCTGATCTCAACATGAACCGACCTCTTGGGTCAAGCTTCCAAACCACCTTATCCTCCTCCTCATCGATCCATCCCTCCGTCTCCTGTATGAGTTCAACTCCTCTCTCACTAACCAGCTGCTTAATAGAGTCCCAATCCCACCCCTCATCGCCGATCCAAAGATCCTTGACCATTAAAGGGAATCTTCTATCACTAGCATAGATAGCACGATCCGTGATCCTCTCTTCACACCACCGAGCGTCCCAAAAAGGAATATCACCTCTCCCGATCGTCCACCTGCAAAGGGGAAAAACCTTAGGAAACATATCCCACACCTTCTTCCAATATGGAGACGGAGTATTGCTGAGCCTGAGGTTGCTGGGATAGTAAGCTGATTTGCCCACGGCCGGGTTAGAGTACTTGTCTCTGCAAAACATCGCCCATAGCGTCTCTCCAGTGATGAGCTCCCAACATGCCTTCTCTATAAATGCCTCGTCTATCGTCTTCAGAGACGTAAGGCCCAGACCTTCGCTACCCATCGGCGTTGCAACCCTCTGCCACCCGATCCATGCCCTCCTATGATGGTTATCTCTATCCGCCCAAAGGAAATTGGATAGTCTTCTCTCAATGCGATGAGCGATGCCTGCTGGTAACCCCACAGCTGTGGCCACGTACACGGTGATGGAGGAAAGAACATTGGCTATCAGCAGCCGCCGATCCGCAAAGGAAAGCACCCTCGATCTCCATGAAGCTACCTTAGCATTGTCCTTCTGTAATAGGAACTCATAATCAGATAGTTTGTATCTGCCTTTACATATGGGAATCCCAAGATAGGAGAAAGAGTCAGCAGCCATACTGAACCCAAAGGCATGGGAAATTGTATCGGCCTCTGTCAGGTTGGATCCCCCTATGATCGCCATTGATTTGTCTCTGTTAACTTTCTGACAAGTCCCGTGCTCATATTGCCAAAAGGTCTTCTTCACCTCCTCAATCGATGTCGGGTCTGCATTTGCAAGAACTACAATGTCATCCGCATACATAAGAGTAAGTGGAGCCACACCAAATCCTCTGGTTATGAAATGCGCAATCCGACCTTCATCTGCTAGCCTGTTAAATCTTCTGCACAACATTTCTTTGAATAAAATGAACAAAAATGGTGAGATGGCACTGCCTTGTTTAAGACCTCTTCTAACCAAGAAGAAACTAGCTGTATTGTCACCAATGGAAACCGTGGCCCACGTGTGTTCAAAAAATCTCATACAGAGATCAACGGACTCCGGAATGAAACCAAACACAGAAAGGCATCTTCTCATGACCTGCCAATCAATTCTGTCGTAGGCCTTGGCCATATCAACTTTTAGGATGGCATTGGGTATACCTTGCCCCTGATTAATATAGTGAGCAAGCTCCTTAATCAGCCGCACATGGTGAGTAATGTCCGTCCCTCTCACAAAAGCTCCTTGATTCTTAGATATCAGCCTCTTCATAGTGGTCGCCATCATATTGCTTAAGACCCTGGTGAGAATCGTTAGAGCTAGCGTTTCAATCGAAATGGGTCTGAAATCAGCATTCAAATGCTTGGGGGCGTTCTTCTTGGGTATAAGTAGGATTCTACAGCAAAACAACGATCAATGACATGTCTCTCCTTTGTAGAAAGATAGTGCCATATTGACGAAATCTCTCTGTATGATGTGCCACGCAGCTGTATAGAACGCGTGGTTAAAGCCGTCTGGACCCGGCGCCGCCGAGGAGTCCATCTCCTTAATGGTCTGCCAAATTTCATCAGTAGAGGGGGGGGGGGGCGTCAACGAAGCACATTCATCCAGAGTAACAACCTCCGGAATCTCCTGTATGAGACCCGCAAGGGCCTCTCCATTCAAAAGAGCCTCCTCGTTGTAAAAACACTGAAAGTGATGCGCCGCCTTATCTGCCATCTCCTGTGGATCCATCACAGTAGTGCCATCATGTAATATTAGAGTATCTATCTTCTTAAGCCTTCTTCTGTTCTTGACGACGGCAAGGTAGAAGGGGGTGTTTCTTTCCCCATCCTGTAGCCAATCTATTCTGGCCTTCTCTTTCCATAGAGCTTCCTCCATATTTAGCAACATCTCTAGTTCTTCTTCCGCCTCCCTTAGATTCCTCTCATTGATCGGGATCGGGTTTTCATCAAAAGCCACCTGCGTAGTATGGACAATATCCTCCAGGTCTTTAATCCGCTGAGTGGTGTTTCCGAATGTAGCTTTACTCCAGTCCCACAAAACTCTTCTCAACTTCTTTAGTTTGTGGAAAAAAACAAAAGAGGTATGTCCAACGATATCTTCAGCCCACACCTCCTCAATGATCTTCAAGCATTCATCATTCTGTAACCACGCTGCCCGGAAGGAAAAATGAGCTATCTTTCGTGAAACAACCTGATCTCCAGGGATTATGATAATAGGGCAGTGGTCCGATACTCAGTATCGGGTAAGATGCACCGATCTCGTTGTGGGTCTATCCCCGAGCCATGCTCCGTTAACTAAAGCTCTGTCAATTCTCTCCCAGACAGTGGGAGTCATGATCTATTTGTTAACCAACGTGAACCGGCTCCTCTCAAAAGGAATTTCCTTCAATTGAGCATCTGCAATACTAGAATTGAAATCGACCATGTCTTGGTAAATCGGGGCAGAACCACCCCTCTTCTCACAAGCCTCCCAGATCACGTTAAAATCCCCAGCAACAAGCCATTTCTCATCTCCAAGCTCAACAGACAGCTTATCAATCTCTTCCCACAGGTTCCTTCTACCAGCCAAATCACACACTGCATAAACCACGGTGATGAAAAAATTGGATCCATCTCCCGATTCACATCTAACAGTTCTCCATGGCCAAAATATAAAATCATGCACAAGAAATCCATCAACAACATGGAGGAGAAAAACTCATGAAAATTGGTCACCAAAACCCTAAAACTTGAATAATGAAAACATCATGAAAGACCCTTGTGAAAGAGAGAGAAAACCACATTTGAAACCATCAAAATAGAATCTAAACTTCATAGAACATCAAGACACTCGTCCATCATGCATGTGATCAAAACTAAGATTAAGAGATAGGGGAAGACCACCATTACACCATTATCACCAAAATCAGATATCAAAACTAGGGTTTTGAATTACTTTCAAACAAAACATGGTTTTAACATCAAACAAGTCCTAGGTCTTAGCAACATCCACTAAAATGCTAAGGGAACGTTTTAGAAAGATAAAACATCAACATGCATATATGAAAGGTGTGTTAATAGAGAAGGTTAAGAGTTATATAACCCGCCTTAAGGAAGATCACTGTATGGATTGCAAGCTCCTAGCACTCGATCACCAAGGGGAAAAGAAGTTTCCACCAAAGCTTCAGTCTCCGCCACAAAACACCTCAAGAAGGAGAAGACACCATGGTCAGAGATGACACAAGAAAAGGTCAAGAAACAACCCTAGGATGATCCAAAAAGATAGAGGGCGAAAGAGAGAAGAGTAATTGCCTCACACTTGGGCCTACCTTGTTAAAACATGGCCTATGACCCTTGTGATGAGGAGTTCCTCTCCAAAACGGCCACCATGTAAGATACATGGTCTAAGACCAAGAAGAGAGAAGGATAAGAAGATAGAAGATCAAAAGAAATGCCATCAAGGAAAGGCAAACACTTATTAAGGTAGAAGATGATCAAGGATCACCACAAGCACCACATGCAAGGAAAGTTCGGCCACCAAAAGCTCCAAAATAGTTCTTCTAGCTCCTCAAGGCTCCAAGGGCAACCAAACAAGAAGGGAGGAAGAAGATGGCTGAAAAGGGTCACTTACATGGATAGAAGAGGGTTCATATGGAAAAGGAGGAGGGAAGTAGGGTGATAGATGAGGTGTCAACATGGTAAGGCTCCACTAGGACACTTGTCCACCCCAGAAATAGACATACAACCACATGCAACCACCTTATCCATACATGCACAAGATGGTGATACACTCTATGTTGGGTCTCTAACACCTAGGTCACCCAACATTGTCGTGGTTGCAACCTACCAAGGATCACCATCCATGGTCGAGACAAGACACCAAAGCATCACTAGGTCAAGACAAAAGGGTCAAAATACTCCTTAGGTTGATACACCCTACACAAAAGCAATTGTCTCAAACCAAGACCTTCTTGGTCATGACCACAACACCTAGGAAAGGTGTCTCGATAGTGACACCCACAAAACATGACCTAATTTACGACCTAGGTCAAGACAACCCACAAGTTACACATAAATCGAGACACACCAAACCTTAGAAAACCCTAATCACCACTAAGGGTTCCACCACTCAAACAAGGTGCACCATTCTTTATCTATCCTCTAGATGATGTCAAGAATGAGAAGGAACACTCTAGAGGTCACAAATTTCACATTCACCCCTACTTTGGGTACATTGCAATTTGCACCAAAACTAGCGCACAAGGCACAAACATCATCCAGACAAACTCAAATTGGAGACTTTAGCTCTCCACAAGATCTAAGATCATATCAAATGATTAGAGAAAGGTTATAATCACATAATCAAGAAAAAGAAAATAGGTTTAACCCAAAACCCAAGTTAGGGTCTTACAAACATGGAGTTGATCGTTGGATTGGCCATGGTTGTTGGGTTGAACTGAGGCACCGCAACATGCTCTGTCCCAATCTCCAACACTCTATCTTCATGTTTCCACCTTTGACTACCACCTCCTAGCACAAAAAAACTACTCTCATCATGTTCTTTGTACTCTCCAGACATATCTGCATAAGCATAAGCTACAATCAAATATGTGGATCATGCAAGAATAGACACAAACTCTAGTCCTATGTCCCTATAGATTCGGTGAACCTATAGCTATGATACCAACCTTATAACATGTGACAACCCAAATCACACCAATGAGATAACTAAAAAAACACATGACCAACAACTAAACAACCACATTACAAGAAAAGTAGGTAAATTAAAACCAATCTCATATTACTATCAGGTGTACAAACATATTACACAAAGATCCATCAACCTGCATCACATCTCATATCGTAAAAGATATTTACATCTATTTAGTGAACACCTACCACAAATTATATACAAAAAAGATCTTATTTCACATATACACAAACCAAGACATATTGTCAAAACATGTGTTGATATACATCATCTACAAAATGCATCCCTTCTCAGATTTGAGAGTACATGGATGACACTCAGACTCTACTACAACAACAACTATCAGCTATCCAACCTTCTCAGTCTATTGATATCCAAGTTTCTCTTCCTCAACAACACGATCCTGACCATGTCGCTGACAACCACCTAAAAAGATGTGGTAACCCATGAGGTGAGACCCATGTCCCAGTGAGAGATATAACTCTCAACAAATAGCTATTATTACCACAAATATATAATACTATTAAACATGATGAGCAGATTTAGTTAAATGTATAATTTAAACTAATTACACAACTTAAGTAGATTGAAAATCTATAACAAAAAAGCATAGCATCATGATAAGAAGGAATATGAAGAACATGTATAATAGTTGATTTCTCTTACCTCTCTTTATAACAACTAAGAAGTATAAGAAACAAGGAAAGGGTAAACATGTAATGTGAAGTGTGTTTAACCCTACACAATTATACTACATGGATGTGTTACATCTTTTATTAATGCCCTGAGGATTTGAGTCTTGATGCAGGGGCTTGTTGAGCTAACGCACATTCCAGGAGGTGAGATCCCTCTCCCTTACAATCGAGCTAATTAGTTCCTGTCGCTAGACATCTGGATGATTCTAAGCCCACTGATATTGCCATAAAAGATCTAGAAAGAGCTAAAATCTAATATCTTCTCCCCACTCGGTCAGTATGAGGGAACACCACAGTTCCATATCACTCAAACTGCCATCAACAACATATAGTCAAGCTGAAATCACCTAGCCCACCTTAGTACAGGTCACGACACTAGACACCAAGGTACAAAAACCTACCATCGAGGTACAACCATAGTTGTCCTCAAATCATATCACATATATAATCACCAATACACAATTGTATCCATTCTCACACTGAGGTATGACTATGGGCATCCTCAAAACACATGTGGTCAAGATGACAAGGACACGCAGTCACTTTCACCTCATATACTCAATAATATGCACTATGAGTTTCCCTTAGGAATAATCATTTCACCATCCAACAATTCCTGATTCTAGAATGGAACTATGGCTAGGGAAACTACATGATAAGGGTTCCACTAGATTAGTTAAAGCCAATTGGGTATCTATTAATTGCATCAATCAAGTTACGTACAAACCCTAGAAAAATTCTAAAAGATAAGGGTAGATTACAACTCCAGAAGATATAAAACATATAAAGCATAAAGCTAATCACATCACCACATGGTACCATGTCACCGTCACTCATGAGATTGTTACTTTTATAATATGACCATGAGATTTCCCTTCTCACATCACACAAAGGGTATCACCTCAATTAGGGCACAATACCACTATTAAGGTCATGAGATCATTCATGTTGTTCCTTTTCAAGAACATCATTATCTCTCCATGCCTCATCAAGGCATATCATTACCAACATATACATGATACACATACGTTTGGTGTAACCATGCATTTAAGAACGATAATGCTCATATGATAACAGACTAGGGTCACAATAGTTTAGGAGAGAGAAAGTATTGTAATCAACATGCTAATTACTCAAGCAAGCAAAGAAACATTATCATAGACTTGAATTTGAAGTTAAGTTCAACATAGCATACCAATTTAGGGTTTCAAATCAGCAATAGATGTAAACCCTAATTATCATCCTCTCCAGCATTCTTGGAAGTGTTTAGGTCAAACACAAGCACTATAAGGTCAACCACATAGATGAACATAAAGTCTAGGAATCTTCATCGACCAAAGAGTATAGGTCTCACATTCTTCATTGACTGAAGAGGTGAACCACCTAGGTCAACACATCAATGACCACTTAGAGAAAATGACTTCATTGACTGAAGTGAGATATTGGTGACCGAAGAAAAACCTCATCACTTCATTAATCAAAGAAGATGGTTACCTTAGCAACCACTTAGATAGATCCAGCCTTAGCGACCTAAAAGGTATTAGAAATTCATTGATTGCATAAATCATAGCTTGACAAACATCAAGTGTGATAAAACCTCATCAAACTCAAGATCAAATTGGCCACTTATCACCATGAAACAGAAAACCTCCAAGGTCAAACCATAATAAGGAAAACAACTCCAAAACCATAATTTTTTATCATCAACATGAGGGAGAACCAAACCATGACTTAGAGAGGGAAAACAAATGTTTCTTACCCATATGAATATATCAAAATCCTCCATCTTTAAGAAAGAAAATGAAACCTTGATAATGAGAAAGAAACCAATGTTAAGTACATGCATGAAGGATCACAACCTCCATCGTCAATCAAGATTTTGGGTACAAAGATTAGGATTTCATCAAACAGGGGTTTATATATTCAAGATCACCATAGATCACAAACCCTAGATCATATATATCATCACCATCACACTTAGGACCACATTTCAAGAGTAGATTACTTTGCATGCAAGGTTAAGTGCAATAATAATCGAGGAGAAATTTATATAATTCATCTTCATAAGAATGAAGCTACTCCAATATTATGGAGCTCAAAGAAAAGAGAGAGAACCTTAGACTAATCACCTCCATGTCCCAGATAGAACCACCTCAAAGAAAGAAACAAAAACCCTAGGTTAAAGGAGCACAAGAGGGAAACCAAAACTTTAGGCTGAAAAGACAAGAAATAGGAGTTCTTCATGCTCAACTAAAGCACCACCATGGATAACCATGGATTTGTCCAACAAGAGAGAAGTTCCTCAATCTCAACTTCAAGTGCCACCATGGAGAACCATGGGTTTAGACAAGAAGAGAGGGAAGAGAGGTAAGGAAGGAAAACAAAGATCAAGAAAGGTAGATCACTTACCAAGATCAAGAAACACCAAATGATCACCAAAGAGGGGTTTCTCCAAACCCTAGCTCACATGCAAGAGGTTCGGCCATTTCTCCAAGGTAGAGCTCCTTCCTTCTCCTCCAACACAAGAGGGACGATCTTCAAGCAAAAAGAGAGAAGGAAACATGTGCAAAGGGTCTAGTTGCATGAAAAGAGAGGGGTTTATATAACCAAGGGTTAGAGAGTGGGAAGGGAGGTTAGGTGTCATGCAAACATGTGCCACTTGTCCACCATATCTCACCCATGCAAGCACTAAGATCATGAATGCATAAAGGGTGATAAAACCAAGGAAAACTAGGGATATACTAACTCTAGGAAATCCATTGATCAAAGGAAACCTAGTGACCAAAAAAGGTCCAAGCATATCGACCGCATAGAACCCACGTCTTAGGGTCTGTTGGCTCATTGATAGACAAAACCACTTAGGCACACTCAAGCCTCATCGACCACAAAGGACATGGTCGAAGAAGCAAAAAGGTGGTAGCTAAAAACAAGGCTCATCGGTCAACACACACAAAAGGCCAACCATCTAACTAGAGTATCCAAGCAAACCCTAAACATAGGTAAACTGCAACAAGGTCCAAAACTAGCATATATGTGTAAATCTAACTCAAACAACATCCAAGATGGACCAAACTGGAACATAAGCTTGTCACGTGTTATTAAAGCATATCATGAGATTAGATTAAGGTCTTAAGAATCTAATTATGCTAAGCAAGAAATATCAACTATAAAGCTAGGTCAGGGGTTTTACACCAACTTTCAATAGTTTCCTTTAAGAAAGTATAATCATATATCAATGTTTGTATGTGATTATCAACATCCAAATTAGTTTATAGTGGTTATGAGGTACCTGTGTCTAAAATCTTGGTGGGTGTCTATTTGTATCACTTTTAAATGGAAACATGCCTCCAAAAGATCTACTTTCAACATCTTGCATTTAAACATATTTTTAGTAGGTTTAGTTCATTTACCTAGTATGTACAACATGCCTAATCCGTATTACTTGAACTTCTTGGTCTAGGAAGCATACCTAAGGTAGCCTCTCTTGAATTTTGTTACCTAAGAAACATGGATACATATGTGATACTTGTATTGTCTCCTATGTGAAATGAACCTACACTTGGCCTTTTGTGCCACCTTGCATATGTAAGACACCTGCAACAATCCCATTTGTAGCACACAAATTGTGAAACCCATCAATGTTGCCTAAATTTGTGGGGCGTTCTGTTACACACTAAGTATTAACACCACTATATTAGAATAAACAAATCAATCATGTCAAAAAAATATAGTATTACATTGATATAGAGAATCCAACTAAAAGTTGATTGTAATTGATGATATCGATTCATTACTTGAGTGGCATTATTCTTCAAGTTAATTATTGTTTGATTGAGTTCCTTAAGTGTACCCTAAAATGGAAAATAATTACAAAGATAGCTCTAAAAGAACTGTTGTATCTAGTAATTAACATGTTAAGTAATGCATCAAACATCCTTTGCATCACATTCCTCAAGTATCATCTCATATAATCTCGGTAACTTTTCCTTTCATGTCTCATTATTACCAGTTCCAATACCTCGAATCATAGACTTTTTTGCAGGCTTTAAAACTTGCAAATAAGCTTCATATGTCGATCCATCAACTTGTCAAGGATCTGATTATTCTATGTTTGCAACTTTATATTCCACAATTTTGGATATTTTTGTTGTAATTACACAACACCATACAAGGAAAAATTAAAACTGAGATAAGAAAACATATGAACCTTTCTATACATGAAGTAAATCAAAAGTTTCATATTGACAAACCACTTGTGTGCTTTTGTCGTAAACCTTTTCTGAAAATTTGTTAACTGGTTTATTGGGTTGTACGTCACTGATCTATACATGACTCATAAAATGTTTATTGTTCATATTAAAGGATTTAAGGCTATTCATAAAAAAACTTAACAAAATACCATTTCTTCCCAGTCACAGCTCCATGGTTTAGATCTTATGGTGTGATCCAACACTTTTTTTTTCTCTATTGGCCTTGTTGATCTAAATAATTTTTTTAAACAATTCAAAAATAAGTAATTAGATGAAATAGACAAGTAAATTAGAAACAAATTATTATGTCTAAAAGTATTATACTTTGAACTTTTTGGTTCCTCATTCATTTAGAAGATTTTTGAATTATTCCTTATCTATTGATGAATCTTTCTCAACTTTCTTCAACATCAATTCTAGGCCAGTCTTATACTTTTCATAATAATCCTCTTTTCCACGTGCCATCCACATCAATATTTCTTTTCGAATAATGCCATTAATGTGATTCCATGAATTTGGATGACTATCTAAATCAAAGTTCTGAATAAACAATTACTATTACTTTGGTAATAATAATTACACAAAATACAAGTACCCAATGAAGAAGATTATATCAATGCATAATTTTCTATCTACAAAAGCTTGTTGTAGTTCTTCACCCCACTTCAAGTCTAGATGCCATATGTGTGGTTTTCTTGCTAATATATGAAAATATCAATTTAATTTGTCACTGTTTTTTTCAAATACATTTCCATCAGAATCCCATTGGACCCTGTGACGTGGTTCCCCAACCTTAGGAAGTAGGCTTTTCTCGATTGTAGGCCCCGTCCAAATTTCTAGACTCCTATTCATTCTAAAAAATTTCTTCATCTAGGACATCATGTTTAATATTATTGGACAGATTTGTAGATGGTGGAATATGTACTACATCATGTGATTGCCCAACAGTGGAGGGAGGGGACAAAGAAGGTTGGCTTTGTGGGATGGTTACTTGTGGCTCTGGTGATTCTTCTTCATACCATCCTAAAAATAAAGTGTAATATAATTGATGATGACCAATTTTATTTTTAAATATCAGTGTAAAAAATTTCAATAGGTATTATTAGCATTTAGGACTCCCATTATGCCATTTATTGTTTGAGAAAATTAAGAGAAACTAGAAAATAAATTACTCCACTAACTTTTAAACTATACTTGCAAGTAAACCATGACATAGATGATGTGATAATTACGTGCAAGTAAGGCATGAAACAAATGTTGTACTACTATCATACACATTGAAATCTATTCTAATAAGTAAATAGCTCTAAATGCCTTATCATGTTTTTTGGTTGATTGGTTGTATCAAAAAAAGATCTTAAAATGTCACTGTGCATCCAAGAAACAACATCACTTATGCCATTATGAAAAGATTGTACTTGTAAACTAGTCAAACGATTCCCAATAAGAGGTACTTTAGAAAAATCTCTAAGAGGATGCTTGAGCACTATGCAACAATCATCATCATTCAGATCCTTCACATATAGGCATTACAATGCCTGAGTAGCCAGGATAAAGGGTTCCTCTTTCCATTTTATCTTAGAATTATTGATTTGTGTGAATTCATATTAATCAATTCACACTCTATTATAAGCGTTTTCATCATACTAAGAACATCTAAAAAATGGAACTTTTATTCATGGACCATAAATTAGCTCAATAACCTTCTCTAAGTAGCCATAATAAGTGACTTGAGCATTAATAGGGTTTCTATCTCTACCACTTGAATAACTTGATGTGTCTGTAGACAACTACACTCTACAATGTACTACATGTAGCTTCAATATGCTTTGAGTGAAAATGATATCTATTAGCTGAAAGTCCTTCATAAGACATTTCCTCGATAGAAGGGACCTGGGATATCAATCTCAACTCCTAACTATATTGTTTTCCCTAATCACTGACATATGGATTACATATTTTCTGAGAAGTAAAACATTAAGATAAGGCCCACTACTTAAAAAAGATGACTTAATCTTACATTAAAATACTTACATGCTCTTTCAACAACTTAGAAAACTCTCTTGCATGTTTCATTTTTAAATTTCGTGGTGCAATGTTGGGTTCTATTTCTTGAAGAAAAAAACATGTGCTCACTATTTTTATATAATATTAGGTTAATCTACCAATCTAACATAATTTACCAACATTTAAATGATATAAGTTTTACCTTCTATATGTATCAAATTCATGTTTTTTATATAGTACATAGTAATGGGCTTGTTCTAAAGTGTGAATGTCAAACTTCCTTTACACCCCATCTAATTGGATATCCATCAACATCACAAGGAGTATGATTTAGTTTTGTCTCAAAATTGGGTAAGTACCTAACACAAAATATCAAACTTTCTTCAGCCAAATAATCTTTAGAAATAGACCTTGTAGACATAGCCTTGTTATAGGCATGCTTCTTCAGTTTGTTCAAGTACCACCCTATTGGGTACATCCACCTATACCAAACATATCCAACAATCCTAGCTTCATAAGCTAAATGAATGGACAAATGCATCATAGTGGTGAAGAAAGGAGGAACGATTCTCCCCAGTTGGCAAAGTGTGACAGTGATTTGTTGATCCAAGTCCTTGAATTCTTCAACATCAATAACATTTGAGAAAAGCTTGTTGAAAAAGGAACAAAGTTTAGCATAGGTTTGTACACATCTAGGCTTATGCAATGCCCAAGGTGATTGGTAATAGTTGTTGCATTAGAACATGACAATCATGTCATTTCACCCCAGTCAGTTTTCTATCATTTTTACTAACACACCTAGATATATTAGATGAATATCTATCAAGAACTTTGAGCATATCCAACACATGTAAGTACTTGTCTTTCTTTCTAGTGATCATTGTGTAATATTCTCTATGGCAAGTAATATCAACCACTTGCATCTATAGGTCATAAATATCTTCAAATGCCTAATTTCTTTAGATCATAACTAGCTTGCAAGTTTCCTTTACTTTTCTTAGAATCAACCAATAATGTGTTTAAAATAATCTCACACACATCCTTCTCTATGTGTAACATGTTCAAATTGTGTTGAACCAATAAATACTTAAAATAAGTAAGTCAAAAGAAGATGCTTATCTTATTCCAACCATGTGGCAATGGAAGACCTTGATCTCTAGACCTCTTGTTCTTATTTTTTTCCCAAATGTGAAATGTTGATATCCTTTAAATTGCCTTAGTATATCTTCACCAAACAGTGTCTTAGGTTGTGGGCGAAATCATGTTCATCAATAAAAAAATTCTTATCATATTTGTAGGGACAATTCATTAGAAGAAAATGAAAATGGAAAACATAACATTATATTTTCCCAAACTCCAACTATATTGATGAAGCCTCCACATTACAACAAGGACACCCTAAATCTTTCTTCCCTTTGGTGTTCCAACCAGACAAGTCACCATATGTTGGGAAATCATTGATTGTCCATACAAGTATTGCCTCCATTGTGAAATTTCTTTTGATATGTGTATCATAAACTTTGACTCCAAGTTCCCAAAGTAGTTTTCACTCCTCAATTAGTGGCTCCCAATATATATCAATGTCATTTCCAACCATATGCGGACCTGAAATCAATAGGGACATCATAATAAATTGTTCTTTCATAAGAATCTAGGGTGGAAGATTGAGAGATTCCACCAAACACATGCCAAATGAAATGTGATGCACTCATAATAAAAAATGGATTAAAACCATCAATATCTAATTCAAGTCTAATATCGTGTGGTTCAACAACAAAGTTTGGTTACTTGAAATATTTATAGACAACCATTCACTATGTTTGAAGGATGATGAGTACAACCATCCTTTCCTTTTACTCAAATGGCCAAATCACATCTTTAGCAACTAAATAGGACATATACAACCTATATAATTGAGGAATCAAAGGAAAATCATGCATGACCTTAGCAACTACTTTCTTTCCCTTTGTTTTGTATTTCCTTTTCTTCCATCTTGAAGTACCACAAATGTCACCATTTTCTTTTGAAGTTGCATCTTTACGGAAAAGCACACAATCATTAGTAAGTTACATCTTTGTAAAAAAACTTGCAATCATTAGTACAAACATATATAATAGCACAATCTAGTCCTAAATCTTTCACAATTGCATTTTCTTCATGGTAAGTCTATGGGAATAGACAATTATCCTCTGGAAATTCTGAGATAATCAACTATAACAACTTCATAAAAAAATTGTTTGACCATCCAAATTCCTCTTTCAGATTTAGTAAAGGAACCAGATATCACTGTTTAGAATGACTTTTACAACCTCTATAGAGAGGTTGATCAACCTCCTTGAGGAGCTTGTAAAATTGTTTAATGCATCTAGATTTATAAGTTCCTCTATCATTTCAGTAGCATCATCAATTGTTATGTCTCCCATACCAAATAGAACCCCCAACTTTTGATGTATATTTGGGTGCTAGGTATGTTTGGTGCAAAAACTAATGTGCTCCTACCGATCACCTCTCCATAAAATGTCCAAACATTATAGATATGAACAAAAGCTTTTTGTAATACATGTGAGAATGCCTCTTCCTATATTGTAAGGTATCTATTTAAACATACTTTGCAAGGACATATTTATATTCCTTATCTAGATGGTTGTTGGTGGATTCGAGCAAATTCATTGGATTTTGTTAACCCTTCTAAGAATACATCATTTCACACACTATTCCCAATATACTTACAACTTCAATCTACTAGAAAGTCCATATACATGAGATTAAAGTGTAATATGTTACCAATTCATGCAATAAAAAGCTCATTGGTTTGAGGTTAATCCTAATGTGATTCTTTTCAAGCATTCAATGATGAAATGTATGAACAAATTCATTTTAAAACGCCTTTGATGCATAGAATCTTAGTTGTGGTTTTAATATTTAATTATATCGCTAGAAATATTTCTCAATTTGATGATCACAATGTCTCTTTGTGATAGGGAAGTTGTATATCTATTGTAATTTTATGTTCAACTTCATCAAAAAACAAATTATGCTCCTTTAGGATGATAACATGTACATCATTATATCCATAGGTTGTAAGGGCACATAACATATAAATATAATGATGCTCAAGAAGTAGCTAATATGAGTTTTAATTATATCATAAATTGAAGGTCAAACTAATTATGGTTGGCTATGTTTTATATAATTTTGTTAGAAAATTTTCCACAATAGTCATCTATCATTATTAATAGGGAAAATGATATATTTCACATTGTCAAGAGGTCCAAGATATAAATAAATATGATAAGTGACAACATAAGATATATAAAGCACATTCTAACTTTATGCAACCACATATGTAGTCATTGCTAAAAAAGGCCCACATGAGGTACATTTTTAGGAAATGTTTTAAATGATTATACTAATTAGTGTAATGAAATATTGATATTTTTTAGAAATAATAAATTCATGAAATGAAAACAATCAAATCCTTAGAAGACTTATAATTTATTAAAGTTTCTACAACTCAAAGAAATATTAATTAATGAAGAAGCATCTTGTCTCTTATACATAAATTATATCTGAAACAAGAAGAATCAGGAACTAGGATATATGAGAGGAATTGATAAATATACTTTGTTGGTGCAACTAAAGGTGATCTATGAACACAATCTTCCCAAGAAATTCGACATCCTGTAACATATTCCCTCAATGTCACAACTAATCAAGATATCAAAAACAAGAAAAAATAGAAAAAAATATAATCTTATAGATAAAAAGGAATCTCAATTCAAAGGTAAGGCATGGCTTGGTGGTCTTTAAAGATGCAATTTTTACATGGTGAATCAAGGGGAGGGGAAGGGTGAGGAAGTACAAATTATTATATGTTACCATAGTGATGGATTAGGAGATATTTCATGGTGAATGCATGAAAAAACTTGGCATGTTTGCGTCCCTGTGGAAAAGAATGGTGAACTATGGGGAGAAAAGTTTCTTTTAAGACTCCACTACTCATTTAAACACATATGCAATAAACTTTCGAATAAATAAGATTCATACTTATACATGGTTTTTTTATAAAGAAATTCCCCCCTCTCCGTCCACATACCCATTCAAACAACATTTTAAACTTTTTCTCTATTCCTATCCCATTCCTCACTAACATGTTAACAAATATACATTTTAACAAATTTTCCATCTTCATCACCTTCCCTTTCTTCTTCCACTACCCTTTTCGTTGATCATTTATTGTTTAGCATGTACCAAATACAGTCTAAAATGTCAAAAGTGGATGTGATGAAGATTCCAAGTTTAGATTATTGTTGACAAAGCAAAAAGCATGCATGGAAAAAGCAATATGATCTTACCTAATAAACTTTCTTGGCTTCATCAAGATCCAAATTTTCAAACTATACCATTCGTACTCATTGATGCTCAAAAAGAGATCAAACTACATGACTACTAATGCTAACTAAAAATCCAAAGCAAGCTACAAGTCCAAATTTTTTGAGTTAATCTCCTAAACATACCAGATAAAGGAGAGAAAATTGACATTGAACGCTTTACCATGAACTGCCGGTCTTGAGGCATAATGAGATCATTTAAAAAAAAAATATTAGTGAGACTATTTGACATCATTGTAGGTAACAAGCACATCTTAAAATAAGGTTGAATACTCTATTAATAATAGATCGTAGAGTAAGGTTAAATAGAGAAGACATAAATACTATAATGATAATAATATATCTTAATAATCCATAATTAAGGTGTCAAACTCACCTTTGTGGATCAGAGTCTAATTTTTCCATTATCGTTGTCCTCTACTTCTTGGTCACTGTTTGGTCACAAAAAAAATTGTAGCATAAAAAATGGTAGGCAAGGTACCATAATTGGTAGAAACATGGATTTTATTGTGTTGAGTCAAGGCCCAGTAGAGAGTCAAGGCCTAAAGAACTAGAAGCATGTGGGAGTTCTATAGAAAATATCTCATAGAGTATTGAAATAGAGAACAACACATGTAGACATGGACTTCCGTGTTTGAGAAAGAGAGAGGTGTATACCACATTTGAGACCACATTTGAGACAGACAGTGGCACATCAAATGGACTCATAGATGAGACTAGTGAGGGAGAAGGACTAAGCACCTCAATGGAGACAATGAGTGGAATCATGGAGAGACTTTAAGAGGGTGATACAACTTTCTCATTCGTGACATATAGAAATTAGGGAGAATGTGAAAGTGGAAATAAGGTTTTTTCTGACTTACTCATTTGCGGGAACTGATATTTATAATAAAGAGAGGGACTAGTGTATTATGTGGGTTTTGGAGGGTTCTAAGGGTGGGAAGCCCATTTATCTTGTTATGAGGGACTATTGTAGTTTATAATTTATTTATGAAGGAAAATTAGTCACAAGGAATTTGTCATTCTATTAAGGACACGGTTAAGGGAAAAATACTTTTTGGTTAGGGTAGATCCCTCAATAATAGATTTTTATTTTGAAGGCCTCTCATCGTCACAAAGTCCTTCACTACAACCTTTATCTTTTGTAGTGTTTGGATCTAAACATGGTGTTTTATAGGTTCTCTTATGCACATCATAAGTAGATAAGAGGTTTGATGCACCTTGAGGCAATGGGAAACCATACACTAGGCTCAGTTAGATAGATATGGGCCAAAGCTAAGGTAGAAATCTCACTCGTATATTTGATTTTTATTTTGGTTTTTCTATAGGAGAGTGGCCCACGCCTGGTCATGGTGTGGGGAAAGAGTGGGGGGTCTATGTCGAGCTATTGAGGGAAGCATATACGAGGGTATTTGAGGAGATGTTGTCCTCCTCTTTGTGTTTTTGAAGGACCATTTTTGCTGTTGAAGGCTAGATGAATTGAGAAAAAATAAGATTGATATTACTTCATAAGGAGTTAACTTTATAAAACATCACTTTAATTGGATCTGTGGTATGAAAGTTATGAAATTTATAAAGAGGTAAGATATTTGTATATAGATATTTGAATAGAATAGTTGATTGATTGTTTAATCAATAGTGACATTCAATGTCTCATAGACTTTGGGGAGGGAAAGACCCATCCCACTCAACCTATCATGCAGCTTATCCATCAATAGATCTAGGATCTATGATCTTGGGATTATCATGTACCTCATTGTAGGTAAGACAACAATAATTGGAATTTCCTCTCTCTCATGTCGTCTCTCTCACTCTCTATGTGTGTGATTGACAAAATATCACTAAAACAAGACCCCTGACTTCAGGGGATCATGACCTTTCCAACAAACCTAGATTGTGGAAGTTTTGTAGAGGAATCAAAAAATGTTCAATTCCCCTCCCCAACGCCTCCTCATCTAGTCATGGACATTGGGTCCATGTTTCCCTTTCCTATACAAGGGTTCCCTAAAGTGTTACCTTCACTCATACACCCATCTCCTAGCTTCTGCTAGCCAAAAAGGAACCCCACTATTGGCCTCAAATCAAATTTATGCTTTGACATATTTCACCGTTGACCTGGGAATACCTAGTTTTCCCAGCCAATTACATAAGAATGGGGCACCAAATGACATCCATGAAGAGACTTTTGGGTTGGGATTCTCTTGAGGGAGGCTTCCTATTTTTCCTAAACTCCTCTAAACTTGAAGAGGATGGGTGGTGTCATTCCTCTTTTATAGGCATGTGTTTACCTTTGAGTGAAGCACAACATACTCAGAATGGTGGCATGAGAATCAACACTCCTCCACACAATTAAAAGAGAGGAAAATTGACTCATACCTTCCTCTTGATGCCATTTCTTAACCAACCATAAGAGATCCTATTTTTGGACTTCTAGAATCACCACTGACAACTTTGATCAGCTTGGGGTGGGGGTGAGGGAGGGGGAGATGGCCAACTGAGTTTATTTGGGCATGTTGAAGGCATACATGGCCTCTGTAGCCAATGGTGTGGCCTTAAATGGAGAGCCAACTCTACGGTTGACCTCCTTGGTTGTGGTAGCCATGAAGTGAGGAAGAAAGGCATGTCTTTTCACCAATATTTATCACATGTATGTGTTATATAGGTGAGAATCACTTTTGGTGATGTGTACATCTATGGTTGGGCTAGTTTTATTTTAATTTGCAAAAAGTCTAGAAAACTATTGTTATCTTAAGATTTAGTCTATATACATGTCATTTTAATTAGAAAAAATGCATAGAATATAATTGACATAGTTTTGAAACTTAATTGCATCTCTATCTCAAAAGTTCCTTTTGGTGCCCCCTTAATATTGAAAAAAAATCTAGTTTAGATAGCCACATAGTTTTGAATACACCCCTAAATAGTAAGACAAATCTTGAGGTTGAATAATGATACCCTTTATGTTTTTTCTTTTGCCATCAAATAACTAAAGAAGATTTGTATAATAATATGAATTAAATTCTTTTGTTCAAATAGAGATTATGGTTATCATCCCCACTAGGATATCATGGAAGAAATCCATATACTGAATCCTAACCCTAATTTAGGCCTCAAAACCCTAGATGAAAAACTTTGAGAAGTTTTTAACACTCATGATATATATTGATTTTTATATTAAATCATGATTGGGAATATTGCTTGAGTTGACTTGGACATATTTTTCCCTGAGTCAGTTATATGGGTTAATAATGAGTAATTTACCTTAACTTTACTTCAGTTTCAAGGATTGTTAGAGTTTACTCAAAGTTTACCCTTTATTCAAGGTTTCCTTGGTTGTTTTATTCTTGTAATTCATAAAGGCATATGTGCATTGATTGTATAGTCAAGATGAAACTTGAACCCAATAAGGGTGACTCAACCATATAGTTGCTTGTTGGATATAAAAAGTGATTTCTATGAGAGTGACAAAACTAATTTGTTAGGATGAACATAAACAATTGCAGAGACAATCACTATGGAGCCCATTATTGGGACAATTACCATGGAACCCATTGTTGGGACAAACTCCATATAGTCCATTACTGAGACACAAAGTGGTGTAGTATATTAGACGCAATACTCATACATTGGAAATAAATTGAGAAATTTATTACTTGCAATCATTTCATCTTATACTGCTATATACACTGGAAATATTACATCCTCACATTTTTTCACCCACATACACAACATGGATTTATGTTGGCCCTTGTTTTGTTTGTCAATGTTTTAAATCAGCAAATTGTCTGAAGATGAAGACATGGACTCCATGAGGAATAATCTACAACATGTAAATTTGATACTACACCGAGGAGGATCTAGTTAGTTTATTCCCAGGATAATAGTAGTTTCTTGTTTTCTTAAAGCTATGTAATTTCTTAAGAAGATATATTTTATTTCCTACTTTTTTGAAGATTAACTTACTTTAAAATTATTAATGATTATTGGTTGTTTATTATAATCTGGATCTCAAATGTAAAGGATAATGGCCCTTGCCTCTTTGGTCCACCTTTGATGGGGATATGGGGGAGGAGGTTGTTACAATTGGTGTTAGAGCCAAGATTTATGCAGATGAATTTTCACCTCTTTCTCTTATCTTCTTTTAGTTGAAGTTTTATTTCTCAATGGTATAATGTCACGATTGGAAATAACATTCTAATTTGAGATATACTTGAAAACTTCAATAAAGTCAGAGACTCAGACTAGAATCATTTTTCCTTCCCTAACAAACCCCCATAGAATGCCCTCCCCCCTAAGGTTCCATGTGGTGTTACATGGATTTTGTGTCCATCTTGAGGTAACCAACATTCTGCATGGTCCTCTCAAGCCATGGATATTCTTTTATTTCCTATTCCAGATTTTGTGGTAATTTGTTTATGAAACTTCTTTCTCAATATTATACCCTCAATCCTGACTGACGAGTATAAATACACCCATTTCCATCATCAATCTATGCCCTTTTGAATCTACTAAAGCCATAGAGCAACTTCCCCATATTTTTCTAACTCTACTAACAAGTGTCTACAAGATCCTCCTTCTAGAAAAATGACCCATAGACATACTCCAAAAAAGCATACATAAATGGTAAGTACATATCTAGGCCTCTAAATTTCTTTGTTTATATTAATTACAAGATCTAGATCAGAATAGTTGCTTGTTCATATAATAACTACTTCGACCTTTTACTTTTTCATATTTCACAAAAACTTCATATCTTGCTTGTTCCACTTGTAAAATGTTCATGTTAAACACTTATATCTCTCTTACTCATAGAAATATCATACAATTGACTAGTTGTTTTGACTTCATATATACACTTTTTTTTCATCTTCTTCAAAAATTTGATCTTGATCATCATCACCTACTTTCTATCTAATAAATCTTAATCAACACATGTGAACTTGTGAATATATCCAAAGTAGAGGCAAGAAGAGTCAACCATCCGTTGATCATTTTTTATCTTTGGGTCCCTCAACTTGAAGAACATTTTCCGCACATACGCACACGCACTAGATATCTCACTTGATTTAATAGTAATTTTCTTTTGTTTCTCTCTATTCCCCACATCTCTTCTCAATCACTCAAGATGGTGTCTACCCTAGTAGATCATAAGGTTATTTGGATCCATTAATAAAAATTAGACTCTTTGAGTAAGATGATGAAAAGTCCACCGTCATCTTAATTTCTATAAGACTCGCACACCTTATTCTTGTTTCTTCATGGTTCTATTTTCTAGACCAACTACATTGCTTGTTTTTTCAAGATTTCAATCACAATAATGATTTTAAGGTGATGCAGGAGTGCCTAACACCTTCTTTCATACATTTTCGACAACAATCTCATGGTTACCTTTTTGATATCTTATTCACCAACAATGGAGTTGTTTTTTGACTTTTTTGCATTTAATGCTTCAAATGCCAATTCATATTTTCCGTGTTGTCCTTATAAAATGAGGTGGTGAGTATAATTTTCCTTGTCTTCAAATTTTTTTCATTTTATGATGAACTCCAAGATTAACTTTTTTAGATTTTCTCTCACTGGTTAAATACTTAATTATCCTATGCAATTGGTCCATACCTATATTTACATTCATGTAATTTATTCTATAGATAGACAACCTTCTCAATGTGAACTCTTTATACTTTTGGAACTATGTCAAAGCTATATACAATGCTTGATCTATGAATTATAAGCTTTTATTTGAGAAACTTTTGTGTGTGTTTTTGGTTTGATACATGTTTATATCTATTTATTTAACGGGTGAAGACCTTTGGGTACCATTCATTACACCATAGGTGGATATGAACCTCATAGTAAATGAGTCACATAAACTATTAAATAATTACTTCCTATAATCTTGATGTCTAAAACAAATGACATCAAGCATTTAGGACAATTATTCTTAAATGAATGAAAAAGAATCACTTATAACTTGCACTAAGTTCGAGTTTACATGTGTCCTACTAGAAATAAATAAATTTACTTCCACATTAAAGTGCTAGGGTGTCTACTAAAACTATATTTACGCATAAATATTTGTTACTGAAAAACTAGAAAGCATTCCAAGGGATGGACTTTAATTCTTGTTGCATAAATATAGGGGAATCTTAGGGTGACAAACAGAACCAATTGTCCCGTTACATTTCTATTGTATACAACAATATGTAGTCACTCTACAACATCAATACAAAGAATAAACTATGATTAGTAAAACAAAATGATATTATATGCCAAGTTGTAACAACAATAATTAGGTTATGATAAATACTTATCAATAGAAATATATAATTTTTACAAGTGAACCTAAGAAAATATCATGAAGAATAGAACACATGAACTAGTTTCAAATATTTTTAGTAAATATACCATTCACACATATTTCATAATTACATCCATGTATAAGTATATAACTTACATGTGGTTTAAATATATTAAAATAGTTCATAATTTAAATTGTTACATTTTTGTTTCGAACCCTAGTCTAAGATCATATGAAAATATTTTGATTATGTATATATGTTTCCTACAATTCTAGACCAACATAGATATTTGTACCATATAATGGCACACAACCAAGAATATATTATACCATTTTGTGTATTATAGTTACAATGATATCATTTTAATGTAAGGTTGTAATGATTAGTCCCTTGCAATTAAGGTTCAACATTGTTTTCAAAGTATTATATCAAACAAGATCTCAAACAATCAAATTATACCATATGAAAATACATTAATCCCTCTATTTATTTTGTCATAAGAACTCAAACATCAAAAACATTTACTTCATCGTGTTTTATATATTTTTAAATATAAATGCACAATTATGTTCCTTACTTTTAAGAAATCATAGGATTATTTATCACGTTAATAAGATCAAACTTATTTACTATGTTTAATACCATCTTTTTAATTTATTGACAAAGCACACTTCAACTTCCCTTATTCATCTAGTGTCTTTTGAGAGGCCAAGCAACAATGTTGGTGCATTCTTCCATCAACTCAACCGTCACACTCCTAAGATCACATAATGGAATGTTGGATGGCTTCGATTATTTGATCTACCTCTGAATGGTAACAAAAAACCTCTCTTATATCTTTTTATTCTTCTTATGTGGGACATGATCTGCATATATCTTGATTATAGATAATAGAAATATATGTTGATCTCCAAGATGTTCACTCAACTTTTTCTACATCCATCAACTTTGAAGAAAAATTTCTTGAAATACAAATACTCTTCTTATTAACATCTAGTTTAGTGCTTAAGAACACATGTCTTGAGGATATTTATCATCTCTTCTAGAAATATGAAAAGTTAAAACACTATCACTTTTGTCCTCTTTTTATGTCATTCCAAAGATCCTTAGAGGGCGTCCAGTAATCATGACTTACCTAAATTTATGGGATCCCTACTTGGAACCCCTTTCTCGACATTATCTCCTCTTATGATGGTTGTTGGGTCCAAGGGACCATATTCAAGTTCCTAGATGGCAATCCAGGGGATAGCTAACAAATTAATGTTTCTATATCCCCTTTTGATTTTATTAAATTTTTAACTTAAAGTCAAATTCATATTATTAATAAGACTACTGGATGAGAATAACTTTTCATACTTTTGATAACCACGAATAAGTAATGAATTTAAAATGGAACGTGAACCACATGGATGAAGGGTCCAACATAGCCTTTGTTTCTCTAAATAAGGAACTAGTAGTTGGATGATGACACAAAATCTAGGAAAAAGAGCCACATACATATCCAAGCTTGTTTTTTTTGGTTCACTTCAAAATCCATATTATTCAACAAGAAGGTTTAAATTTATAAAATATCTTCCCTATTATGATAACATTAACCAATTTTGAATCCAAATGTCAATTATTTGGACACTTAAAAGTTCCTCAAAAATATCATGTCAAATTGATATGAAAATCTTAATAATTCAAACAACCCCTACAATTATATATAAACTAAGGGAGCTCTAAATTCTCTTCTTTACATCTTGACCAACAATTGGACCATTGTTTATTCTTAAAATTGATCCATTTATCATATGTGCACCACTAACGCATAATTTTATGCACCAAGTAGTATCATTGGTTTTCCTTTATTTAATTAATGGTTATCAAGCATAATATATCTCATTGATATATAGAATTTACTCCTTAATTGGTTTTCTACAACTCTAGTATACTCTGAAGTTATCTAAAAGTATGGCCCAAACTATTTTCCATTATTTTTCCTTGCATCCTTTAGGTTAATATACCCTAGAAAATTGATCACATCGTTCCACTATGGCTGCCATTTTGACTCAGATTTGAACAAGAAAATTTGATACTTTTGGAAATGACAGTTGGGCCAAACTAGATATATCTATAACTAAAGTGAAGAGAAGAATCAATGATGATATCTAGTATCTTCTTCCCCTTTGCTATCTAGGGTTCTTTAGAAAGAAATTTGAGCCATCCCATACTCAGTGGAAACATGAGGAAATTGTTGGGAAATACGGGCATAGTGTAAGGTAGTGGAAACAAAATTTTATCTATCTATATTCCCATAATAGTAAGATTGTGTCAGTTACTATGAAATAGGGATGATGGTTTAATGAGTTTATGTAAAGAAGTGAAATCAATCCACCTCTCTAATAATAACAATGGTAAACAAAACTCAATTTGGATAGCAGCGGAAGATAAAATTTTGACTATATAGAGGTTACTCAATTATCTCAACATTCATTATTATATTTGATCATTGTCCTTAATAATTCGGATTTATACTTCCTTATCCTCATATTATCACTTTATTAATTATAACAAATTATTTTACATGAATATAAGACATTCTATCCAATTTTTCGTTAAGCATACAATTATTTCAATTAATGTCACATTAGTTACTTATATTCATATTAACGTTGTCACAATGTCACATTATCTTTATTGCTCACATTAATGTCATCATTAATCATTATTCATATTTATTCATTTATATTATTGATTTTGTACATTTATGTGAATTCCAATCATCTCATATTCATATTGAATCCATTATATGTATTTTAATGATCAAGGTGGAACATATGTCATATTAATGATTTGATTCAAATTAAGTGACTAATAACATGTATATTTGTTAACAAGGTAACATGCATTTTATATTAATGACTTCATTAATAAGTGGTTAGATGATTATATATATATATCATTTATGTGTATCAAAGTATGTTAACTGATTGTAGCATGTAACATCATTAATGTTTCATTAAAGGCATTAAGGATGTATAGATTAGGGTTAGATATTACAACTTAGGGTTTAGGTCAACATGACCATTATATTGCACTTATTCATTTCTTGGCATGCATTAAGTTATGAATTATAACCTTACTCATCATATCATTAGGGTTTATTGGTTCATGACATTATTAACATCTTACTTATTGACAATTAGCATTGATTTTCATATTATGTGCATTGGATATTCATTAGGGTTCAAGAATATGATTTATTCCTTAGATGATAATTATGTGTTCATTAATATATAAACAAGCACGTTAGGGTTACAACTATTAACTTGTTTGGTCGCAGCTAAGGATCTGAGCATACTAACCTCCTATCTATGGAGTTAGGGTTTCTAAAGATAGATCAAGATGTTATAGGGTTCCATCCCCCCTAAATAGGATTTCGTCCACAAAATCTAACCACTCAAACATCATCAACTAACCATACTCCACCCCTTAAAGGGTTTGACCTACTACACTAGGGTTAAAGGATAAGTCTAACTAAACCATTATCAAGATCCATCATGCGTCCACTGTGCACTCTGATATTCTCACAAACACCCATACTCTAAGGTCTAGGTTAGAAGGACATAATAAATTATCTTGGTAACCATCCTCAAACAAATCATCATACACATGAAACTTAGGGTTCCCAAAGATATACTTCATAGAAGTCTACGATTACTATTGCCTAAAAGCAAACTATTTTAGACAATTCGTATTAGCTCAAGCCAGGCCGATATCATATAGGCACGGGAGTCCTCGTAAACCAAGCTAGTGGCACGGAGGAAAATATTGCCAGCCCCCAAAACCCTAATAGTTGCCTAGAGGCAAACCTAAACAACATCAAGTTATGCATATTTTAATTATAAGTATTTTAGGATTTTATTCATCAAGGTTCTAATGTGAAACTATAAGGTCCTAAATCAACCTATCATCAACATAGATCAAATCTAGGCAAACATGTCACTTAAAGGAAACTATGCAAGTCTAGGGTTCTAATTAGGGAGACAAACTGAAATAGTCAAAGATCTGACTACCATTGGCTTTGATACCATGCTGTAAAGAGGCGAGATCAACACACCTCTCTACTAATAACAATGGTAAACAAAACTCAATTTGGATAGCAGCGGAAGATAAAATTTTGACTATATTCAATTTAAATAAAGTGTACATAAAAATTTCCCCAATATGGGTGTACATGCTTTATACAAAAAAGAGGATCTAATTAGAGGGAAGTCTAGAGTACTCTACTTTTGTCTCCAAGCAACATATCCATCATCTAAGTCCAAGCCAAAGCCAAGATCTTCATGTCATATCCAACACCTTGCTCCGCATATGGGTGGTTGGGAAGGCACCCAGCAAGAGGGAAGGAAAAACACGTATGTGTTACAAAAACTGTTCTAAGATGGCAAGATAAGAAAAATATTGAAAAGCAGGATAGGGTTGTTGACTCAAGGTCAATTAGGTCAATATTGACTCACGTCTAAATTGACTAAACCCATGTTTTGATGATGACTAACCATTCCATATATTGGTGTCTAATGTCTCTACTTGAGTGATTTCATATTAGGTATAGACACACTCCAAATGCCCCAACTTGCGCATCTCAAATTGGAGAAAAGTCAAGTCAAAGTCATACAAGTGCATGTTTTTGTAATATGATGTATATCCATTATAATCATGTTGTAAATCACTTGTAATGATTGTATGACTTGTAATTAAGCTTAGAAAAATATCAGGAGCACTTAGATCGAATGTTAGATCACTTTTGATGCAACTTTGAAAATTGATTACAGGCACTTTGTCGGTCGAGTTTCCCAGCCTGAAAACTCGACCGATCATCCTTGATCAATTTTCTATAGATTGCATCGGTCGAGTTGTGTTTACACAGAACTTGACCGATGGATTAACTGACCAAATCAATTTTCATTGGTCGGTCGAGTTTCCTCAGGACAAACTCGACCGATGGTCTGAATATAAGTTTTGTTTTTTACTCTATCGGTCGAGTTACCCTTATAGAAACTCGACTGATTGCACTGTACGGAAAAGTGCAGAAAAGTGTTTCTAGCCGTTGTGGAGTTGCAACAAGTGAAAATAGATCCGTTGCAAGCCACAACATGGCTAGTTTTCATTCACAAGTGTTCCCAAAGGCTAAGAGGCATCCCCATCTATAAATAGGACCCCTTGGGCTTCATTCCAAGGTTGAGCATTCATTGCAAACTCTATGTGAGGTTCCTATTCTATATTTGAGTGCATCCTATAGCCTCCTCTCTCTCTAAGCTTAATCACTTGCTACATCCATTAGAGTGAGTAGGAAATATGTAAGAGAGCTAGTCCTATATGTATATCTTGTGAGGCTCTCACTTCCACCACCTCCATATCTCTCATTTCAATCATGAAGATGAAGGTTCTCTCTCTTATCCAAGAGAGGCGAAGAAGAACAAGGGAAGGAGTCCCTTGGTGAAGATCAAGGCTGAAGACTTGGAGCTAGAGTGGGTAAGCCCTTGGTGAAGACAGAAGACTCCTTGCTCAAGTAGGTAAGTCCTTGGTGGAAGCCTCTCCGAGTGAAGGTGAAGTCAAAAGCTGAAGATCCAAGAAGAGTGGGTGATCCCTGCAAGGCTGAACGCTTGTGCAAGAGTGGGTAAGTCCTTGGAGAAGGCCGAAGACTCTTGCAAAGTGGTAAGTCCTTGGTAAGGTTGAAGACTCTTTGTATTGAATAGGTAAGTCTTTTGTTTGGTCATGCATTGCATGTCTTATGAATGAATATAAGTGTGCAATAGTTTGGAAGTCCTAGAGGTTGACCTCTCTAGGCAAGTGGACTAACACACTTCTAGTTTGAAGTGTGGAACCACTCTAAATAGCTTGTCTAATTGGTGCATGTTCAATCTCTCTCTCCCTTGCTATGTATGTTTTAGTTGCACACAAATTTTCTATTTAGCAACCTTATCTTGTGATATATCTTGAAGGTTTAATGAATTTTGTGTAAGTTCTTTCAGCTCTATTCACCCCCCCTCTAGAGCATTTAATCACCCATCTAGGATCCAACAAAGGTTCATCATAAGATGAAGATAATCAAGAGAATGAGGCCAAATACAAAAGAATATTTCAATAGATGCTTGCCATAAACAATATATAACCAAGGATTGCATGTATGATTAATATTGACTATCTTAACTATGAAGGGTTGAGGCACCTACCAGACCTTCAATGAAAAGGGTGAGGAGAGAGTAACACATTCTCAGTCACCTGCACATATTTCATGTGCAGGGGATAATAACATGTTCCCCAGGGGAGAAATAACACATTCCCCAACTATGGATGGTTGTACATACAAGTACCACTACACTAGCTAATCAGTCTAATAAAATCAACATGCTAGAAAAAGAGTTATGGAAAGATTAATCAAAAGATTTAAATCACATGGCAGTGGGGTATGAAAACCCAAACAAGATAATACTACAACTAATTTTGAGGCAATAAACAATTTAGGTTTCAAGAATCAAGAATTAGTTCAGATTAAGCCTCATTAGGGTATATGGGTATTGGTATAAAATTTCCCAACTGAAGGGGGTAGATGAACATATCTTTAATATTTAGAATCCTAGAATCACTTTTCATAACTTTTACACGAGATCAGATCCACTTTCCCTAATATGATCATCATATTTATGTATTAGATATATGTATATTCATTAAAGGCTTAAAACCTCAAAACCATCGACCTTTTTCACAAGCAATCAAATTAGACTCTAAAAACCTCACTACTATGTTATTTATTTTCTTCTGATCAAAATAACATATATATTCGTATATTTTTGAGTTACTGACTTTTTAGAGTATTTTCCATATTTATTAGTTAATTAAATCAACTCGAAAAATACATATTCGAAAAACTCAAAATCAGACCACAAATGTATTTTTCTTAGATAGATCTCGTTCTCCCGATTCCAAAACATATTTTGGTTTTAAATTTGGATAATCGAGTAAAAAGATATGATTTTTCAAAAACAGACCAATCGAAAACTGCCACGTAAGCATTTTGTACCAGAGATAGCGAGCGGGGGAGGAAGTGGGGCCGGGTCAGCGACCAGTCAAAGCCGAGGCAAAAAGACTAGAATGCCCCGTGCGAAGAGCAGAGAAAAGAAAGAGGAAGGCGGGATGCTTGCTTGGAGTTTAGGGCGTTTTCGACATACTAAACCAAATTCCAAAGTTAGATATGGGAATGAAAGCTAGAGACGAGACGAACTTAGCTGTACCCTTGATTTCATCGAAGGTAGAGAGAGCAGAGAGCTATAGGCGCCACAAGCCCTGGTACTTTGGCCGTTGTTCGGGGTCAAAACGTCAATGTAATGAGAAATTAAAGGTTGGGTTGAGTTGCTAGGGTGACGACGGATCTAGGGGTATGGATATTTATAGGCAAGGAGGTCTAGACTAGGGTTTAGCTAGGTGAAGGAAGAGGGTGGCGGCACCCATGTTGGGCGTTTATCAAATCTTCACCAAAACCTAAAATCTTTGGGATAAAACAGAGCGGAATCCAACGAAGAATCCAACGAACCAAAAATTAGTGAAATCCATCGAGTATATCTCCGGATATATTGATTTGAAAATTAGAGAAGTACTGAACTTGTTGCCAAAACATATCGAGGAAGAAGAAAGCCCGCGAACCGACAAATCGCGATCCAACGGCCGATTAGCGCCAAAATCACTGCTGTATATTTGACTCCTATTCAAAATCGACTAAAAGGGCATATTCATTTAAATGTTTTTCTCTCTCCTCATTTGGAGGCTCAAACGTTATCCACAAATCACCAAATTTTATAGTATGACTTATTTTGATGCCTAGAATCCAAATAAGGAATTCGTTTTGCCTTTTGAGAATATTTATTGTGTTAAATAATTCAAAACACATTTTCTCTTTCCTCATTTATTTATGACTCTATGATTATCCAAAAATTACAAAACTTCACCCATAACTAATATTAAGTATGGTGGATACGAATTTGTCATTATTTCTATTTGTTGAAGTTGTTTATAATTTTAAATAATGAGTTGAAAGTTTTATACACTTTCTCTCTCCTTAATTTATCGTCTCAACAAATATTTTCCAAATTGATTCAAAATACGTCCAAAGGTATATTTTAACATGTAGAACACGAGTTTGGCATTAATATATTTTTTAATACTTTTATTATTTTATTTAATTCATTTCAATTTTATCACTTATTTAACCTTTTAATTTATTAGAGGCATCTATAAACCTTCTAAAAATATGAAACTTGGTTTATAAGCAATAATAAACGTTTGGAACACGATTTTGCCATTAATTTATTTTTTTTAATATATATTTAATATTTTTGGTCTTTCAGTCATTTTCTCTCTCCTAAATAAAATAAAATATTAAACATTGACCAAATTAAATGCAAATTCACACATATACTAATTTTGATATGTGTATTACGAATTTGTAGTTAGTTTTACAATTTGAGGACAATAGATATTTTATTTCACCTTATTGGCTTATTTCCCATTATCTTATAATAAAAGCTTTAATATATTTATTTATTATCCAAATTAGATGATACTGGACCATTAAGAAACTTTTAAGTCAAGAAAACGAAATTGATATATTTATTATCCCAATTATCTTCTTGGGTTTCTATTTAGGATTTTTGGAACAATATATTCTTCATTACCTTCTTTTACCCATATTATCCCCAACTATTGCATTTATCATGTCCTTTATTTATATTTCGGGATTTTCTTTCTTTTTCATATTCTAAAAAGCACTAGAAAGTTCTAGGACGAATTTATTTATTCTTTTTATCACTTAAGTGGATATTTTGCATATTTGACCCATTACTAAGCTTCCACTGAGGTATTTGTGCATAAACCCAAATATTGGAATAAAAGGTGAACAAATGTTCATTAAACCATCATATTATCCACAAATTAAACAAAAAGGCCAAAGAGGATAGAAATGAAAGGAAAAGATGAAAAAGAGGACCAAAAAGGCAAAATGTGCATAATTCAGTATGTTACAGCACTCCACCCCTTAAAGAGGATTTCATCCCCGAAATGACTAGCAATTAGGGAAGGTTGTGTGTGCAACATCTCATCACCAAAATTTAGGTTATACCAACAACCAAAAACTTCCACCAACTACTCATCAACATATATACCTAAGCATTCATAAATTTCACGTACATCTCATCATAGGTTGGGTTTTCAAGGATCACCTAGGGTCCATTATTAAGATATCCTTTTTAGGAGATTTAACATTATTTATATTTTTGGCTCATTAACATTATACTCTTTATGATATCACATTATCATAATTATGTCATGTCACATTCACTTAGTTGCCAAAAAGAATTATATTTCATTATTATGCACAATTAGAGGTTACTCAATTATCTCAACATTCATTATTATATTTGATCATTATCCTTAATAATTTGGATTTATACTTCCTTATCCTCATATTATCACTTTATTAATTATAACAAATTATTTTACATGAATATAAGACATTCTATCCAATTTGTCGTTAAGCATATAATTATTTCAATTAATGTCACATTAGTTACTTATATTCATATTAACGTTGTCACAATGTCACATTATCTTTATTGCTCACATTAATGTCATCATTAATCATTATTCATATTTATTCATTTATATTATTGATTTTGCACATTTATGTGAATTCCAATCATCTCATATTCATATTGAATCCATTATATGTATTTTAATGATCAAGGTGGAACATATGTCATATTAATGATTTGATTCACATTAAGTGACTAATAACATGTATATTAGTTAACAAGGTAACATGTGTTTTATATTAATGACTTGATTAATAAGTGGTTAGATGATTATATATATCATTTATGTGTATCAAAGTATGTTAACTGATTGTAGCACTTAACATCATTAATGTTTCATTAAAGGCATTAAGGATGTACATATTAGGGTTAGATATTAAAACTTAGGGTTTAGGTCAACATGACCATTATATTGCACTTATTCATTTCTTGGCATGCATTAAGTTATGAATTATAACCTTACTCATCATATCATTAGGGTTTTTTGGTTCATGAAATTATTAACATCTTACTTATTGACAATTATCATTGATTTTCATATTATGTGCATTGGATATTCATTAGGGTTCAAGCATATGATTTATTCCTTAGATGATAATTATGTGTTCATTAATATATAAACAAGCACGTTAGGGTTACAACTATTAACTTGTTTGGTCAAAGCTAAGGATCTGAGCATACTAACCTCCTATCCATGGAGTTAGGGTTTCTAAAGATAGATCAAGATGTTATAGGGTTCCATCCCCCCTAAATAGGATTTCGTCCATGAAATCTAACCACTCAAACATCATCAACTAACCATACTCCACCCCTTAAAAGGTTTGACCTACTGCACTAGGGGTTAAAGGATTAGTATAACTAAACCATTATCAAGATCCATCATGCTTCCACTGCACACTCTGATATTCTCACAAACACCCAAACTCTAAGGTCTAGGTTCAAAGGACATAAGAAATTATCTTGGTAACCATCCTCAAAAAAATCATCATACACATGAAACTTAGGGTTCCCAAAGATATACTTCATAGAAGTCTAAGGTTACTATTGCCTAAAAGCAAACTATTTCAGACAATTCGTATTAGCTTAGGCCAGGCCGGTATCATATAGGCACGAGAGTCCTCGTAAACCAAGCTAGTGGTGCGGAGGAAATATTGCTAGCCCCTGAAACCCTGATCCTTTCTAGACACCTTTACTTCAACTTCATACCCTAATAGTTGCCTAGAGGAAAACCTAAACAACATCAGGTTATGCATATTTTAATTATAAGTATTTTAGGATTTTATTCATCAAGGTTCTAAGGTGAAACTATAAGGTCCTAAATCAACCTGTCATCAACATAGATCAAATCTAGGAAAACATGTCACTTAAAGGAAACTATGCAAGTCTAGGGTTCTAATTAGGGAGACAAACTGAAATAGTCAAAGATCAGACTACCATTGGCTCTGATACCATGCTGTAAAGAGGCGAGATCAATACACCCCTCTACTAATAATAATGGTAAACAAAACTCAATTTGGATAGCAGCGGAAGATAAAATTTTGACTATATTCAATTTAAATAAAGTGTACATAAAAATTTCCCCAATATGGGTGTACATGCTTTATACAAAAAAGAGGATCTAAGTAGAGGGAAGTCTAGACTACTTCACTTTTATCTCCAAGCAACATATCCATCATCGAAGTCCAAGCCAATGCCAAGATCTTCATGTCATATCCAACACCTTGCTCTGCATCTGGGTGGTTGGGAAGGCACCCAGCAAGAGGGAAGGAAAAACACGTATGTGTTACAAAAACTATTCTAAGATGGAAAGATAAGAAAAATATGTAAAAGGAGGATAGGGTTCATCATAAGATGAAGATAATCAAGAGAATGAGGCCATATACAAAAGAATATTTCAATAGATGCTTGCCATAAACAATATATAACTAAGGATTGCATGTATGATTAATATTGACTATCTTAACTATGTAGGGTTGAGGCACCAACCGGACCTTCAAGCAAAAGGGTGAGGGGAGAGTAACATATTCCCAGTCATCTGCACATATTTCATGTGTGGGGGAGAATAACACGTTCCCCAGGGGAGAAAAAACACATTCCCCAACTATGGGTGGTTGTACATACAAGTACCACTACACTAGCTAATCCGTTTAATAAAATCAACATTAATAAAAATAGTTATGGCAAGATTAATCAAAAGATTTAAATAACATGCCAGTGGGGTATGAAAACCCAAACAAGATAATACTACAACTAATTTTGAGGCAATAAACAATTTAGGTTTCAAGAATCAAGAATTAGTTCAGATTAAGCCTCATTAGGGAATATGAGTATTGGTATAAAATTTCCCAACTTAAGGGGGTAGATGCACATACCTTTAATATTTAGAATCTTAGAATCACTTTTCATAACTTTTACACGAGATCAGATCCACTTTCCCTAATATGATCATCATATTTATGTATTAGATATATGTATATTCATCAAAGGCTTAAAACCTCAAAACCATCAAATTTTTCCACAAACGATTGAATTAGACTCTGAAAACCTCACTATTGTCTTATTTACATTCTTCTGATCAAAATAACATATATATTCATATATTTTTGAGTTAATGACCTTTTTGAGTATTTTCCATATTTATTAGTTAATTAAATCAACTCGAAAAATACATATTCGAAAAAATAAAAATCAGACCACAAAAGTATTTTTTTTAGATATATCTCGTTCTCCCGATTCCAAAACATATTTTGGTTTTAAATTTGGATAATCGAGTAAAAAGATATGATTTTTCAAAAATAGACCAATCAAAAACTACCACGTAGACATTTTGTACCACAGAGAGTGAGCGGGGGAGGAAGTGGGGCCGGGTCAACAACCAGTCAAAGCCTAGGAAAAAAGACCAGAATGCCTCACACGAAGAGCAGAGAAAAGAAAGAGGTAGGTGGGAAGGGCAAAATGATAAATCAATGTGGGTTCCGACCATGGCCGACGCCGAAAGACGTTGCTTGCTTGGAGTTTTGGGCGTTTTCGACATACTAAACCAAATTCCAAAGTTAGATATAGGAATGAAAGCTAGAGACGAGACGAACCTGGTTGTACCCTTGATTTCGCTGAAGGTAGAGAGAGCAGAAAGCTATAGGCGCCGCAAGCCCTGGTACTTTGGCCGCCGTTCGGGGTCAAAACATCAATGGAATGAGAAATTAAAGGTTGGGTTGAGTTGCTAGGGTGACGACGGATCTAGGGGTATGGATATTTATAGGTAAGGAGGTCTAGACTAGGGTTTAGCTAGGTGAAGGTAGAGGGTGGTGGCGCCCATGTTGGGCGTTTCTCAAATCTTCGCCAAAACCCAAAAATCTTTGGGATAAAACGGAACGGAATCCAACGAAGAATCCAACGAACCAAAAATTAGCAAAACTCATCAAGTATATTTTCAGATATATTGATTTGAAAATTGGAGAAGCAATGAACCTGTTGCCAAAATAGATCGAGGAAGAAGAAAGCCCGCGAACCGACAGATCGCGATCCAACGACCGAGATCTAACGCCAAAATCACAGCTGTATATTTGACTCCTATTCAAAATGGACTAAAAGGGCATATTCATTTAAATGTTTTTCTCTCTCCTTGTTTGGAGGCTCAAACGTTATCCAAAAATTACCAAATTTTATATTCTGACTTATTTTGATGCGTAAAATCCGAATATAGAATTAGTTTTTCCTTTTGAGAATCTTTAATGTATTAAATAATTCAAAACTCATTTTCTCTTTCCTCATTTATTTATGACTCTATGATTATCCAAAATTACAAAAATTCACCCATAACTAATATTAAGTATGGTGGATACGAATTTTTCATTATTTCAATTTTTGAAGTTGTTTATTATTTTAAATAATGAGTTGAAAGTTTTATATACTTTCTCTCTCCTTAATTTATTGTCTCAACAAATATTTTCAAAATTGATTCAAAATTCATCCAAAGGTCGATTTTAAAATGTAGAACACGAGTTTGGCATTAATATATATTATTTTAAGACTTTTATTATTTTATTTAATTCATTTAAATTTTATCACTTATTTAACCTTTTAATTTATTATAGGCATCTAGAAACCTTCTAAAAATATGAAACTTGGTCTATAAGCAATAATAAACGTTTGGAACACGATTTTGCCATTAATTAATTTTTTTCAATATATATTTAATATTTTTGGTCTTTGAGTCATTTTCTCTCTCCTGAATAAAATAAAATATTAAACATTGACCAAATTAAATGCAAATTCACACATAGACTAATTTTGATATGTATATTACGAATTTGGAGTTATTTTTCCAATTTAGGACATTAGATATTTTATTTCACCTTATTAGCTTATTTCCCATTATCTTATAATAAAAGCTTTAATATATTTATTTATTATCCAAATTAGATGATACTTGGCCATTAATCAACTTTTAAGTCAAGAAAACGAAATTGATATATTTATTATCCCAATTATCTTCTTGGGTTTCTATTTAGGATTTTTGGAACAATATATTCTTCATTACCTTCTTTTACCCATAGTATCCCCAACTATTGCATTTATCATGTCCTTTATTTATATTTCGGGATTTTTTTTCATATTCTAAAAAGCACTAGAAAGTTCTAGGACGAATTTATTTATTCTTTTTATCACTTAAGTGGATATTTTGTATATTTGACCCATTACTAAGCTTCCACTGAGGTATTTGTGCATAAACCCAAATATTGGAATAAAAGGTGAACAAACGTTCATTAAACCATCATATTATCCACAAATTAAACAAAAAGGCCAAATAGGATAGAAATGAAAGGAAAAGATGAAAAAGAGGACCAAAAAGGCAAAATGCCTAGAATTCAGTATGTTACTGTTTATATCTGGTCTCGGAGCAAGTCCAGTGACTACAACTCATTACAGTTGCAATTATCTTCTAGTTGATCTTGGATGGTCTCCTAGTCTTCACCACGAACGGCGGACTAGACAGCTTCTGTTATGGCTCCTACGGTCTCGAAATAGACTACAAGTTGAGGTTATCCTCCTACCAGTAGCCAAAGGACTCCTTCCTCTAGATTATTCCAAATGGACCAACTAGAACTCCCGGCATCCTACTAGAACAGACAGAAGGAGTTGTCTCTTCTGTTTGCATACTAGTCACCAACTTGCTCTCCCACAAAAATGATACTCAGTTATTTTGTCCCGTTGCTATCTGTGATAAACCTGGAACTTCACCCCTTTTGTATAACTTCCAATATTGACCTCAATCTTTTTCTCACTCCCAAATTCATGTTTGAATGAGTTCTTGTACACAATTGGTCCATTTATTATACAAGTACCACTAAGACAATGTTTAATTTTAATGAAAATCAAATTACCTTCATGTAACACATCATTTTCTCTCTCTTGAATTTTTTATCATATCCTTATAAATCTATATCTTTTCTTGTATTCATGTTGTAGAGGGCGTTCTTACATTTCCAATGCACTTGATTTTGTCCAATTCTGAGTTAGTATGGGGAAGATATGCCTATTTGAATATCACTTGCTTCTAACATTGTTTTAACCCTTTTATTTGCTTTTAGCCCTTATTGGGCCCTTTGTGTTACACGCGGCCCACAAGAGTGGGCACCCCCCTTATTCTTATATAGTTATCCGAGCTCAATGCTCTTTGCCAATCATAGACTATAGACCTAGACCCCTTATGTTTGCAATCATCGAATCATTATCCCTCAGACCCAACCTTGATCTAACAGCCTGATAGTTATCTTCCACCCTCGTACGATGTCACGCCAATGGTGCTATAAGAACTTCACCTACCCCCTTTTGCACCCTAATTGTGGGATCTGATCTCCAAACCACGATATAATCACGATTTAAACTTAGCGGAAGCGATTCAATAAACAGCGGAAGACAAAAATCACGGGAAATTAAAACTTTTCGAGATAAGATCTTGAATCCTTAAAAGTTTCTTTCATAACAAGAGATAAACTGTTTACATCTCATGATATTTACTTCTTGAGTAATTATATACATAAAGATACAAAATCTCAAGAACTCATAACAAAAGACTCCAAGACCTGAGAGTACAGAGGACACATAGGACTGACTCTAATCACACCACATGGCAGGCTAAATCTCCACCTGAGATTTACTGCTGCTCCTGGTACTGCTGCTGTTGGGACTGGTCACCTGTAGACCTGTTCCTCCATCCTCGACGTCCACCTAAAAAGTTGAAGTCTACAGGGTGAGACAATTGTACATAATTGCCCCAGCGAGAGTTATAACTCTCCGCCAGAAGCTTTATTATAACATCAAAGAATAACTTAAGCAGTAAAAGCTTACAAAGTATTCAATAGCAGATACAGTTGTATACAAGAGCTCAATATTCATCAAGCATAAAGAACATATGCACTATTCAATGTAACATCAATCAATTAACTCATAGTTACCTTTAACATGTATATTACGCTTGTAGATTATGTTTTTCAAACAGTCTTATTATTATGCCCTGTGGAGATGAGGTTTACCACTCATACCCCAACTAATCACTGTTAAGTGCCTTAGTATCATACTAGGTCATTGAAAGAGCCGGATTCTCATGACCTTCACCTTCCTCAGTCAGTAAGAGGATCACTTGTAGGACATCTTGTGTCTCTACTATTATAGCTCACCAGGGTAATCTGGTCCTTCGCTATTTTAGAGTTACAGTGGCATTCTGTACTCTCTTTGTCATCAGGAGATTTCATGTTTATCTCTACTGATACGGATATCTATGTTTTCTTCATCATCAGGAGGTTTCATGTTTACCTACTACTGATACGGTATGGAAAAGTAGTGAAGGATTGACGGATTACATATCTACATCAAATCCCTACACTAGGATGTAAGGTTCTACACATCCATGTACCCCACATACTCAATAGTATGTGATCCAGGAGTTCCCTTAGGAAAACCTGTTTCACCATCACTTGATCTCTGACAATGATGGGTCTATGATCAGGGCTCTACGTTATACTTGATTAGTTAGGTACATTTAGTATTCATTTAACATCACACATTGTTCTTCAAACAATAACAGTAGCATAACAGCTATAAAAGGAGAATACTAAATGTAACAAGCCTAACTCACATCAATCATCATTTCTCATTATACTCATCACAAGTCATCTCTAAAGCATGACCTTGATGGTATTCGTGGCTCTCACAGCCCATTATTATCATAGAATGCCACTGACAAGGCATCAAGATACTTTACTTATTCATAAAGCTATCAATATGCCTTTAATGAATATAGTATCATCATCCATACCTGGATATGATCACCTCCATATCAGAACCTGCATGGTTAATTCAACTAATAAAGGTAATTCAAAGCAATGATTATACTTTCCATTCTTGTCATAAGAGCTAAGTTCTTTGATTCTTATCAAATAGAGTTTAATACTCATAAAACATGTCATCACCTTTGAATTAGGGTTTACTATTCACATCACATATCATTACCCTTGAATTAGGGTTTACTATTCACATCACATGGTGAATTGAACTCATAACATCATCATATATGAGAAACATCATTATTGATGCTCTCAGATTGGCTTAAGATTCATCATATATCATAATTAGGGTTTCCATGATCTCACATAGGTGGATCATACCCTAATCATGCTCATTCATGTGTATTGAAGGTTCTTTACTTGAGTGTCCACCCAAAAAGGATACTTTCTCTCTCTTAAGGTACTTTCTCTCTCTTAAGATACTTTCTTTCTCCTCATACTAGTAGATGATGATAACACCACTCTAGATCAGGCTGGGTTAAGTCCTCATGGGCTAACATAAGCCAAAACATCACTATCATGTGATTAGGGTTTGATTTGAACAAGGTATTACTCAATTGAACCCCTCAAGGGTATTTTGGTAATTCACCCCATTGATCACCATCATGGGTTAATTCATTAGTCACTTAGTCCCTTAATATCCTAGGTTATCATTAGGGTTTAGATTAGAGTATCATTGAACCATTTACACCTTCAATTGATTAAGTGAAATCAACCTTTGAAAACCTCAAACGGTTTCAACCTTCAACCTCCAAACGGTTTGAGACTGTTTGGATGAGTTGGCCGTTTGCTAGGGTTGACTCCAAGACCGTGTGACCTTCAAGGTCGTTTGCCCAAACCGTGTGAGGGTGTAGACCGTTTAACAAGTTTGACTTCAAGACCGAGAGGGCTTACATGGTTTGAGACCGTTTGATGTCTCTCGATCTTGAGATCGTTTGAGTCCAAACGGTCTTGAGACCGTTTGGTCCCAAACGGTCTTGAGACCGTGTGACCTCAAACGGTCTTGAGACCGTTTGGGTCAATCAAGCCAAAAACACTAAGTTATTCATTGAGATTTCAGTACTGATTTCAATTAGGGTTTACCCTAGTAATCATCCTTCAACTCTTAGCTCGTTTGGAATTAGTCCATCAAATTTGGTGAGTTGTTAATCAACATTATTTTGAACAGTAATTTCATACGGTCAACGCTTGGTCAACGTTCTTACACGGTCTTGAGACCGTTTGCCCAAAAAGGGCGATTTCAACAGATTGGAAATCAGGAGTAAATTCAATTCAAGTTGTTGATTAAGAAGGCCATATCTCACGATTCCTTTGGAGTTATCATATCAAATTTTGTGGGTGATTAGCCTACATAATTTTGAACAGAAATCTTATACGGTCCATACTCGGTCAACGTGGCTAAATGGTCTTGAAGACCGTTTGCCCTTACACGGTCCTGAGACCGTTTTCTCACTACACGGTTTTGCAAACCGAGAGAGCAATTTGTGGAGACCGTTTAGTAAAGTGAAAAGTAGTGGATTTACTTTGGAAATAATGTCTTCATCTCCTAGCTCAAGAACAGAAAGGATTTATCACGGATTTGCTTGCAAGGTAGCAAAGGAAGGTAGAGAAGAAGAAGAACTATCATCTTTAAGCATAAACGAGATGTATATAACAAAGCATAGGTTTAGAGTTATAAAACCCGCCTAAAGCTTGCTCCTTGAGCTCCAAGCTTTCGAGCTCCAAGATTTTAATGGCGTCCTTGAGTTTCCACAGGTCGGCCAAGGTGATCCTTCCAAGGAAAGTCGAGAAGAGATGGCTAGAAAGGTAGAGCTATGTGAGCTAGCCATCAATTTGACCTTGAAATCGAGTTCTAACCATGAACTTAAGAAAAAAGGGAGGATTCAAACCTACCTTGCCCTCCTTGGTCGTCCTCCTGAGCTCCACAGCTCCTCTTTAGTCAGTTTGGGTGAATAGAGCAGTGAAAGGAACGAAGGGAAAGTTCCCTTGCTTAGAGAGGTGGAGAGTATATATATACTTGGGGTGAGGTTTTAACATAAACTCATAAGTTCTTCATATTTTCAATTTAGTCCCTCCATCCTTCTATGCTCGTCCCTTCATATTAATTCTAAGGACAAACCTTCTTCTAAGGTCAAGAAATGAGGGCAAAGAAGATCAACCTTTTAGTTAAGCATACACATAAAAGGCTATTGTACATACACCTTGATTATTCAATCACAAAGGTGTTTTTCATTATATGATTATTCAATTGAAGTGACCTTTCATCATTTCTTCTCTAAATGATGACAAGAGTCTTAAAATATATTTTAGATGATGTATTTTACAAGTTGCACCCCTCAAATTGGGTAAATTGCACTTTTCTCCAATTTAGGGTTTTCAAGCACCGGGATTGCTTCCACAGTTGCACCTTGGTGCCCAAGCTTGGGAAATCCCTCAAACCTTACCATCATCATTCTCATGATGTCTCAACATCAGAGGAACATCTCAACATGTGCAATTTGCAAGTTAACCCTTCTAACTGGGTAATTTGCACATAGGTCCCTATATTACAAAACAATGCTACAACCTTATATAAAAAGGAGCAAAAACTGAAATATATGTTTTTGAGAAACTTAATTACATGCCCAAAGTTAATCACAAGGATTTAATTACATATTTAGGAAAAACATCTAGGGTTAACTCATAACCCAGATCAGGGATGTTACAAATTATCCACCCCTTACAAGGATTTCGTCCTCGAAATCGATAAGACATATTAAGAGAAAAGGGCAGGATACTTCCTTCTCATCTCATCCTCTAGTTCCCAAGTGGCTGCTTCAACACCACGGTGATTCCAGAGGACTTTCACAAGACTTATATCTTTCTTCTTTAACCTTTTAATTCTATTATCAAGGATTGACACTGGTCCCTCCTCATAGGATAAATCATCATTCAATTCTACCTCCATAGGTTGTAGAACTGACTCGGTGTCTGGGTGACATTTCTTCAGCATAGAAATGTGAAACACAGGATGTAACCTCTGTAACTCTGGTGGCAGCTCTAGTCTATATGCTACCTTTCCAATCCATTCAATGATTGGATAAGGCCCCATAAATCTAGGAGCTAACTTCCCTTTCCTTCCAAAACGAAGGACCCCTTTCCAAGGCGAGACTTTGAGATACACTCTGTCTCCAACCTGGAATTCTAAGGGTCTACGACGTTTGTCAGCATAAGATTCCTGCCTATCCTGTGCAGTCTTAATCTGTTGTTGTATTACCTTAATCTTCTCTGTGGTCTACTGCACAAGATCATGACCTAACAACTGATGCTCACCAGTCTCATACCAGCACAGAGGCGATCTACATCGTCTACCATACAAGGCTTCATAAGGTGCCATATCAATACTATGTTGATAGCTATTGTTATAGGCAAACTCAATCAAGCTTAGGTGTAGATCCCAACTTCTGGTAAACTGGAGAACACATGCTCTCAACAGGTCTTCTAAGGTCTGTATGGTCCTTTCTGATTGTCCATCAGTATGTGGATGAAAGGCCGTACTAAACCTTAGCTTGGTGCCTAAGGCTCTGTGTAACTATTCCCAAAAACAACTTGTAAACTGAGGACCTCGGTCAGAAACTATCGTGATAGGAACTCCGTGCAAACGCACTATCTCTTGTACATACAACTGTGATAACCTTTCAGCAGAAAAGGTTGTTTTGACAGGTAAGAAGTGCACTGTCTTTGTCAATCTATCAACAACTACCCAAATGGAATCATGTCCTTTGCTTGTCCTGGGTAGGCCAACAACGAAGTCCATGGTCACATGGTCCCACTTCCACTGTGGTATGGGTAAAGGTTGCATTGTTCCTGCAGGTTTCTGGTGTTCAGCTTTAACTTGCTGACACACATGACATCTCAGAACAAATTCTGCAACATCCTTCTTCATTCCAGGCCACCAATACAGTTCCTTTAAATTACGATACATCTTGGTGCTCCCTGGATGCATAGCATACATCGAAGAATGAGCTTCTTCCATGACTAACTTCCTCAAGTTATCCACATCCGGCACTATCATCCTTCCATTATAACAGGCTACATGATCATCCGAGTCATGGAAACCATCTTGCTTCTCATTTCCATACTCTGATCTAATCTGCTGAACTGCATCATCACCTTGCTGTGCTTCCTTAATCTGCTCTCTTAAGGTAGGTTTAATATGCATCTCAGCCAACAACCCGGCTAACAATGACACCTTCAACTGTACATTGTCTTGCCTTAAAGAGATAAACATATCTCTCTTAGAGCACACTAAAGAGTTTAGTTGTGCCCTATCCATGGTTGATGTTGCTGATTTCCTACTCAAGGCATCTGCAACAACATTGGCCTTGCCTGGATGGTAATCAATCGTACAGTCGTAGTCCTTGATTAACTCCATCCAACGACGTTGCCTCATGTTAAGCTCGTACTGAGAGAAGATATACTTAAGGTTCTTGTGGTCTGTGAAAATCTGGAATGTTTCTCCGTAGAGATAATGCCTCCAGATCTTCAAGGCATGAACCACAACAGCTAACTCCAGATCGTGTGTCGGATAATTCTCCTCGTGTTTCTTAAGCTGTCGAGAAGCAAAAGAAATCACTTGTTTATCCTGCATCAACACACATCCAAGTCCATTCTTGGAAGCATCACAGAAGACTACATATCCTTTTCCTTGTTCAGGTAGCACAAGCACAGGTGCACTTGTCAACCTTTCCTTCAACAACTGGAAAGATTGTTGACACTTATCACTCCAAGAAAAAGGAACATCTTTCCGGGTCAACTTGGTCAAAGGTAAGGCTATAGAACTAAAGTTCTTAATGAACCTTCGATAATAGCCAGCTAACCCCAAGAAACTTCGAATCTCCGTCGGTGTCTTCGGTTGTTCCCATTGTAGAATAGATTCTACCTTTGTAGGGTCAACACGAATTCCCGAGGCAGATATCACATGTCCAAGAAAAGATACCTCCGGCAGCCAGAACTCACACTTGCTAAACTTAGCATACAGCTTGTGTTCTCTTAGCAAGGTCAAAGCTTGGCGAAGATGCTGCTCATGTTGCTGAGCATCCTTACTATAGATCAGAATGTCATCTATGAAGACGACAACACACTGATCAAGGAAAGGTCGAAAAACTCTATTCATGAGTTCCATAAATGCAGTTGGTGCATTGGTTAGTCCAAACGACATAACCGTGAACTCATAGTGACCATACCTTGTCCTAAAGGTAGACTTGGATATGTCACTATCCTTAATACGAAGTTGATGATATCCAGACCTCAAGTATATCTTTGAAAAGACGGTTGCACCACGCAACTGGTCAAAGAGATCATCAATCCTCGGAAGAGGGTACTTATTCTTTATTGTTACTTTATTGAGTTGTCTGTAGTCGATGCACAACCGCATTGACCCATCTTTCTTTTTAACAAACAAGACTGGAGCACCCCAAGGTGAAGTACTCAGTCGGATAAAACCCTTCTCAAGTAACTCTTGAAGCTGTTTCTTGAGTTCTGCCATCTCGGCAGGCGCCATTCTATACGGAGTCTGGGCTATGGGTTTCGTATCTGGAATCAGATTGATTTCAAAATCAATCTCCCGAGGTGGTGGTATACCAGGAAGTTCTTCAGGAAACACATCCTCGAATTCCCTGACTATGGGAACTTTGGCAGGATTGGAACTTTCCTTGGTAACATCTACCACATGGGCCAAGAATGCATAACATCCTTGCCTCAACAGCTTATCAGCAACCATAGCTGACACAAGACAGGTGGGCAGAATCTTTCTTTCACCTTGAAAGATCCATGTGTTGCTTTCATCAGCAAACACAGCCAACTTGGACTCACAATCCAAGACAACTCTATACCTCTCTAAGGTATCCATCCCGAGGATTATATAAAATCCTTGCATATCAAGCGGTATAAGATCCACTTGAATGTGATGGTCAGAAAAGAAGAGGATGCAAGAAGAGCATACCTCCTGCAAAACGGAAGACCCACTCAACGGAGTCTCCAACAACAAACTATCTGCCCTATGACTAACAGTCATATTGCAGTTACGAATCACTCTATGAGTGATGAAAGAGTGCGTAGCACCCGGGTCAATCAGAACAGATACAACACAGGATGTAGACGTATCAGGATATAAAAGTTTCATCTGACCTGCCACTACCCGTGGATTGACCACTGCATCTGGTGGGTTCATAGCATAGAACCTCGCTGTCGCCTGGTGTTGAGGTGGTGCTGATGATCTAGCTTGAGACGCGTGTCCACGTCCTCGAGCTGCTCCTTGAGATTGCATTCTCTGAGATCCTTGTTGATTCTGTCTCGGAGGCTGTGTCACACTGACAGGCCTAGAACGGCAATCCTTCATCAAGTGTCCCACCTTACCACAGTTGTAGCATCTCCTCTCCTGTTGTTGTGGTCGGGGTGGTCCAGTAACTGACATCGATGTAGAAATGTGAGTCCCTTGAAGCGGTTGACTCCGTCCTCTACCCCTGCTTGGTGACCATTGAGTTTGAGAACTCGATCTGGGTGGTGGAGGGTTAGGTGCAGAGAATCTAGGTTTCTTAAAATCCCTAGATGAAGAACCATGAAACTGTGGATATCTTTTCTGGGTTTGCCTCTTCTCAACCACATATCTCTCTATCCTTCGGACTGACTCAACGAAGGTAGAGAATCTCTCTCGGTTTTCTAAGGCAGACACAGGGGTTGACATATCAGCATTCAAACCCTTCTCGAATCTCCTGATTCTTTCCTCATCTGTGGCAGCCATGTGCGGACAGAACCACAACAATTCCATGAACTAAGCTTCATACTCACTAATGTTCATCATGCCCTGCCTCAATCTCTCAAACTGAGAGATCTTCTCATCTAGGAAGGTCTTTGGAAAATATCTATTGATAAATTCCCGATGAAACTCTTCCTATGAGAACTCTATTCCAGGTCTCTTCTGCTCTTCCATGTTCCACCAGTGACCAACACTGCCTTTGAGAAGATAGACAGCATGTCTAACCTTCTCAGCTTCTGGGATAATAAGAATCCTGAAAGCCTTCTCCAACTCTGTCAACCATAGGTCAGCATCTGCGGGGTCGGCAGTCCCAAAGTACTCGGTAGCTCTGACACGACGAAGTCATTCGAACGTCTTACCGATACCTTGTGCTTCAGGTTGGACAGGTGCCCTCGGTGCAGGCATGGGCATCCTGTCGGTTATGTGTGTCATGGCAGTCATGAACTGCCCGAACATTGTCTGTACAGCTGGGTTACCCATGTCGGCTGGGTCAAACTGGGGTGGCTCTCTTGGTGACTCTGGTGCAGGATGTTCTATTCTTGGAACCCTTGCACCGCCTTGAGGTGCACTAGCACTATTCTCTGCCACATACTCATCATGAGGCACAGCCATCCTTATGTATCTTCTTCTCCTGAGGAGTAGAAGATTCTATTAGATAGGGAAAGAGTACTAAAGATAGACTCGACATCCTAAGTCATATGCCTCTGTAGACTCAACTGACCTAGAGCTCTGATACCACTAATTTTGGGCTCTGATCTCCAAACCACGATATAATCACGATTTAAACTTAGCGGAAGCGATTCAATAAACAGCGGAAGACAAAAATCATGGGAAATTAAAACTTTTCGAGACAAGAGCTTGAATCCTTAAAAGTTTCTTTCATAACAAGAGATAAACTGTTTACATCTCATGATAATTACTTCTTGAGTAATTATATACATCAAGATACAAAATCTCAAGAACTCATAACAAAAGACTTCAAGACCTGAGAGTACAGAGGACACATAGGACTGACTCTAATCACACCACATGGCAGGCTAAATCTCCACCTGAGATTTACTGCTGCTCCTGGTACTGCTGTTGCTGGGACTGGTCACCTGTAGACCTGTTCCTCCGTCCTCGACGTCCACCTAAAAAGTTTAAGTCTACGGGGTGAGACAATTGTACATAATTGTCCCAGCGAGAGTTATAACTCTCCGCCAGAAGCTTTATTATAACATCAAAGAATAACTTAAGCAGTAAAAGCTTACAAAGTATTCAATAGCAGATACAGTTGTATACAAGAGCTCAACATTCATCAAGCATAAAGAACATATGCACTATTCAATGTAACATCAATCAATTAGCTCATAGTTACCTTTAACAGGTATATTACGCTTGTAGATTATGTTTTTCAAACAGTCTTATTATTATGCCCTGTGGAGATGAGGTTTACCACTCATACCCCAACTAATCACTGTTAAGTGCCTTAGTATCATACTAGGTCATTAAAAGAGCCGGATTCTCATGACCTTCACCTTCCTCAGTCAGTAAGAGGATCACTTGTAGGACATCTTATGTCTCTACTATTATAGCTCACTAGGGTAATCTGGTCCTTCGCTATTTTAGAGTTATAGTGGCGTTCTGTACTCTCTTCGTCATCAGGAGATTTCATGTTTATCTCCACTGATACGGATATCTATGTTTTCTTCGTCATCAGGAGGTTTCCTGTTTACCTACTACTGATACGGTATGGAAAAGTAGTGAAGGATTGACGGATTACATATCTACATCAAATCCCTATACTAGGATGTAAGGTTCTACACATCCATGTACCCCACATACTCAATAGTATGTGATCCAGGAGTTCCCTTAGGAAAACCTGTTTCACCATCACTTGATCTCTGACAATGATGGGTCTATGATCAGGGCTCTACGTTATACTTGATTAGTTAGGTACATTTAGTATTCATTTAACATCACACATTGTTCTTCAAACAATAACAGTAGCATAACAACTATAAAAGGAGAATACTAAATGTAACAAGCCTAACTCACATCAATCATCATTTCTCATTATACTCATCACAAGTCATCTCTAAAGCATGACCTTGATGGTATTCGTGGCTCTCACAGCCCATTATTATCATAGAATGCCACTGACAAGGCATCAAGATACTTTACTTATTCATAAAGCTATCAATATGCCTTTAATGAATATAGTATCATCATCCATACCTGGATATGATCACCTCCATATCAGAACCTGCATGGTTAATTCAACTAATAAAGGTAATTCAAAGCAATGATTATACTTTCCATTCTTGTCATAAGAGCTAAGTTCTTTGATTCTTATCAAATAGAGTTTAATACTCATAAAACATGTCATCACCTTTGAATTAGGGTTTACTATTCACATCACATATCATTACCCTTGAATTAGGGTTTACTATTCACATCACATGGTGAATTGAACTCATAACATCATCATATATGAGGAACATCATTATTGATGCTCTCAGATTGGCTTAAGATTCATCATATATCATAATTAGGGTTTCCATGATCTCACATAGGTGGATCATACCCTAATCATGCTCATTCATGTGTATTGAAGGTTCTTTACTTGAGTGTCCACCCAAAAAGGATACCCTCTCTCTTAAGGTACTTTCTCTCTCTTAAGATACTTTCTTTCTCCTCATACTAGTAGATGATGATAACACCACTCTATATCAGGTTGGGTTAAGTCCTCATGGGCTAACATAAGCCAAAACATCACTATCATGTGATTAGGGTTTGATTTGAACAAGGTATTACTCAATTGAACCCCATAAGGGTATTTTGGTAATTCACCCCATTGATCACCATCATGGGTTAATTCATTAGTCACTTAGTCCCTTAATATCCTAGGTTATCATTAGGGTTTAGATTAGAGTATCATTGAACCATTTACACCTTCAATTGATTAAGTGAAATCAACCTTTGAAAACCTCAAACGGTTTCAACCTTCAACCTCCAAACGGTTTGAGACCGTTTGGATGAGTTGGCCGTTTGATAGGGTTGACTCCAAGACCGTGTGACCTTCAAGGTCGTTTGCCCAAACCGTGTGAGGTTTTAGACCGTTTAACAAGTTTGACTTCAAGACCGAGAGGGCTTACACGGTTTGAGACCGTTTGATGTCTCTCGATCTTGAGATTGTTTGAGTCCAAACGGTCTTGAGACCGTGAGGCCTCACACGGTCTTGAGACCGTGTGACCTCAAACGGTCTTGAGACCGTGAGGTCTCAAACGGTCTTGAGACCATTTTGTTGATCCCCAAACGGTCTTGAGACCATTTGGGTCAATCAAGCCAAAAACACTAAGTTATTCATTGAGATTTCAGTACTGATTTCAATTAGGGTTTACCCTAGTAATCATCCTTCAACTCTTAGCTCGTTTGGAATTAGTCCATAAAATTTGGTGAGTTGTTAATCAACATTATTTTGAACAGTAATTTCATACGGTCAACTCTTGGTCAATGTTGTTACATGGTCTTGAGACCGTTTGCCCAAAAAGGGCGATTTCAACAGATTGGAAATCAGGAGTAAATTCAATTAAAGTTGTTGATTAAAAATTCCATATCTCACGATTCCTTTGGATTTATCATCTCAAATTTTGTGGGTGATTAGCCTGCATAATTTTAAACAGAAATCTTATACAGTCCACGCTCGGTCAACGCAGATAAACGGTCTTGAAGACCGTTTTCCCTTACACGGTCCTGAGACTATTTGCTCACTACACGGTTTTGCAAACCGAGAGAGCAATTTGTGGAGACCGTTTAGTAAAGTGAAAAGTAGTGGATTTATTTTGGAAATAACGTCTTCATCTCCTAGCTCAAGAACATCAAGGATTTTTCACGGATTAGCTTGCAAGGTAGCAAAGGAAGGTAGAGAAGAAGAAGAACTATCATCTTTAAGCATAAACGAGATGTATATAACAAAGCATAGGTTTAGAGTTATAAAACCCACCTAAAGCTTGCTCCTTGAGCTCCAAGCTTTCGAGATCCAAGCTTTTAATGGCGTCCTTGAGTTTCCATAGGTCGGCCAAGGTGATCCTTCCAAGGAAAGTCGAGAAGAGATGGCTAGAAAGGTAGAGCTATGTGAGCTAGCCATCAATTTGACCTTGAAATCGAGTTCTAACCATGAACTTAAGAAAAAAGGGAGGATTCAAACCTACCTTGCCCTCCTTGGTCGTCCTCCTGAGCTCCACAGCTCCTCTTTAGTCGGTTTGGGTGAATAGAGCAGTGAAAGGAACGAAGGGAAAGTTCCCTTGCTTAGAGAGGTGGAGAGTATATATATACTTGGGGTGAGGTTTTAACATAAACTCATAAGTTCTTCATATTTTCAACTTAGTCCCTCCATCCTTCTATGCTCGTCCCTTCATATTAATTATAAGGACAAACCTTATTCTAAGGTCAAGAAATGAGGGCAAAGAAGATCAACCTTTTAGTTAAGCATACACATAAAAGGCTATTGTACATACACCTTGATTATTCAATCACAAAGGTGTTTTTCATTATATGATTATTCAATTGAAGTGACCTTTCATCATTTCTTCTCTAAATGATGACAAGAGTATTAAAAGATATTTTAGATGATGTATTTTACAAGTTGCACCCCTCAAATTGGGTAAATTGCACTTTTCTCCAATAGGGTTTTCAAGCACCGGGATTGCTTCCACAGCTGCACCTTGGTGCCCAAGCTTGGGAAATCCCTCAAACCTTACCATCATCATTCTCATGATGTCTCAACATCAGAGGAACATCTCAACATGTGCAATTTGCAAGTTAACCCTTCTAACTGGGTAATTTGCACATAGGTCCCTGTATTACAAAACAATGCTACAACCTTATATAAAAAGGAGCAAAAACTGAAATATATGTTTCTGAGAAACTTAATTACATGCCCAAAGTTAATCACAAGGATTTAATTACATATTTAGGCAAAACATCTAGGGTTAACTCATAACCCAGGTCAGGGATGTTACACTTTTACTAACTCTCTGCCTATAAAACCTCTCCCCGAACTCTTTCCCCCAATTTTCCTCTTGTTTTACAAACCCTAGCCCCTTGGTTTCACCCTCCTCCTCCTCCTTCACCATGGGTGTCATCTACCTCTAGCGAGGTATAGTTGGTCTCTTCTGCCACTCCACATCCAACTGAGGTTGCCACCGAGTCCGTAGTAAGGAGCCGAGCACCAACGGCGTGTCCTCATAGCCTAGCTCCCCCACCCTTCATGATTAGGCTATGTGCCAACGACCTGCACTACCGTGAGACAATGGGTTGCGTGGATTGGGTCACGTGGGAGGATAGAGGTGGACATCGGTTGGGAGTGGTGGGGGGAGTTTGCAAAATTGCCAACGCTGGACCATAGATGATGGGCGACCGCTGGAGAAGGTGTTGGGATACCTTTGAGTGGGTTACTGGCCTAGGGCCAGATGGAGCAGGGTGCACAAAGGGCAAGTCCGTGGGGTGCCATCACCCAGTCCATTTGAACTCTCTGATCCTTATCTAATGATGTATATTGGGTCTCTTTGAGGTAATCTTCTAGTAATCACATCTCATAAATCCCTTGGCCAAATGCAACATATAATACATGGTTTTTGATCAGCAAATTGAGACCTATCTAAAAAAATGGTTTCAAATCTTAGTTTCACTTGTATCCTCATTGTATTACCTAATATGCTCATTTTAAGCCATGTTATATGATTCTTGCATGATCAATCATTCTTCCCTTGTAACCTACATGAGTCCCTTGCACTCCTAAATTGTAAATTAGTAACCTTTAATTCATGTTGAACTAAAATTCGAACTTGAACACGCTAGAATCCTAGTTTGAGTTAATAATGCACTTTGAACCTTGAAACATGTCTTACATGGATACTTTGATGATAAATATCCAATCTTGCTCAAATTTTGATCTTTTATGTCCAAACTAAATATGTAACTTCCAAATCAGTAACTTACCCTTTGTCTTGTGTCCTACTAGACCAATATGTCATGTTATATGGTCCATGACCTCAAATGCCTAGTTTGTACTTTAAAATGGCTAAGTTGACCTAGTTGTGTCCACATGATGAAATATGATGGTTATGCTAATCCCATGCTCTATCGTTTTCAAATCAGTAAACTTATCACACTTGTAGCACTAAACCCTAGTTTGACCTATCTTTTGCTCTTAATTCTCCTAAGACTTGGAAACATGACCATATTTAATGAAGTGAATCTAATGTGACTAATTATTATCCTTTATGAATAGACCATATAAATATCATATCTCCCTAACTCCAAATCAGAAATGATCTCATGTTTATATATAATCAAATGTGGATGGTTCACTTAGAACTAGGGCTTAATATTGAACCTTGGACTATGATTGAATGATGGCATTTGTGTTTGGAACTACATTTGAACTAAGTGAAACCTAGATCTAGGGGAACATCCACATGACTCATATGATGCTTATCTTATCAAATACTTTTGATCTAAGACTACATGTTATGTCTTTTATATCTTAGGTCCCCTTGGGGTTGGACCATCTATGGGAATCTTACTCATGAATCATAACATGTTTTCTACTCACAAGGTACATTTCCACTTGACCCTAATATGATATTGGCTTGCTTTTATGTATGCTCATATGAATACTTGTCTACTTACTTAGTTGAGATATTGTTCCTATGAATACTACATTCTTGTTTGGTTATCATATGTTGACAAACCTTGAACATTATACAAAGAAATCTATTTTAATATAATGGATAAAGAAGCCTAAAATATGCATTGTATAAGAGAATGTCATCAAGTTTCCTTGCCTTGTTTCTTGTTCTTACTTAATACTCATTTTATCCAAGCACAATTTATATATTCTTAAACTATTTACATGTCTTTTCATAGTGTACTTAATGCTTTAGCATTAATATATTTTGTTTATCGAAATTGTAGTTGCCAGATGAAGATCTGTTGCACTCAAGACTCTACTCTATGAAACGAAACACCAAAGGGATGCTAGAAATGGTATGGGTACATGTCTATATCTTTTAGTATCTAGTTATATCTTGTGTTACTACATATACATGAGTATTACCTATGTGAAACTATGTTCCATTCTATGGAAGGGCGCCCAAAACCTATTTCCACTGACTCCATAGTTAGTGGGGGCATGATGAGGGTAATAAACGGTTCCGTGACACTATCCCTCCCTAGTCGGGTAGGACATGCTTGGGATATCTTGGTTCCCACAACTAGAGAGGACGAAAATTATCAGAGCAATTGATTCTTAATTGTCTGTGTTCTTCTCTAGGAAGCCCCTGGTACCCCTCTATTTATACGTGGGGTTAGGGCCAGGGTTCCCAGTCTATTCATAATTTGTGTGGGAGTGGAAGGGACCGAATGATCTTGAATTTTCACAACATGTGAGACATGAAATGGTCATCTGGCAGTCTAGACGGCCGTCTATCACTACATGACGGTAGTCTTGCTCTTCTAGACAGTCATCTGGTTGTTTCCTGATCACATCTAAATTTGACAAAATCATTTCTAATTAATGCAAACATTAATTCCTTGTCCGAATCGAATTGAATAATTGAAATGAGTATGAATAATTGAAATGAGTAATATTTCTCACAAATTTGGGAAAGTTGCTAGAACCTTCTATAGGTGCAACCGGGCCGATCAAATCACCAGGTGAACCAATCATCTCATCCAGTTGAGCTGATCGGTTCACCCAGTGAGCTGATCGGTTGGGTCTAATTTGTGCAGAACTCCAGCCAATTCGGTTCCAATCATCTTGATTGTCCAAACGCCCATCTCAACCCTTGAGATGATCGTTTGGCTCTTCATATGGCTGTATCACCCTGTGAGACGATCAGATGGGGTGTAGTCAGCTGATCTATTGCATGAATTGAGTACTTAAACACTTTAGTAATCAATTCAATCATCATCCAAGATTGAACTCCTCTTCTAGATGAGTTTCTATGTGTGTGACCCTATAGGTCCCATATCATGTTGGCAGTAAATGTTCATAACTAACTTATGGCATCACAAGCAGAGAGCGGTACCTGGTCATACATGAATGCTGCACAAGTGAATGGAAAGTTGGAGAACAACTTCAACCTACAATCTATGTAAAGTGTTGCAGTGATTGTATAATTCCTTTGTATCTGATATCCAAGATGAACTCAAGGCATGCAATTGTCATCCTTTCAACGTTCAATCCATGTTTCTTGAACCGAGAGCAGACTGTTTGAGATAATGTGACCTCAATATCATATATTGATTCGCATGTGCAAACACATGCATTTCTCAATCTCGTTTATCAAGTGGCCAGGATATCATATTGTAGTAGGAGGGACAAATCCCATTTCTATCACTCACAGTCTATCCCTATGTGTCGAATCTACCCAATCATACCTTTATGGCAACCCATATTTTAGGATTATGTTTGATGATGTCAAAGTATACCCAATGACATGCGATGAGTATAGTGATTTCAGCTCAAAGAATCACAATCACCACCTTCACTATGAGATATGACTATGACCACCAATCATGGTTTCCATGTGTAACTTCTCAAGGTGGGTATGTCTGATACATTGTTCCCTAACATGTATATGTGTGCTTGGTTTGATATTTCCATATCATGACATATGAGATTCTGTCATCAACCAACCCACAATCAAGTCTTATGTGTTACTAGTGTCTATCTACCTTCCATAGTAACAACCGACTATGAACATAATTGAATGCACACACTCTTAACATTAGTATGATCTCATTCTCCAAGTAACGTACTTGAAGACATACATCATTGAGCATTGTAATTCTCTAGACTTTCATAATGTTTCCTCATTATCTCATAAGTGAATGAAATAGAATGAATTGGAAGCTTTCCTTTATGAGTATTAATCAAATCCTTTATGGTATATTCCATGTCAATCATCAAATGATTGGCACTATGGGCATACCTTACCAACAGATTCCCACTTGCACTTAGATCCAATCACCCATGAATCTCATTCTTAGTGATCTAAACATGTTCATCATGTTTCTACTCCACAAGTGCTAATCCAATGGTTACTAACATTTTGCTATTAATCTATATATTGCATGTTTTGTTATGTCTTTGTTGCGAGATGAAACCGCCGTAATATGGTATTTGATATTCCTTGCCTAACATGTAGCTCCATTGCTGTCACAGTATCACTACAGAGTCATCAATGGTTGGAACATCTATAAGTTCATCATATGAATTTCTAAATCCATATCACGTTGTGTTCGTAAAAACAAGTATACTCGGATTCTATTGTAGAGTAGAATTAGTGTCTATTAGTTCGGAACACTTCCAACGAACAACATTACTTCTTTTAAAACAAATTTTATTGTGATCATTTTTGTCATTTCAGAAGCTTGCATTGAAGTGACCATTTACATCCAACTCTTCCTTTATTGCTATCTTTAATTACTAACAATATATCTTTAAGTACTTCCCAAGTACTAATAGATATCTTTAATGGCCTTCCAATAATCCTTATTGGATTTTAATGTCCTCTTGTCATGTCTTATACATACAAGATTATATGGGATAAGTACATTTATAACATTCGTGATAGATCTATTATTACAACCTATGACATCTTAATCATGTCATTTCCATTCTTCATAAGAATTGGAACATTTGGTTTATGAGATACTAATTCGGGTTCTCTCTCATAAAATCGTTCCTTGTTGAACTCTTTCAACATTTTGCTATCGTATGTGCTCAAGCTTATATTGTGAAACATTCAAGAACTATCTCTATAGGTCTTGATCCTTATCTCATAAGATGTTTCACCTAACCCTTCATTATTGAAGGTGTTTTCATGCCATCTCTCAATATTCACAATTTTGAGATGTTATTCTTCATTATACGTGGAATATTCATATATGCTCCCACTAAATCTTTTGTAATCACAAATTTTATCTTTTATCTTGATCCAAGTCAAACTCTTTGACTATCTTGTCAAGTCAAAAGATCCCTCCTCTAAGCTGCTTGTTTCAATCCCAAATTGAACTTTGTAGTTTATAGACTTTATTTGCATTCCTTGAAGTTACAAAAACCTTTTAGGTGTGTCACATACACATCCTTTTATGTATTCCCTTTAAGGAATCTGATTTCTATCTTCATATGCTAACTATTTTAGTCTATTTTAACTACAACAGTAAGCTTGACAATTGGTAAAAGAATTTCTATCATGTTCAACCAATTGAATTGATTTGGAAACCTTTTAAACCAATTTGTCCTTTATTGTTATCCATGTAGATCTTTGCCATAAGACCCAGATACACCCTATGGGTATTACCCTTTAGGTGGAACTGCCAAGGCCCTACCTTAATTTTTTATGACTTCAAAATAGATTTAGGCAATTACTCAGATTATGGTTCTTAATAGCTTCTAGTTGACTAGTTGGCTCATCTTGTGATGAACAACATATCAGAATCATTGGATGTGCAATCTTTCAATTTTAGATGTATTCTACTAGAAATACTTTATTCTGTGACATGGGATGAACTTGAGATTCCACAATAATTTGTGATTCCCTTATTCTTATTGTACCTCTTGGTTGACCTTGAACCTTTCATGTTCTACTTTTACTCCCACTGATTCTTTAGGAACTCAGTTATCCTACCAACAAAACAATTCTGTTATTGTATAGGGATTAATAGTAACATTCAACAATTATGTTTGTGGATACAACTTCTCGAAAAACTACTTTCTCAATATAGGTTTCAATCCTTTATACATATCGGGACATTCCCATATCATATCATATATGATGTATTACCAACCATTTAGATGGTATATGATTTAGTGATAGGTATATATTTATGAGGATATATAACAAGATTAGATTAACTGATAATTATATCATGACCCATCATGGTATAATTCCTTCATTCTGATACATCATCATGTTCAAATGTATTTGACTTGTGATACATTATCATAGTTCTTTCTCGAAGGTTCTCAAGGTATTGATGCAAAGTATTTCAACATTGGTTCTCATCAAAGTTTCTTAATACTTTCATCAAATTCATGCTTCGTTTATAATCTCCTTGAATTGATTACATATCATCTTATCACCAGTAAAAGAAATGAGGTATGGATGATTATATATAGCATTTATTCCATAAGATCTTCATGCATCACATGTATGAGGTATAATGAAAACTTATCCTCCTACTACATCTAGTGAAGGATGTCATGTCACATTATGTACAAGCAAGCATTGCATATTTCCTTAGGTTTGATAACCAAGGGATTTTAGATCAATATATATTCTAGACATGCATTTCTTATATGTACGTATAAGGTGATTATTGCTAATGATATTCTTGAGTTATAAATTACAATCAACATTGAAAAATATATCCAAGATTTTTTCAAAGTAAAGATCATTAGATATTTAGGCATTTCCACATAAGATCATATCTTTTGAAACAAAACACTAATATCTTAATTTATTGATTCATCAATCTTGTCATACACGATGCTTAAAGTAAATGTTTATATTTATTGGCATAATGAAATAGAAGTTCTACTAACTCTATGACATGCCTATTGGGCTAATATAAATTTAAATATAGATTAAAGCTCCAACAACTCTTGATCCATCTTGTCCATCTTTGTCCTTCCATGAGGGCTTTTACTTCTTATCAACACTTGCACATCAAATATGTCAAATCTCTACTTGGTATCATATACCAAGAAGAAAAATTAACCAAATTTATCTTATAATGTTTATACCTAAAGTGGAGGCCTCAACACCTTCCTTATTCTTATTTAGTTCCTCTAATTAAAGTGGGTAGTTTCTTTTGTGATGTCTAGGTTGGTGACAATGGTGACATTTGCCTCTTTTCTTTAGTCCTTCATTTTCTTTGAGATCAGAAGATTTAAGCTTCTGGCCAACTTTAGAACTCTTATTAGTTTTTCCTTTGCCTTTAGACTTCCCGTTTGTGTTACTGATCACCATCACAAACTTAGGTTTGTCTTTCTTCATCCATCCCTCAACTATTCTCAACATGCCAAACAACTATGTGAATGATTTGTCAAAGTTATTCATGTTGTAGTTTATGACAAACTGACTGTATAATTCTGGCACAGATTGCAAAATCACATAAATGGCAAAATTTTTACCCAAAGAGAATCCCAGTCTAGCAAGGTTCTCCACATACGCAATAAGCTTGAGCATATGATGACCTAATAAGTCTTCTTCTGTCATGTTATATTTGAACAATGTCTTGGAGACGTCATATCTCTCCTGTCTTGCCTGATCTTGGAACATGTTCTAGAGATGTATGACCATCTCAATCACATCCATGTTCTCATGCTATGTCTACAACTCATAGTTCATGGAGCATAGCATCATACATATGACATCCCTGATGTCTTTAATATGCTTCTTGTAAGCATCCATGTTAGCCTTTGGTGCAGTTGGAAGTGGTTCATCTGGTTCTGGCGTCTCCAAGACATAGAGCTTGCGCTCTTATGTGAGAATGATTCTCAACATCCTAATCCAGTCGTGAAAGTTGTTCCCATTTAGTTTGTCCTTTTCAAGGACCGATTATAAAGAAAAGTGATTTTTGTTTGTTGCTATTTGATTCTATAAAAGAATTTGCAATTTTTTGAAAACTCATTTTTTTATTTAATTTGATTAAAATTTTGGTGATATTAATTAGGTCTTTAATTAATTTTCATTATCATTAATTTGTTCAAATTGATAACCCTCTAGTATCAATTTGGGAAACCACCATGAACAATTTTATAATGAGTCAAGATCCAAGATGATTCAACTATTACCTGACCAAAATCAACATACATAGTCAACCATCAAGGTAGGCAACTTTTGCCAATTGCATCATATGCAATTCAGGATAGATGATATGCACATATCCTTACCATAATCATTTATATGCTTTTAGGTTTAGATGCTCTAAGAATCACCAGTTAAGCCTGACCCAATAGGCAACATGATAATAATGCACCTCGCTTCGACATAACCTACATTACTACCATCACTCTTCCATGAGGTAGACGGTGCACCACGCTTTGGCGTAACCTACGCTTAGTTGAATAAGCTTTTCATGTGTATTTCTATTGGAAAACATCTTAGAATTAATATATTTTATTTTAGGGATTATATATATATATATATATATATATATATATACAAATATATTATATGCAGTCACCACATATATAGTACTTATCATATACATGTTATATCCCACAAAGTAAACATACAATATAAACAAAAAGTGATGGTTATGGCCATGTCTACTGTAATTCCTTAGAGCCGCAAGGAATTACTACCACCTAGGTCAATCATCACATCACATATATGAATATGTAGTTGGTGTAGATCTGTGCTTGCCAATCTAGGTAGATCGGTTAAACCCTTGAACCGATCGTCTCACCACTTAGCCGGTCGGTTGGTCCTTAGGGATGGTCGTCTTACCTCCTATCCAATTGATGTCTGGACACCTTCCAAACGGTCAATTGGACCCACCAGGAGGTCGTCTGTCTCCTTCATTATGTCCTCCATGGTCCTTCAGATGGTCAGCTTGTCTCATGAACTGGTCGTCATGTCTAGCGATGATCATATTCTTCGCCGTTGTAAGAAAAAGAAAGTATCCTATTTCTACTTTATTACATTGATTATAGAGAAACCTTGAGTTACATTTGAGGGGAACAAAGGTAGGCAAGAATTAACTTTACATTGGGAATAAGGAGGTAGAGACTCGGTATGTAGACCGAGATAAACAAGAATAAAACCAAACCATTCGACGACACATAGATATTGGGTTATCATGCTACACATCCACCATCAAAACTACTTTTAGGGCAACGTGTGTAAATTGCATATATATATATATATATATATATATGATAAAATCAAAAATCCGATCATATCCATTATGCTAAAGCATAGTAAATTGGCGTGGCTCTAATACCACTATTGGGAAATATGGGCACAAAGTAAGGCATCAAAAATTAAAATTTTATCTATCTGTATTCTCATAACAGCAAGATCACGTCAACTATTATAAAATAGGAAGGATGATGAGTTTATACCTGGTCCTAGAGCAATTCCATCAACTACAACTCATTACAATTGCAACTATCTTCTTGTTGCTCTTGGACGATGTCTATACAACTCCTGATCTTCACCATGGACAGCGGACTGAACAACTTCTGTTATGGCTCCTGCAGTCTCAAAGTAGACTGTAGGTTGAGTTTGTCCTCCTAACAACATCCAAAGGATTCATGTCTCTAAAGTAGTCCACATGGACCATCTAGAACTCTCGTCATCCTTCTAGAATAGATAGAAAGGATTTGTCTCTTCCATTGGTGTACTAGTCACCAACTTGCTCTCCCACAATAATGATTCTCAGTTATTTTCTACCATCACTATCCCTAAGTAGTCGAATAGGACTTGCTTGGACTGTCTTGGTTACCACAACCACAGAGGACAACAGTTGTTAGAGCAATTGATTCTCAATTATCTGTGTTGTTCTTTGGGAAGCCCCCATTACCCATTTATTTATAGGTAGGGTTAGGGCTATACTTCCTAGTCTATTTGAGATCTGTGTGGGAGTGGAAGGGACTAGAAGATCATGAATTTTTGCAACATGCTAGACACAAAACGGTCATTTGGAAGTCCAGATGGTCATCTGGCACTACGAGACGATCATCTTGCTCTGCGAGACGGTCGTCTTACTCTGTAGGATAGTTGTCTGGTAGTTTCCCGATCACGTTTGAATTTGACAAAATCATTTCTAATTAATGCAAACATTAATTCCTTATTCTAATCAAATTGAACAATTGAAACGATTAATCTTTCTCACGAATTTGGGAAAGTTTCTAGAACCTTACACTGACCCAACTGAGCCAATCGGTTCACCAGGTGAACCGATCATCTCACCCACTTGAGTCGATCGGTTCACCCAGTGAGCTGATCGATTGGGTCTAATTCATGCAGAATTCCATCCAATTCAGTTCCAATCATCCTGATTATCCAAACACCCATCTCTACCCTTGAGATGATCCTTTGGATCTCCATATGGTCATCTCACCCTATGAGACAATCGGCTGGGGTGTAGTTAGCTGATCTATTATATGAATTAAGTACATAAACACTTTAGTAATTAATTCAATCATCATTCAAGATTAAACTCATCTTCTAAATGAGTTCCTATGTGTGTGACCTTATATGTTTCATATCACGTTTGCAGTGAATGTTCATAACTAACTTATGATATCACAAGTAGAGAGCGGTGCCTAGTCGCACATCAGTGCTATCCAAGTAAATGTAAAGTTGGAGAACAACTTCAACCTACAATATGTGTAAGGTGTTGCAGTGATTGTATAATTCTTTTGTCTCTAATATCTGGGATGAACTTGAGGTATGGAATCTTCATCCTCTCAACATTCAATCCATATTTCTTGAACCAAGAGCAGACTGTCTGAGATAATGTGACCTCAATATCATATTTTGATTCACATGTGCATGCGCATGTGTTTCTCAGTCTCGCTTATCAAGTTGGCCAGACTATCATACTCCATAGGAGGGAGAAATTTCATTTCTATTACTCATAGTTTATCCCCATGTGTCAAAGCTACCCAATCATCACCTTTATGACAACACGTATTTCAAGATTTCGTTTGATAATGTCAAATTATACCCAATGACATGTGACGAGTGATGTGATTTCAGGTCTAAGAATCACAATACCTTCACTATGAGAGATGACAATGACCACCAATGATGGTTTCTATGTGCCACTTCTCAAGGTGGGTCTGTCCGATACACTGTTCCCTAACATGTGTATGTGAGCTTGGTTTGATATTGCCATATCATGACAAATGAGATTCAGTCATCAACCAACCAACACTCCAATCTTATATATTACATGTGTCTATCTACCTTCCACAATAACAACCGACTAGGGACATTATAAGAATGTGCATACTCTTTATCATTTGTATGATCACATTCTCCAAGTCACGTACTTGAAGACATACATCATTGCACATTGTCATTCTTTAGACATTCATAATGTTTTCTCATTATCTCATAACTGAATGAAACATAATGAATTGGAAGCTTGACTTTATGAGTATTAATCAAATTCTTTATGCTATATGCCATGTCAATCATGTGGCTCTATGGGCATACCTTATCAACAGAAATATAGATCTCTGAAGTCTTGAAGATCTTCAACACAACAACTCAGAAGGACCAATGTCACATGTCCAAATAGAGTGATCATCATAACATATTATTTATAAATGTAGGCATACTCGTGCATTACGTGGGTTGGAGAAGATTAGAAAGATATGCATAAATGAAAGGATATATACTGACTTTGTTTTGACTAATATGGTGACATACATAATATCAATGAAGAAAACAAATACCTTTTAAAAGAAAAGCAAGGGATAAAAGTAACAATAGCTTCTCGGTGTTGGCAATGTCACCGTGTAAATCCCTCACAGTGTCATGTCAGAGCGGCCACATCTACCTCATTCAACATTGGTTGTACCACATTCAATCCTAGAAACCACAAAAAGACAGTGTAAATGTAGTGTCATAGGAGTTAGTTCCTGCTACAATAACACTGCAACCTTATTTGAATACACAATGCCCAATTAATGATTGAAAAATTAAAGACAAAAGTTGCATTCAACCTTTTCTACAATCATACATAGTAAGACAAGTGTCACTTTCTAAATTTTAAATACAAAAAGAATTACATTCAACTCCTCACACAACCTTCCATGTAGCCTTATTAGACTACACAAGGATAACTTGAAATTTAAAGATGCATCTAGATCCTTTTATGTTGTGCAAAACTGTCTTATTAATAAAAATATAACCAAAAGTATGAAAATATATTAAAAACCTCCCACATTCTTTCATGTCATATATATTAGGCATATGGACTACTTTTTAATTTGAAAATAATATAAGAAAAAATTGCAAACAAATCCTTAATGAAGTTTCCTATACGGTATTGATATCCAGACTAATATATCACGCAAGGATATTGTGTCTACTATAAACTATTATCATAAATTGGGAAACTGCAATAGACAACCGTGACAATTTTAATGACAAGATGGCATACAACAAAATTATATTGGAAGTCGCTGAAAGAACACATACTAATAGCAAAAATATTATTTAATACATAATATATATTGTCAACTGAGATAGGATGTATATAGATTTATGTCATGTTAATTCATCATAAACAAAATTTCAAATTATTGACTCTCTTATTAATTAACAGATTAATGTTGTATTATGAAGAATATTCGATGATTTTGTATTTGACGCAAAGACGGACAAACTATGTTATCCTAGGTATAATGCTAAGGAGGTTGAGATCATATTGGAGAAAACTTCCCGGCATCGGGGACAAGAGCGATTTGGTTCAAAATTAACATAAATTACAGAACTGCATATAAGCAACGGTGACAATTTGATGGTAAGATGGCATACAACAAGATTATATTGGAAGTCACACAAAGAACGCATACTTAGCAAATAAAATATATATTATTATGTAAAATATGATTTCTATAGTTTTATGTCATGTTAATTCAACATTAGTAAATTTACGGAGTCTTAACTTTTTTTAATGAACGAATAAAGTTCTGGTTTATGAAGAATATTGGACGATTCTTATTTGGCAATGACGGACAAACTATATTATCCTAAGTATAAAACCAACGAGGTTAAAATCATACTGGAGAAAACTCCCAAGCCTCGGGGACAAGAGCGATATGGTTCCCAAGAACTTTTACTGCAATATTTTTCTAGCGACTTTCTTCCAAAAACGGTAGTCGGTCACCTTAATTACAAGGGAAATTATTCGGAGCACACATGTTCCACCAACAATCACACCCCAATCTCGGGAATACGCTTTCCGATCATTTTTCGCACTGTGCCACACGGACCACGAGAGCATGAAGAGATAGATGACCTGTTGTTCATGCACGGTAATAAAGCAGTCAATAAAGCAATGCATGCAGCATTATTACGTGCATGCCGCCGCTGCATTAAAACACTCCAGTGGTCAATAAAGTAATGCATGCAACATTATTGTATGCATGCAACCTCTACACCACTATTAGCATTCATTACTCCTCTTAAACACAAAACAACACATTTGAAATTTTTTTCCGCACTCCCTCTATTTATTGGCCGGATAAACTATTTGATACAACTATGTACACATTTATACTCATTTTATGACTAAGTCCAGAATCAATACTTGAATATGCTCAACGCAGTACCAAAATACATTAATGAATATACTAAATATAAACTAACAAGTGCATACAGTCTGAGATTGATTTGATTAGCAAAATTAAATACAAAATTGGTTGTTTATTATGCTTATATAATTCTTTTTATTCATTGTACACAATATGAAAAACATACCTAAGAATGAAAAATTAACAAAATCACAACGCCATGCCATAAATATGTTCAAAGCAGTACCAAAATCTATTAACAATCGGACCTGATATAAGAAAAAATATTGCTTACAGTCATAACCCAATACTTAAATGTATCTAATACAGTGCTAAATATACAATGGTAACATACTAAAAAATGCATATCACAATGCGGACATAGTCGTCAAGGCGAAAATTCACTATTGCTAATGCATGGTTGCATGTTGCATGGTTGTATGCATGCAATTGTTGTAATAAAAATAATAATTATATTGAACCACCCACCACCCAACCACTCCCCACCATGGTTGCATGTTGCATGGTTGCATGCATGCAAATGTTGTAACAAAAATAATAATTATATTTAACCACCCACCACCCAACCACTCCTTGTCACATAACAAATCTTTTTTTCGTTTTCCCTCCACTTGCATTTGAATTCAATTTTTTTTTTTCAATTTCCCTCCACTTCTAGCTGACATTGTCATATTTTGCTGTAAATATGAATACATAACACATTGATCCTCACTGCACTACCAAAAAATATCATAAACAATACCAAATATAATTTAGAACTGTACTTACGATCTGAAAACTTTCGTGATTAAAAAATTTAATAACAAAGCACAATAGACATTTATTATTATTTCAAAATGTTACACTGTATATGTATAAATCTACAGTATTGCATAAGATACAAAAATAATAACATTTTTCATTTTGGAACGAAATGAATACTCCCTTACAAATGTCGTAGTACCACAATTTCTTCAATAAATGTCTAATTTTTGTACATTACAATGTCAAAATTAGGAGCAACAACTAAAATGAACAAAAATTACAACACCAACGAATGTGACCCAGGTGACCATGATCATGACACACATCAGCGTGGTGGTGTTACATTGATATTCTGCGGCGGAGGAGGTGACATGGTCACGACACGACGAAACTCGATGGCAGATTAGGCTTGACGGAGATCCTCAGTGCAACCTTAGCCTAGATGTGAGATAAACCTCACTTCAACCTAGGCGCGCTGCAGAACGACGGGGGCGAGACGGAGGGGGGCGCGACGGCGGCACAACGGCGGCGACAGGAGGCGCAGTGACCGCGGGTGGGCGGAGCGAGACGGAGGGGGGTGCGGCGGCGACGGTAGTGGCACAGCGGCGGCGGCAGGGGGCGCATCGGCGGCGAGTGGACGGAGCGAGACGGAGGGGATGCAGAGGCGGCGGGGGCACATGGGCGGCGACGGGGGGCGTAGCGGCGGCGGGTGGGCGGAACGGCAGCGTGGGGGCGGAACGGCAGCGTGGGGGCAATAGAAGCTGGAAGGAATGATGTGAAAATGAGGAAGATGACTGGGGTGGTAGCTTTTATAGCCTCAACTTCGAATTTTTTTGAACCAGCGTCTCTTCATCTTCTAGCACTGTTATTTTTAAAAACTAGCACGGTGCAGACAAAATATTAAGAATATGCGAAAATTAAAAATAACATGTGTGGCTGTTATTTGTAGGATGGTCCCGAAGATGGAGTGTGAGTCCAGGTGTATATAGTGTGCTCTATATCAGTACTCTAATTACAAACTCATCGGAGAGCAGGAAAAGGGACACCACAAGCAACAGCGGTCACGAATCCAAGACCGTCGTGTTTGAAGACCCACACTCCCCCACAAATACCTGCCTGCCTCTCCTTCCTGGCGATCGATTACCGCTCCTAGGAGCGGCCCTCGGAGCACGGCAAGCACATGCTAAGCACCGGGCGATTAAACTATGATCACTGAGTACAACCTCCACTGGCTCTACAGGGGTAACGTGATGGGTGAAATCATTATCCATGAGCACCTAGACAGCGGAAAAGGGAAGAAAAAGAAGGTAAAGGAAGGCATCTGTCGGAAGGAGTGAAAGAAGATCTATGGCGACCTTACCTAGCTAGCCGGAGGAACAAAACAGGCCAAGCTTTAGTTTTTACGTACCATCCTATCCGTTCTTATCCACCTTTTCATCATAGTATGAGTCTGTTTCTGCGCTAGAGCTAGAGGGCAGTAGTAAGAGTTTTCAGTAAAAAAATTTATAAGAAAAAATCTTGCTAGCTGGAAAAAGTCAGAATATGATAGAGCAGTCTTTACTGGGTTATCACAGTAGGAATTATCAATAACTGCTTTTTTTCTGCAAAAAGCAGTCATCTTTGATAGACGTGCTTAGGCTATGTTTTTCATTGATTGACTCACAACAGTTTCAGCAGCATACAGCCAAAGTTAACTGCCGCCACAGTGTAACATCTTCCCGCGCGTGCTGAGGCTTGCTCTTATTTTTGTACGGTTTTGCCAACAAAGTAAAAGAGGGGATCTTCTGTTCATTGGATTTGCAATTAAACTAACTACTGGTGCTGGACCGGCTCTTCTTTTACTTCACACTGAACAAGCACTTAGAGATACACAGTACTGTCTGTTTCCCTCGGGCATAGAGATTACTACTTTTGTCAATAAATTTTCAAAGGTAAGTAGAGCTGCAAGCCTGCAACTACTCGTTTCAAGAATGCAGTTTTGTTTGAAATATGCATATGAAAATATATACACGGTGAGTTTTACTATGAAGGGGCGCCAACTCCGTGATCTTAGTTGCGCAAGAGTGGTCTCATATGCACTATATAATTCGATGCACATCTTGAGGGTTATGAGAGCATGTTTCAGAACTATATTATATGTTTCGTATAATAATTTATATCCATGTGCTACTTTCACCCCATATACGTGTATTAAACCAAGGAATACCTCTTTCATCTATTATTGAATATAACTACTATATATGTCTCAGAATTCAATCACATATGACTTTGTATATTTAAAATGTTGCTTCAAGTTTGATACATAAAATTTATATTCGTTTCACATTCTATGGTTGTTATATGTGCCAATCACCGGTGTAGCGGCTCAAACAGCCTGTGTTGTAGTTAGCAATAATTTTTTGAGTCAGGTACTTAAAAGTATGCATAGACTTTGGTCAATAACCAAATTATGTTTATTGAATAGTGAATTAAGAGATGCAATTCAATGGGAGGGAGGGATAACCAACAAACAATGAGAACTGCATACTTTGCCAAAACACCAAAGAGGTGGTGGCTACGTACACGTGATTGTTGGATGTGTTTTGACGTGATTGGAATAAACTAGAGTGACGGGAAGATGGATTCCATCTGTTCAAGAAACGAGGAGACAGGAAGGCATCCATCTCAACGTACGAATGGGACCTAGCGCCTCCTGGCCCTGTTCATTGAATTCAGTATCTTATTTGCTATTATAGCAAGCGGAGGGAGCTTGGATGCCCCCGCGTTCACGTTTAAAGGTCGGCAGCAGTTTGACTGGAATTATTCCATACTAGGAACATCATTTTTTCGGAGAAGCGGCATTGTTGGCTTTGGCGTGTGACCTTGTCATGTAAACCTACATGCTCGATTTATATGTTCTATGGATTACTATTCTATATGCTGAGTACTGGTGGTAGGATGGTATAAAAGTACACTAGAATGCATAAATGCTGATACTCTAATATATGGACACCTCATTCGCTTCCTCTTCAAGTCGGACTCGACCATGGGTGTCATGGTTAAGCTGGCAGTATGGGATTGTCTAACGGTCAAGCCTTTGTTAGATGGAGTCTATTGTGCATCCAGCAAAACATGTTCTTAGTAAGGATTAACGATAAAAATATCTTCTAATGGTTACTATTGGGAATTGACATTGGTTAATCACAACCTTGAGGCGTTGTGATTATTGTAGTTTAGTGTTTCGAAAACCCTTATTTTAATTTACGTTTCTTTTTTGGTTTATGGTGTAATTTCATGTTTCGTCATTTATTATTTTATTTATTTTCTTCTTAATTTTTTAATTGTCTTTTGAACGTTTTTGTACATCATTTGAAGCCGTTTCAAGCGCATTCTCAGGAGAAATTACTCCATCTCTTAACCATATTTGAAAGTGGCTCATTAACACAAAGTTAAATAAACATATGGGACTTCACGAAAAGACTGAACATTACACGTCACAACGTGCATCTGGGCTGTTACCCGGGGGCATTCCCACGACAATTCTACCCTTTATAAGGTGATGTTTGTATTCTTTAAGAAACAAAGAAAAAATAAATTGATCTTCTACTTCCTCTCTTCCTCCTTCGTTTCTTTATTCTACCTGTTTGCTACTACTCTTGTGCCACCGACGGATTTGCGATATGCTTTTTATGTGACTAACTGGATCGATGAACGAGTTTGATATGGTCCTGTAATATGTGCTGAGAAGTGTGTCCGAATTGAGGAAGATGAATCTTGGAAATAGACCTCCAAAAGCTTGTGCTAGGAGTAGAGGAACCTGACTCGAAGACAGTATTCAGACGCCTTCACTTCACCCGATTTTATTTCTTGTATTATCACTACTACTTTGTTAATTGTCTGCCTAAAAATTTAAGTAACAAATTTCCTATATCTAACAATTTCAAGACAACTATTTTGTTAATTATGTGAATCTAATCAACGGTTCTCCTATATCTAACAATTCAAGAAGGATTCACATATATGTTAATTAGATTTGTCTTTTAATTTGTAATAGATTCAAAATTTATGTTGTCACTAGACAATTTTGCATCTCTTTGATCATATTATTTTTCTGGATTGCTCATTCAATGTTGGCAATAAGAAATAAATTTTTTTTGTTGAACATCAATCCAATAACCTTCTCCCTAGATTTGAGGATGTACCTCCTCCCCAGCCACACCTGTTGTCCCAGTCATGTCTCGAAATGTTTATGTCATGGGTCTTATCTACCCTCTCTGATAAACTTTATGACATCTATTTTAAAATCACTACTACTTTTGAACTTTGGAAGGTTTTAGACACCAAGTTTGATATTGAGAATATTGGTTGTGTGAATTATTCTTTTGTGACATGGCTTAACTATATTATGGTTGATGATAAGCTTGTTTTGACTCAAGTCCTAGAATACCAAAATCATATATATATATATATATATATATATATATATATATATATATATATATATATATATATATATATATATATAGAGAGAGAGAGAGAGAGAGAGAGAGAGAGAGAGAGTCAGGCTAGAATACACTCGAGTGTATTCAAAATAGAATACACTCAAGTAGTTTTTCATGATGCAATATATTTTTTCAAAAATATAATCCGTTGATCTTCTTAAACATGTTGTGAATAGCTCCTAAATTTGAGCACATTTGGACATTTATAGGTCATGTTATAAAGACTAAAAAAATTATACATTTCAAAATAGTTTTGCACGTTGATTTTGTTACCCTTGGATGAGTGACTTACACTCATCCAAATGGGCTTAAAATTTGTATGTAGCCTAGTTATAGTATGATAGTGAAGATCAATAGTTTACATTTTGCAAAAAATAGTCTTGATATGCAAACACACTTGAGTGTATTTGTGCGATCTGTACACTCGAGTGTATTCTATCCTGACTCTCTCTCTCTCTCTCTCTCTCTCTATATATATATATATATATATATATATATATATAATAGGACGTTCATTCAATACCCATGCGGGTAGCCTGGATTTCGCTCTGTCAACCAAAAAGTAACTATATGATCAGAAAAGTAACTCATTGGATATATATATATATATATATATGTATGTATGTATGTATATGTATATGTATATATATGACGTTCATTCAATACCCACGTGAGTAGCCTAAATTTTGCTACTATCAGCCAAAAAGTAACTATATGATAAAAAAAGTAACTCACTAGATAAAAAAGTAACTATAATGATAAAAAAGTAATTATACGACTAAAAAATTAAATCTGGTCAGAATACACAACAAATGTACATATACATATATATAATTATATATTTGTTATGGTTGTTATAAATATAACTATCTATGCATAAAAAGTAACAGTTTACAAGGTAAAGTAACCCTTTACATCTCAAAAGTAAGAAAATAAAAGGGTAACCGAAATAGGGGGCAGGTAGCTACCACATGGGTATTGAACATAGGCCCTATATATGTGTATATGTATGTATGTATGTGTGTGTGTGTGTGTGTATATATATATATATATATATATATATATATATATATATATATATATATATATATATATATATATGTGTGTGTGTGTGTGTGTGTGTGTGTGTGTATATGTATATATGTATATATATACATATATAGAGAGAGAAGGATTATAACCTTGATAAAAACTTTGAAGTGGCATCCCTCATAGAGAAATTCTGACCTTCTTGGAAGGACTTTGCCAAGTCCTTTAGTCATATACAAAGGAACATGAACATGGAGTCTTTAGTCAAAACCATTCAAAATGAGAATAGGCACATGGAGCAAGATAAAAAAACCTAGCCCCATTATAAACCTTGGGATAAGGGATATGTCCAAGAAGAAGCCCAACCACACAAACTTTGAATAAAAACTTGAGAAATCTTTGAAAGGCCATAAGAATCAAAATAAGAGTAATAATAATAACGATTAAGGAGATAAACATGTCTTCCTTGTCTGCAATAAAGCATGCCATTTAGAAAAAAAGTGCAAACATTGCAAAGGAAAGAGAAAGCAGTTAGCATAGGCTCCTAAAAGTGCTAAAAGTTAATATGGTCGTTGTGAGGGCAGTTCCTTCTTCTATAGATAGGTTGGAAATCCTACTATTCTTATGTGTATACATCTTCGAATTGGTATTTGGATTGTGGTGCCACTTATTAGATTTTCTTTGATCAATCCCTCTTTTTATCCTATCAAGCCGAATTTGATAGATCTATGATACTAATTGTAAGCTTAATCTCACTTACAGAAACATTATCAGAGTGCATGATATTTAGCATGTTCCATCATTTTGTAGGAATCTTATTAGTCAAGTTGTTGATGGCCCTACCTTATTTAAAATGAATGTAGTCCCCTAAGGATCAGATTTTAAATTTATAACCCAAAACTCTTAGGATGCCAACAATGTAATACATGGTCTAATCAATAGAATGGGGTCGAAGGTAGGGATATGGGGATGTTTAATTGCCTACAATTTGCTGTTTACTTAGATTATAAAAACTAATGAGTAGATATATACATAGAACTTGATAAGTCAAGAAAGTAAAACAAAGTAAAATAAAGAAATCATATGTAACCACGAATTATGTACCATATGCACCTCGTTCTCAGGCCCCTAGGTACCCTAACAAAGAACTAACATCCCAACCCAACATGTACTATGGTAGGTAGTCATGTAGGAGTCATCCCACTCAGTCTTGCAAAGCATGACTAAAATCCCATCAACAAACCAATACACCTCTCAAGGATCACAGGAAAACTCCCCTAACTATTCCAGGTTGCCCTATGGGTCAAAAATAGCTAGGAGCCTTAAGAGTGGTAAAAGATCTGTCAGGAATCATGACACAACTAGCCCATCGTAGGTTGGATGAACCATGGTCAATTTTAATGTGTCAGGTCAAACTTATCTAACCTTGGATTCTACGATGATCCTCTCTTTGACCTTGTCCTCTAGGAGTTCAGTTCAAACTGCCTTCTCTACCTATTATTACCACTAATCTTTCGAGGTTAGTAAAAATAAAAGTTCATGCAAGAAAGAGATAGTTGAACAATCATAACTAAAAAGATAAGATAGGATAGCATCATGCTACATCTAAATATAAACTACTTGATTAGATTCAAAGTACATAAACATACTTATAAAATATGTGAAATATATATTAAATTATAGATCAACTTACAAAGGTTCTAGAAACAAATCTAGTTTGTTGAGGTGCACGAGTCTTCTTCCCACATAGTAAACATTGAAGTGGCTATCCTACCATTTCAAAATTGGAGATCTCAAGAGGATTTGTTCAAAAGGACAACTAAGTTATAGTGTTATACTAAATACATACTCAGAGTGCCACTCCTGACCTTCCCTATGGCATTAGTGCTTCGTTCTATCTGAGTACAAGAAGATATTTTCTTTAAATGGGTTCAAGGTGATGCATGGAAGGGTATAGACTAGATAGAATAAACTTGGAGATTCCTACCATGTGAGTGTAACCCAAGAGCCATGTTGTATGTGAGTTGAGCATACGAAGAGTACCTTTTTATCTCTAGTGTCACTTTTCTTAATGTCAATTAAAATAGAAAACTGAACCTACATCCCTATAGCGTTGGTTGGTAAAGAACAAAGGTTACCACTACTCAAGTCTTGCCGATTAAGAAAAAATACAAGTATCACTTTCATTATAAGGTCAGTTTTTTAATGTAGAACTGACATCATAAATAGTCTGTAAAATTCAAAATTTCAAGGGAAAATTGTTATATAGGCATTCATTGTCAGTTGTTCAGAAACCTTTAACGTACTCCTTCCAAAATAAATTCGTCCTTCAAAAATCCTCTGTCATCAGTTTTCCTCTAAAAAATCGACATTGTAGGTTACATCTATTGAGAAAAAATTTACTTCCAAAACCCTTGTAGTGTTGGTTCCTTCTTAAAAAACCGATGACAAAGGGCTCTCGTCACGTTCCTTGTAAAAATACCTCTCCCAAATAGGGTTATATCGTCAGAATTTTTGCTAGAGACTGATGATACATGTATTAGTGAGGTTTCTTTAACAAAAATTAATATATTTATCATTGATTTCTGGTTGGAAAATCGACGATAGAGAATGAATTGTATCATCTATTTTGTTTGATAACTGATGACACATGTCTTGATGAGGTTGGAATTTTTTAATATGGATAAGTACATACAAAATTGATTTATTTGTGGAGAATTGATGACAGAGAATGAACCATGTCGTTGGTTTTTCTTAGACAACTGATGATTAAATACTTGGTCATTGGTTTTTGTAGCAATTGAGGACTATATTTCACTCAATACACCTATAGAATTTATTTTTCCCCCATTCTTTATTTCATTCCCTCCGTTGATACCTAGCTCTGGTGATCCTTCTGTCATTCTTACCATTGTTGTTGTCGATGTAGTTGCCATCTGAGCTGTCATAGTTTGTCACTATTCTTGTAGTTGTTGTTGTTGTTGTTTTCCTCCCTCTATATCGCTCTGCTTGGGCCGCCAACCACTGTCACTTCTTAGACTACTGATCGTTGGTGCTCCAGCCAACCATCAACCACCACTTCACTTCTCCACTGACCAGCTATGCTTTACCGACCGTCGACCACCTTGTTCAGTTAAGGTATTTTTCTTTTTCCATTTTTTTTTCTATAATTTTTTTTATGAAAATGCATGCATTATGTTAAATCATTAAGTTCTACATTTGGTTCTGATTTGCTATGAAAATTCATGTATTATGTATTATACAAGTTCACTAAATTCTAATTGTGTTTCTAATTAGAATTTAAAATTATGCTTAAGAAAATGAATTATTAATGGTTGTTTGTTTAGATTGTTTAAACATTGTGTAGGTTGTGTAAAATAAAATATCCCTACCTTAATGTACATTTTTTTGCACATGCGATGTGATTGATGTTACTAAGATTATAGGTATATAAATGACAACATTATATGTTGGCCTAGAAACCCATTCGAGATTTACTCATCAGGAGTAAATCTTAGATAGTACCCGGTTTGAGACAATTCTTAAACACTTAATCTCACTTACAATGCAAGTGTATAATGTGTATTCGATTTTTAAGATGTTTCATAAGCACTTCTTCATTTATTCTCTAAGTACATATATAGGTGGGTATTTGCCCATTTACATTGGTGTACACATTCATTAAAAAACCATATATCCTAATATGTTAAACTCCAACCCTAATATGTAAATCATAAACCCTAAATGATAAACCCTAATCTCTAAACCCTTAAATGAAAAACCTAATTCAATATCCATATTCTCTATGTTATATAATGGATCGATCATGGGTTTCCATTCCAAATCACTATAGTCTTGAGTTTATTACTAGTCTTGATCTCTTTAGAAGATGTGTAGAGGAACATATGAAATGACCTAGAGATAGGTTCGATTTTCCATGTAGGAAATGTGGTAACAACTTGAAAGTCGACATTACCGACGAAATCAAAAGTCATGTTATGTGAAATAGGATTATACAAGACGATAGAGAATGGTACTGACATGGAGAGATTCCAACTATAAGATCAATAGATGTTGATAGCAGTACTTGTGATGAATAAGAAATTGACAATGATGTTGATGGGAACGAACCAATTTCAATAGATAAGGTTAATGCGATGCTAGATAGTTGTGGAGTAAATCTTATTGATTAAATTTTCTTATTTATAAACATTATGCATTATGCTCAGAGACTGTTATACTTAGGTTTTACTCAGTTTATGAAGCCAAGCATTGTGTTGAGATTGTTAAAGGTTAACAATAGATGGAGAAACAAAAGTTTCATATCTGTGTTGTTTTTGTTGATAGAAATTCTTCCTGAAGGCAACAAGCTTCCAAATTCAATATACAAAATAAAGAAAATGATATGCCCAATGGGAATCGAGGCTAATAAGATACATACATGTCCCAATGACTGTGTGTTATTTCAAAAGAACTATATTGATTTAAAAGATTATCCAAAATGTGGGGTGTCAAGGTACTAAATGATGACCTCCGATAAGGCTGAAACTGTCTCTCCTTCCAAGGTGATGTGGTATCTACCTGTAATATCATAGTTTTAATGCCTATTTTCCAATACCATGGATGCACAAAATTTATGTTGGCATGCACAGGTAAAGAAAAACAATGATGGGATCTTACGACATGGGTCTGATTCCCCATAATAGAAGAAAATTGATTTATTGTAACATGAATTTGGTGAAGAAGTCAGGAATCTAAGACTTGGACTTTTTACCTATGGGATGAATCCATACAACACATTAATCATCCAAAATAGAACTTGGTATGTTATGATTTTTATATACAGTCTTCCTCCCTAGTTGTAAATGAAAAATAAGTACATCACGTTGTCCTTGTTGATATTAGAATCCCAAATAACTTGACAATTATGTTAATACTTTTCTTGAACCTCAATTGATGAATTAAATAAACTTTGGGAAGAATGTGTGGTGACCTATGACTCTTTGCTTAGAGAGACATTCTGTTCACATGCTATGTTGTTTTGCACAACCAATGACTTTCTAGCATACAAGAATTTTTCTAGATACAAGGTAAAAGGATCCAAATCATGCCATATATGTGAGGAGAATATTGATTCAATATGAATAAAACATGGCGGAAAGATTGTATATCTTGGTCATCAAATTTTTCTTCTAACATTGCATCCTTACTGAAAAATCACAAAGCATTCAATGGCTCAAGTGAGGAACAGAGTGACCCTAAACCTGTATTAGGGGAGGATGTTTATGAAAAACTAAAAGACTTTTCAATACATTTGATAAAATATTAGAATGTAATATTCTCACATAGAATGGAAAATCTTTATACATGAAGAGCTCAATATTTTAGGATCTTACTTATTGTATCTCTTTGGCAGTTAGGCATTGTATCGATGTCATGCATGTTGAGAAAAAGATATGTGATAGAGTCATTGGTACTTTGTTGAATATACAGAGTAAGACTAAAGATGGCATCAAATCTAGAATGAAACTACGTGAAATGGGTATAAGTAATGAATTAACAATAGAAGTTAGTTCAAAAAATATATTTACCTCTTGCTTGTTACTCGTTGTCTAGACAGGAGAAGAGAACTTTTTGTGAGAGCATGCTTAATGTTAAGGTACCACATAGATACTTTTCTAGTATTTGTAGATTAGTATTCATAAATGATATGAAGCTGATAGGTCTTAAATCTCATTGATTTCAAACACTAGTGCAACAAATATTACCCATGGAATGTAAGGTTTGCAATCATCAGACTTTGTTTCTTCTTCAACACTCTTTGCAACCAAGTTATTAATCTTGAGAATATTAATAAGTTTCAAAGAGAAGTGATCGCACCCTATGCTAGCTTGATATGTATTTTTCTCCATTATTTGATTATGGTACATTTTGTTGTCCATTTGACTAGGGAAGTGAAAATGTTGGGCCTGGTTTTCTTGCATATGATGTATCCTTTTGAACGGTACATGAGTGTTTTTAATTGTTAATGTTCAAAACCATTATCGACTTGAAGGGAGTATTATTGAGGATCATGTCGTCTTGCATCACTATAACCTAAACATCATTGCACAAGGTGATGATTTCTAACCCCTTCTAGGTGACATGATTCATATTGCTCCAATATTCATGTGACTATCAAGCTTGTCTACCCAGCTTGAAGACAGACACCACTATCAAATGGCCACCCTAAGCCTGACATGATAGGAGATGGAGAATGTGGTATGGTTGTATGGCCCAACGATAGAGTTGTCTATGAGAATGTATGATAAATTTATGATGCAATTTATATTTGTAATTCTTTTCTATTTTTAATATAATTGGCAACTGATATGAGAATACATATAGATCATAGTACCTAAGAATCCCCCTATAGTTACTCCTCAATTACCTGCTAAGATTTCAAATGACCTATTCAAATTGCTAGGTCTTAGGTGTAGGGGGTTGGCACTACACTTACACAATTTAGAAGAAGGGTCAACTATAATGGTCCATATCTAAGAGGGCATTGTAGGTCAAGACCACAATACCATTGTATTCTTGACAAATATTGTGGAGATGTTTACTTATGATTGGTTGAATACAACCTTGATAGAACTTTGGATATAGTGAGATCTTATGGCTAACTACCTCATTCTATGTGTACAAATATAAGTTAGTTTGTTTTCTTTTATATTAGTCAATACATATATACCTTGTAACTACTTATATACGGTGTGTGGATAGTACACATCAACTAAGGTGACATCTCTAGTTTATTATTGATTAGCCATGTAGATAAAGACCCAATACCTTTTAGTGATTACTACTCTACCGTATTTAAATATTTTGGTTCTATGAGAAAGAGCGTGATTATAGCTCCTTTCAGTGTTAAGTAAGTTTTGGACACTTTACTTATAAGTTTCACTTAAGAACTACATTTATTTGTAGAATTTGAGTTTTCTTTTGTTTTCCTTCTTTTCACTTAGTAATAATAGTAGAGTTTGTTGGTAATTGTCCTCGAGACACTATTTACATATTATCTAGATCCTTCGAGTAGACAAAATAGGGAGTGGGGACACCCAATGAAAATGACATTAGTAGTATAAGTAATTTATTTTATTTGTCAACATATATTAATATCTACATCATTATATGACTATTTACTAATTCAACTAAATATAATACTTTCATTTATAGGGTTATAAATAAATTCAAACTGGCCAGAAGAAAGGTAGACGAAAAAAGAAATTATTAACTTGAAAGAATGTTAAGGTAGTTTTTTTACTCCAATGTATATATATGTCACTATGCTTACTTTAATTAATTAACATTTCACATAACTATAAAATAATAGTGCCCTTATACAAGATATTAATTTGGTATGCAGATACTATGTGATGCTGATGATGGACTTGATTGTCAGATAGGCGGCACTAGACATCCATTTTATACAAAACGTAATGTATTTAGTCTTGAATCATAAGTACATAGTCTCATATAATAATATAAAAATCAAATCAAACTTGAATTGTGTCATTCTCTTTGTAGTTGTTTGACATGAAAAATCCTTATAAAAAAGAAGAGTTAGATGAGATATAAGAAGAGAGAGCATAGTCCTTCGTTAAGAAAGTTAACTTTACATATGATTGGAGTAATATATGAGTTTTCTAAACTTTGATGTTGTTATTTCTATATACATGTGATGGTTATGCTTTTAGCAACTTTAATTTTATGAAAGTGAATTTTTGGTGCATATGTGAATGATGCGTGTATATACACATATGTGTGTGGATGGATGAGAAGAGGAATGAGTACAATGAGAATTACATTTGTCCATGTGATGAGAATGGAATTGGCAATTGGAATTGCATATGTGTTTCTAAATTGTGTATGTGTATGAGAATGGAATTAAGTTTTGATAAGAATGAAAATGCATGTGTGTGAATGAATTGTGTTGATGTTGAATTGTGTATGTGTTTGTAATTACAAGTTTTACTGGTATGCTTCCCTATAAGCTGAACACATAGGAACCTACAGTTCTAATAAACTATAGGTTCTACATCATGCTGAATAGTTGGACAACATGTCTGCATACCTACTATATAAAAAAGTAATACTTGTGGTATCAGTTGTTATAAAAAAATCAATGTTGTAGATTTACGTCATTGGTACCAACACCACAACTTACCTTATGAGTTTAAAATTTAACTGATAAATATGTACAAGGTTGGTTATTTTTGACAATCTGATGATTATGATTTGATCTTTAGTGTTAGTTTATTTGCTTAGAACAAAAGAAACATATTTTTAGCATTGGTTCCTTTATGTTGAATTTACAACTATAATCTCAAAACAATCTTATAATTGTGTTGATATCATTTTGTGTCGTTGATTTCTATTTCATAGCAGCCGACAAAGGCTCTGAGTCTTCAGTTTTAGCTTATCCTCAAAGTCAATGTAGAAGGTCTTTAGATGTAGTGTCTCCCACTTATGTCTTGATACAAAACTAACTCTATAGGTCTAATACAATCGAATCTATAGGTGGTAGCTATACTAGTGTACTCTCTAGAGAACTCATGAAACAAGACTCTTATGAAGGTTGTTTATGCACACATAGATAGAAACTCGTTCTTGTGTCCATACTATCATTGTGTAATTGATTAAAGTCAAATTAAGAGAGTATGTTTCAAGACGTAGTTCACCACGTCTCTCCAGATATAAGTGAGTCATACTAAGTAATGGCTCAAAGACACAAGTGAGATTTCCTAAAAATCATGGTAAAATGATAGATTGTTATTATTGATTTTTTTAGATTTTATAGAGTGTATAGTCATTTGTATTTTGTTATTACAAAGCTCCTGTTTTAGTTTTACATTTTTTCACTCACAATTTTTATTGAATTCAACATTCATCAATTGGTATTTATCTCTTTCCTTTTTTATTTTAGAATGGTCCTTTGAACTTTATTTTTCTGCATTTGGAGATATTATAGGTACATTTTTAGCATAAGTTAGTTCTTTTCTTAATCATGATTAACAACCTCCCATTAAAAGATTCTAAAGATGCAAATGGGCCTTTGGAAGATGACCAAATGTTGCACATCATAACATGAGGGTGTTCTATTATAGTGGCACATTCCCATGAAGATCCTTCTCTTTATATGGATTCATCTTCCTCCTTTAGACACACAAAAGAAGAAAAAAACTACTTCTCGTATGCATCCTCTCTTCCTCCTTTGTTTCTTTCTTCTTATTATTTGTACCTATTCTTGCACCTACAAAGACTTCGTGATGTCCTTTTTTTGTGACTAAGTGGGCCAATGAATGAACTCAACACGATCCTCTTACTTGAGTCGTGCGGCCATACTAGAAATTGAATGGATAAATCTTAGGGATAAACCATTGAAAATCTCATGCTAGACAAGCATAATCGTTCATGAAGACATTATTCACACACCTTCACTTTAGACTCTAGATTTTGCATCTTTCAACTAATCGCCTCTCAGGTCCTATATTATTATTGATGCTATACTCTACAAAATCTGCCTATACACTCCTGAGGAGTCCACGTGATCTGCAAGTCGAAGGAGATTGGGATGCTGTTTGGAAATCTAAAGTGGCGGCAAAGGTTAAACACTTCATGTGGCTGTTTATGCATGGAGCTCTCCTTACCAATCACAAGCGTGTACAATGCCATATGGCAACAGATGCGAGATGCGTAAGGTGTAACGAGCAGGAGGAGACTGATATCCATGCCATCCGAGACTGTAAGCTAGTCAGACCGATATGGGAACATTTGCTTCGAGGGGCCCAACCTACATCCTTCTTCACGATTGAAGCTCGCACGTGGATCAAGCAAGGATTACAGTCAGCAAGAGACAAAAAGACCTTATTCATGCTCTCGTGTTGGCACATCTGGAACTGTAGAAATCAACATGTCTTTGAGAAGGTTACCAAACCCAATGAGCAAGTGTGCAGATTCATAAGGTCTGAGGTGTTGGCGACGGAGACGGCTTGGCAAAAGAGAGATGACGGCTGGGTAGAACACTCTGTCGGGACATCTGAGGCTGGTTGGAGGAGGCCATCCACGGGGAGATTCAAACTGAACGTCGACGCCGTCATCCTTAGGCAGAAGAGTGCAGCAGCATTGATAGTTAGGGACGCCGTCGGTGTCTGGAAGGGAGGTTTTGGCACTCTTTATTCTAACGTTCGATCGGCATTCCACGGAGAGCTTTTGGCTTTGTTGTATGCCTTACAGAAGGTGGAGGAGTTGTTATTGGAAGAACTCAACATAGAATCTGATTGCAAGTTGGCGATCTACGCAGTGCAACAACAAACTGTTGATCATCCACGACACATGAGGCTCATACATAAATGCCGACAGATTCTGGCCAGACATGGTCAATGGACCCTATCTTTTACTCACAGGATGAGCAATGCAGTTGCATATGGCCTAGCAAAGCATCACACTCGTAACAAGCAAGGAACATTTCACTACATTAGGCCGCCAAAGGCAATTCATAAGTGGTTGGACAAAGATCGGTGTAATGGTTGTAATGGTAGTAGTACTACCACATTTACATTTAGCAATTCATTATCAGTTTGTAATGTTGAACCTAAGTTTGCTTGCATGAGAGGGGCGAGATGAATAAAAACCCTCTGACTTTGTTAAAAAAAAATTATGAATGCTTTGTCAAATGCATGCCTAAAATCTAATTAATTGTTGTCCTATATCCAATAATGGTGCTCACCTCTTCAACATACACCCCAAACTTGTAGCTTGGATCACTCCTTCAGGTAGGATACATCCCATTAAATATCATTTGCTCGATACAAGCATCATCAAGGTATCTATAATGTGAGTATGGCTATTGTTTGTTCACTTAGCCAAAACACATGTTTTGATTTATGTGGGATTTATCACATCTTCTCCGAGTTCACATAGTCATAAACTTACAATGTCTTAAAGTGAATGTGAGATACATGAAAACCTTGCATGTTACTTGGTTATATAGGTTTGTTTTCATTAACTCCATTGTAGAACCCACTTTAGACAAAATGTCAAACAAGGATTCACATGAGATAATAGTCCAATGTGTAAATATATATTTGAATGTGACCATCTAGATATTAATGATAATACTCATATTGTTTGACGCAACAAGGACACTATATGTAACTAGCTATCTATTAAGAATATTGATGCTTCATGACAAATTTTCATGTATGCTTAATTGACTTACTATTATTCATGAAAATGTCTAAAATAGAACTAGTACATTTTTGACTCTGGTGTCATTTTAACATCATTTTTTACACAAAACCAACAGTAGAGGTGTATAGCATCGGTTGGTAAAGCATAATCACCACTATTGGTTAATTCTTTCTGATTAATAAAAAAATATAGATACTACTTTTACTATAACGTCCACTTTGTTGTAAAGAATCAACATCTAAAAGCCTGTGAAATTCAACTTTTCAGTGAAAAGTTTTGATATAGGCCTATTGCATTAGTTATAGAAAAAATGACGACATAGCCCTTCCCGCAAAATAAATTTTGTCTCCAAAAATACTATGTTGTCAGTTTCTCTCCATAGAAACTGGCGCATAAGTCATGTCCACCATGAAAATTTTTATCTTCAAAAATAATGTGGTGTCAGTTTTAAAAAAACGGATGACAAAGAATTCCTGACACATGTTCTGTGAAAAATATTTCCCTCCAAATTGTCTTATGTCATAGTTTTTTTAATCTTGAAATGGATGACACAGGCCTTTGCAAGGTTGGCATTTTTTGATAGGGATAAATACATATGGGATTGATTTTTTAGTGAAAAACTAGTGATAGAGATTTACTTATGGGCTCAGTTTTCCTAGACAACCAATCATCGCCATCGCCTCCATTGTAGCCTCTGCCACCATCGCCATCTCGGGTGTTGTCACCTCTTCCCTGGTTGGAGATACTGCCGCCCACTATATTGTCATCACCTTTGCTTCTTGTCATCGTCGCCATCTCTTTTGCTTGCCACCGTCATTGCCTAATGTTACTTGCCTTCACCATCACATTTGCCATTGTTGTTGTTGTTGCCTTTTCCATTACTACTTCCATTATTGTCTTCACCACCTAGGCTTGTTGTCTCCAACCCTACTGCCTCTTCCACTACTCATATCCCATATTACTTCTATGAGGGTTCCCTCTACCTCTACCATGGATTATCTTTTTTCTCTTTGTATACTTCCATTATTTATTGAATGCATTATTTTATAATTGTTTGTTGAGTGCATTATTGTATAATTATTTAATTAATATGGCATGAGTTCAAGATGGACATGAATTTACCTAAATTGATATCATTAGAATGATGAAATGTAACTAGGATATTAATTTGGAAATAGGAGAAATCATACTTGTATAGTTGAATTTTATATAGAAATGCTTGTATAATTTGGTGTATTGTTGAAATTGAATATTGTATGGATAAATAATTATATGGATAAATAACTAGTACTAAGAATTACTTAACCTAAATTGATATGAATTACCTAAATTAGCTTGATTTAGACTGAATTTGTTATATTTACCTAAATTTTGAACAGTAAATTTGTAATTTAGACATATATTTTTAGGCCTAGAACCCCAACTGAGATTTACTCTTGGATAGTCCCTGTTTTGGCACTATTCTTGAATATTTAATCTCACTTAGAGTGTAAGTGTATAATGTGTATTTGGTTTTCAAGATGTTTCATTAGCACATCCACATTTATTCTCTAAGTGCAAATGTAGGTGGGTGTTTTCCCATCTACGTCAATGTACTTGGAGAACTGTAAGAAAATGTTGTTGAAATATTCTTGAAAACTAAATACATATTATACACTTACTAGTGACATTAGGTATACAATAATGGGATAGTAGGTACACATTCATTACTAAACCCTAAACCCTAATCTGTAAACCCTAAACCTTAAACCCTAATCTGTAAACCCTAAATCCTTAATCCTAAATCCTAAATGATAAACCAAAATCTCTAGTATCTAAATCATAATCTCTTTATACTTTTTTCAATACTCATTTTCTATATGAAAACAGAATGGATCAATCATGGATGACTATTTCAAATTACTGCACTGGTCTTGATCAATTTATAAGATTTATGGAGGAACTTTGGAAATAAGAGATATGGTCTATTGTCCATGTAGGAATTGTAGTAATAACTTGAATGTCAACACTATTGATGAAAGAAATAGTCATGTCATGTGCAATGGTATTGTACAGTGCTATAAAAAATTGTACTAGCCTGTAGAGATTCCTAATATGAGATCAATAGATGTGTATAGAAGTAGAGATGTCTAATATGAGATCAATAGATGTGTATAGAAGTACTTGTGTTGAAGAAGAAATTTTTCACAGTGATGTAGATGTGAACGAACCGATTCTAATAGACATGGTTGATGCAATGCTAGATAGTTCTGAGGTAAATCTTACAAATACACCTTCCTTATTTAGAAACATTGTGGTTGATGTACTTGAGAGAAAATTTTACTTAGGTTGTACTAAGTTTACAAAGCTGAGTGTTGTGTTGAGGTTGTATACTCTAAAGGATAACAATTGACAGAATGAAAAAAGATTCACGTCATTGTTGTCTTTATTGAAAGAAATTATTCCTCAAGGCAACGAGCTTCCAATCTGAAGATACAAATTAATGTAAATGGTGTACCCAATGAGAATGTAGGCTAAGAGGATACATGCATGCCCGAATGATTGTTGTTATTTCAAAAAGATTATTCCAATTTTAAAGCTAGTACAAAATGTGGGGCTTTAAGGTACAAAATGATGACTTTGGGTAAGTCCAAAATTGGTTCTCTTACCAAAGTGATGTGGTATCTACCTATAATACAATGGTTTCAATGTTTGTTTCCGAATACCATATATGCATAGAATTTATGTTGGTATATAGAGACAAGGTAAACAATGATGGGATCCTAAGATATTTCTCTGACTCCCCAAAATGGAAGAAAATTGATTTATTATGCCTTGAATTTGGTGAAGAGGTCAGGAATCAAAGACTTGGGCTTTGTACTGATGGGATGAACTCATCTGGCACTTTAAGAAACTAACATAGCACTTGGCCTATTCCAATTGTTATATACAATCTTCCTCCCGAGGTTGTGTATGAAAAAAAAGTATGTCATGCTGTCCTTGCTTATACGGGCCCCAAACAACCTCGCAATGATATTTATATTTTTCTTGAACCTCTCATTCATGACTTAAAGAAACTCAGGGGAGAAGGTGTATAGACCTATGATGCTTAGCGTATACAAACATTTTTTGTATGCTATGTTGTTTTGCACTATTAATGACTTTCCAGCATGTGGGAATTTGTCTAGATACAACCTAATAGGATTCAAATCATGCCCTATATGTGAGGAGAACACTAACTCAATATGACTAAGACATACTGGAAAGACTGTACATCCTGTTCATCAAAGGTTTCTTCTAAAAGTACATCCTTGCCAAAGTTGGTGCAAAGCATTCAATGGATCAACTGAGGAACACAATGTCCCTAAACTTGTATCAGAGGAGGTTGTTTGTGATGTAGTGGACTTTTGGATTCCTTAAATGTCCAATGACATATTGGAATTCATATGTTGACTTATCTTGAGAACTCCAAGTACTTTGATAAAATATGGATGATTAGTTGTGTTGACACTAAGATTAAGATCCCTAAGTTCATTCCCTTTTGGATTAAGTTGTTTATTAGTAAATTAGTGGAAACTTGGTATTGAGATTTTATGGGATATATCTTGGATGATAATAAAGCCTTGGTAAAAGTTTATTAATCGTACCGATTTTTCTAGATGGAGCTATTTAGGTATGAATATGATGAAATCATGTGCTTTGTGGTGCACATGAAATAAGGTTAATATTCTTATGGCCTTCTCTTTTGATGAAGATGATGTCACACCCTTTAAGATGAGGGGAGATCCATGGATTGAATCATCAAGTGGGGCATTTCAAGCCCTCGTATGCCATCAAACAACCAAGGAGATTCTGCTTACGATTACAATCAGGAGGACAACTGTGACCCTGAACGTCGTGGTCCTTTAGTCGTGGACTGAGAGGGTGAGGAATGTGTGCATTTGGAACCATCTCCTCAGTAACTTCTGCTCACTTTAGGGTAAATGGTACGAGAAAGAGGGAGTTCGACTCCCCCACTCTCTCTCCCTGCCTTTGTACTCTCTTACACCATGGTGAGCCAGAGCCACATGAGAATGTGGTCTGTGGTGGAGTCACTGGCGACGAGCCCGAGAGGCCAGTGGCAAGCTCGTGGAAGACGAGAGTCACAAACGCCCATGGAAAATCCCATCGATGCAGGCGCATCCCTATGGAGCACAGGAAGCGGACGGGCAACATCGACCACAAAAACGTCAGAGAACCATCAAGCAGCCCCAAGCCTGAGCCAAGCGGCTGGCGGCACTGAGGGAGTAGGGCCGACTCCGTTGACCCTGCTATCAGTCGCACGCCAGAGGAGATCCCAGGCAGCGGAAGCTGACTTACGGAAGAACAGAGAGGACCCAGGCTGGAAGCACAGAGGGATGGGGGACGGAGCCGAAGGCAACCTTAATGGTTGATGAGGGGGGGTCGGGTCATGCAGGACGCCGAAGGAGCACAATCGACGGTGACTCTGGAGACCAGCCTCACGGTAGTACTCTATTTCATAGAGGAAATAGAGGCAGTGGGCTAGATCGCGAGAAAGGGGGAAGCCCCGACTCGAGCTAACAGATCCAGAAATTGATGGATCTATCATCAGATCTGGTTGGACCAACAGTTCAACGCCACCCTGGATGTCAACATGGCGGTACATGATTGGCCACAGAAAGGTAAATATTTAGCAAATTCCCAGATCTTCAATAAATCATAGAAAATAGCACGATTATCAAAAAAATACAAATAAGGTACTGAAATTCTCAGAATAATGAGAAGAACATAGTAGAATGATAATATGAGGCTTTTGATGCATTAATAATAGTGATATCATGTAAGATGTGTAATGCTTGTTTAATGGATAATAAATATCAAACGATGTTCTAAAATTATGATAACATGTCAGTAAGTCTATAATCATGTTTATAATGCATATGATGTCAGATATGGTCATGTTGATGCACAAAAGCATATAATTTGATTAATATGGCTAATTAGGGCTAATAACACTAAAGATAATGCAATTAATGCATACATGCTCAATAAATGATAAAATTTACAGAACACTCTTATATCAGTAACTGGAAGTTAATCTAGAACTTTGATATCAGTTAGATGCATATAATTCATGTTACATGAGGATGACCCTTAATACATACGATGCAACCCTAATATGATTAATGAATGTGACATAATGTTAAGTATGTTCGCATAATAATGTGACACATGAGTATATCCAGTTGATGAACCATAATATGAAAAATGAAAATAGTAAGATAATTCTAAGACAAGAATGCAAGTAATGATGCACACATCCTAATGAACTAAGCTAAACCCTAATGAATCGACTAGGGTTAATGATGATATGAACCTGATGGTGACATGTAATCTTATCTTAACCAAGGTTTGACCAAGATTATAGTTGGCATGAGGGATATCTGATGATTAGGTTTGTTCTTGATCAAGGTATGCAATTACCTCTTACTTGGCTTATTATACAATATGCTTGTGTTATATGTGTAGTAAAATACTTGGCATATGATATTGGATGAAATGATTGTTCTTGTATGATATGTTGCATGATTTTCCATACTTATTGCTATGAACACATGAAACATAATATATATGTTCCATTATATCTAAGCACTTCAACTCTTTGGTAATAAAGTGATGGAAATAAGTACTTCAAATCTTTGGTAGTAAAGTACTTGGAAGTGATCCAACTCTTTGGTAGTAGATCACATTATGAAATGATCCAACTCTTTGGTAGTATATTATAAAGGCCTTAATGCATTCAACTCTCAGGTAGTAAATGCATGGATCATATAATGGAAAATGTGCTTAAAATATGTTTCTCTTTTGTTAATGAACATCTTTGTGCAAGTATATGATTTTCTTATATTTCTTCTGATACTGCCAAATATTAGTTTTGTCTTATTACCAAGATATGATGAGAGGTATATAAAAGACACATAGGCATACTCAGTATAATATTCTTGAATATGGTGTTGACGTGTACCATGTTTAATCTTTTTTTTAGGTTGTGGTTATGCTCTTGAAGATCCAAGATAATTGTGAGTTGTATGGCGAGCTGATGTATAGGTGGACCTATTGTCTTAAGATCCTATTGTTTAGATGTAGTACATGTATATGTACAAGTTTTCCATTCAATATGTAATATCAAATGATGTAACAAATAATGTTATAATTATATGTTGAACGGTGAACATGTGTGTATGGTTTTATTATTGTTCATGTGCATGTGCTACTGATTGTTTCCTTATGACTTCCTCATATTTTCTTATTCTTAGCCTGGTGTGGGGTGTTTAAATTGGGATTCTTACTGAGGTGAGGTTTCAATTTGGACGTCACACATCAGATTAAGTTTTAGAAAATCTGGGGACGTCACATTGTTTATGAAAGAGTAAAAGACTTTATCAATGCATTTGGTAAGAGATAAAAGTGTACTATTCCATGCAGAGTGACAAATCTTTATTTAAAAGATGAGGTAAATATTATGGGATCTTCCTTGTTGGAGTTCTTTAGCATTTAAGTATTGTATCGATGTCATGTATGTTGAGAAAAAGGTATGTGATAGCATCATTGGTACTCTGTTGGATATACTAGGTTAGACTAAAGATGGCATCAAATCCAAAATGGACCTACATGAAAGTTGTACAAGGAAAAATTAACAAAAGAAGTTAGCAGTGATCAAAATACATATTTACCTACTGCTTGTTACATGTTGTCTAGACAGGAGAAGAAAACTTTTTGTGAGTTCTTTCTTAATTTTAAGGTACCACAGGGATACTCTTCCAATATCTATAGATTGGTATCAATGAAGGATCTGAAGATGATAGGTCTTAAATCTCATGATTATCACACTCTAACAGTGAATATTGTTTGTGGATACTCATTTTATACTGCCAAAGCATGTTAGGTTTGCAATCACCAGACTTTGTTTCTTGTTCAACACTCTATGCAACAAAGTTATTGATCCTGAGAATCTTAATGAGTTGCAAAGAGAAGTGGTTGTTACTGTGTGCTAGCTTGAGATGTATTTTTCTCATTCATTCTTTGATATCATAGTACATCTTTATGTTCATCTAACTAGGAAAGTGAAAATGTTGGATACGATTTTCTTACAATGGATGAATCCTTATGAACGGTACATGAGTATTTTTAAAGGTGATTTTCAAAACCGTTATCAGTTTGAAGGGAGTATTATTGTGTTATGCGTATAGGGAGGTAATGTACTTTTGCGATGACATTCTGAGTAGTAATTAAGCTCCTTCCAACAAAAACAACATTGATCCCTATTTAGGAAAATGGACTATAGGATCACGAGTGAAAGTAATTAGTCATGAGCTATGGAACAATCAAACTTGTATGTTTTATACAACATCGATGAAGTAATATTTATATCACCAAACACATCAAGACAAAATAACCTCAAGCCAGCTGAATGTCGCTTGCTAGAGAGCATAATATGACATTTATAGGTCATTTGAAGATAAAGCCTTCTATAAATTATGTCAACCACTAAATAATGTTTTTGAAAATATCAAATGGCCCGCCTTTAAGAAAAATGAATGTTATGTCTTATGAAGGATTTGACATAAATGGATTTTCATATTACACAAAACGTCAAGAAGATAAGAGTTTCATTGTATTTTTCTAGTGCGAAGGATAGGAGTCTACATGAAGCTAAAATGTCTTATTAGGTGTCATGGAAGACATATGGGAGTTTGATTACACAAAAATTAGAATTCTTGTCTTTAGGTGTAATTAGGTTAATAACACCAAAGGAGTTATTGTTGATGAATTAGGTTTCATATTAGTCATTTTTAAAAAGATTGGTGAGAAGGATGAACCGTCCATAATGGAATCACACAAAAAAGAAAGTATTCTACATCGATGATCTTGTAAATAAAAAATGGTTTATCGTTCTTCATGGGAAAAGGAAGGTCATTGCAGATCATATGGATGAAGAATGGTACTAGACATGTATGATGACTCCAGTCCATTCTTAGTTGTCTTGCGAAGACCAAATGTTGAAGCTAATACTGACTAATATACGCGTTGAGATCACACATAAGGAATGGTAATTGATTAAATATCCAACCAATCCTAGAGGCATATATTTTATTTTTTGAATGGTAGATGTGCATTATAGATTCTTTATTATGATTATATATGTTTCATATGCTACATGTACATTTGACATTATTTACCACTTATATTTCATTATTTGACTATTTTTAATATGCGATTTTTATATGGAGTCTAATCATGAGGATGAGAATCATGAAGATGTCCACTACGAGGATGAATATGTTGTAAGTTGTATTGTTTTATTACATAGATGTGCATTTTACATTCTCTATCATAGTTCTTACATAGATGCACATTTTACATTCTTTATCACTTATGTGTGTTTATTGACAATTTTGGGATGAGCATCCTGACGATGTGCACCCTGGGGTCTTATTGGCTTTGTAGAGGAACAATGTGATCATGCACGTAAAATAGGCATCACCGAGATGGACAAGTTAGAAGCACAATGGAGTAAAGGTCCAAAGCTAGTAGTTGACTTTTGATGATGTAGGAAATCTTATTGGGAAGAATCAAAGTACTTTCACATATGCCTCGGTAACGACCCCGCCTGCCGGTAACCCCCAGTTAAGGGAGACCGAGAGGTCAGATGCGTTATCCCAAAATAGGATCAGTGGTTTTGCAAATAATCAACAATAATTAATAAATTCTACTAAAACTAAACTTTTAATGGAATAAAAAATTTCTTTTCATACCTTGCAAAATATGGGATGTGGAATTCTTTAACCAAGAAGGAACATATCTATCTATAGTCCTCCAAATCCTTATTAAGCTTTATTTCATCAATGTCACTTTAAAGGAACAACCATTTTCTTGATAACCTAAAATACCGACAAACAAAACGACGGTCAGTATAATGAATTATACTAGTATGTGGGGGAAACAATAATCTTGCATTTAATTGTAATAACATATTGCAAGCAATTATGGTTTAACAAGAAACTTTACATTTTAAGCATGACTACTCAATCCTTACATACCCTAGCCTCTGTGCTATCCCTGCAGTGGACATAGATACTACCTCTCATATGGTAGATCTCAACTAACCCCCATGATCCTACCTTACAGTTATATCAATACATAGGGTTGTGGAGTTGCATGGCCCTACCCAAAGGTAGTCCAATCCCTGACTCGTGATAACCTGATGATCCTACCTCGCGGGTAGACCATGTACTAGGTCATCTATTTCATCAACATCAGAGCTACAGAGGAGGACCAGGATCTGATCTAGTTATGCACATATAATTGTGGTGATAGTCATAGTCATGTTATAATTGCATGAAATAAAAGACAACCAAGTAGTTATTCCAAGCAATCGATAAAACTCTGGGAATCACCATAAAACTAAGGCGATGTAATCATAAGAGTAACCACATACCTATTTTGCTGATTTGAGATAGAAATATTCCTGGAAAGTAGGAAATCCAAGCAAGAAATCAAGGACACAAAAAGATCCTAAAATAAGCATACAATTTCCTTTTACTACTCATGTTATCAAGATCTATCCAATCTAACTTGCTCCTTAGGGTTTCTGCTTCTTTTTAGGGTTTCACTTGCAATTAGGGTTTTGTTATCACTTTTATCACTACAAACCATAAATAAGCAAAAATAATCATAAACCCTAATCATCATATCCTATCTCTCCTAATAGGCTTAGGATCAACATTTATCAACATATTTCCATATATTTCGAATTAAACATAATCATCTCTTCTTTTACCCTAAATTAGGGTTTCTAGATACATTATCATGTATTCTTGGTTTAAAACCCTAAAACATGCAATATCTCATCTAGATCAGATTTGAATCTCTCGTTATCATCAACATGTTATCAGTACATCAAATTAACCCATTAAACATTATAGATTCAATCATTAATCTCAAATAGGGTTTCTAACCAAATTTCAATGCACTTATCATCAACTTAACATACTTTTGGAATTAGGAACGAAATCAGGTTCTCAAACTATTTTTATCATGTTCTTCACATTTTAATGAGAAATTTTCATATAATAAGTTTAGTAATCGAAGCTTCTTAGCAATAGTTATGATTTTTGCAAATTAAACCATTTTCTTGAATTATCTGTTATTTATAGAAAACTGTCGGTCATCCGATCTATGGTCCACTGGACCACGCGAAATTCAATGGCCCACGAATCGCACACTTCTCTTATGATTAAATTAAAGAATTGGGCGAGAATGCCCTTACCTGGATAATACAAGTACGAGGGAAAAGGGATCTTTTACCCTTCATATTCTTCAACCTCAGGCTGGCTCATGAGTAGTCTAGCCGAGTCAACTCAAGGGTTGACTCTGGTCGTCTGTGCATCTATGATCAAGCCGATTGGTCCAACAGCTTCGCCTGCTCTTCATGAATCTACTCGACCCTTCAATTGCGGGTTGGCTCTGCTCCTTTACCGCCAGCAAGCGGTCGACGCTCCGACGATGGTGGCGGCTAGTCGAGGGGGAAGGTCAGGGTCTTTGGCCAAATTGAATGCACCAACAGGTTCCTCGTTGCTTTCCAAAGATGTGAGGGTAGAGTTTAGATGTGCGGGTACCCTCAAGCGCCCTCCCCTATATATAGGGTCGACTGTATGGGTCTGGTGGTTTGGGGACTTCCACGTTTGTCGATGAAACTACCCATAACTTGGGTTAATCCTTCTCGGAACAAACTCCTGAGAGTGATGGACTCATCCACACCTCAGGTTATTACATAGAACACGAGCAATTAGAATTTGAAATCTCGATCTCCCCTCTCCCTTTCCTTCTGTGAATCAGGGTGGATGATGCACAACCACTGTCGGATCTGTGGTCCCCTGGACCACGCGGGGAATTCGACGACTGTCATCGTCCCCTTGTTTCCCTTTTTCTTTTAAAACAATGAAATTGTGTAATTATTAATTCAATTCAATGGAAACTTGTAAAAACCATATATCTCTCCTCGTTTAACCTTTTTCTTTCAAATCTTAAAGGAAACTCTGTCTTAGCATTATCTACTCGTGTACTGAATTTGAAACCCAAATTCCAAAGGAAAAGGGTATTTTCTTCGTAAGAAAGTTATCCTTTATCAAAACCAATTTAATTGGTATTTCCTCTTTCTTATGCCATTATCTTGGTATCTTGGACTCCTTGGACCTCAAGGAACCCTAAAGGCATGGAATACCCTCTTGGAGGATTTTCCTTTACCTTTTCTTTATCTTTTCTCCTTTTCTTATTTATTCATTTATTGTTTGAATTTTCTTTATATCTTTCTTGTTATTGGGCCCAATAGCCAATAAAGCCCACTAAGAAGCCAAACCAAGCTATTGTAAATGAAATTCATACAATTCAAACAAATAAACCATTATTGATTTCATTTATCATTAAAAGGAGAAATACAATTTCATTACATGGCTAGGAAAAAAATGAGCTTATAGCAGCCTCCTCATTTTAAATACATTCTTATAAATTCAATGTATTATGCAATTAACATATGATTTAAATTAACTAGGATTTACACGATGCTAAAAAAGAAATGTGTGCAAAGAATGTGCACAACCACAACTTGGGTCTAGGTGGATATACAAGGCATCGCCAATAAAGACTAGAAGTGTCTTCTTTTAAGCAGCCTAATCCTGGGGTCTGTTGAGTCTTCTACTACTCCTACACCTTTACTTTTCCACAAGTAGTGGATAGGTGCAATGACAAACTGGTCTAGAAAAATACTTAACCTCACAACCATTGATGTGGTTGCAAAAATGGTAAAATCGAACTCTCAGAGTACATGTTCATTTCTTACCTTCATTGTTATGTTTTACTAACCAATTACTATTGATGATGATTAGTGGGAGCCCAACGAGCAAAGAAAAGAAGGCAAGTTCATCCATGAGGGTTTAAGGTATGAATTGACGGTTGTTGTAGGTACTCTAGAGCATCCTGGTTGTGTTAGGGCCATTGGCACTGATGTATGTATAAGATCCTTTTTGGGTCATCAGAGAAGCGTAAATCTATCGAGAAAGTAGTTTGGTCACAAGAGCAGGTGCACGAAATGATTACAAAGGGAATAGAGGACACAATGAGATAGTATGAGGCTTCCCAGTCTCAACCTCCTTATAAAGTACATGTGTCACCCTGACCTTCATACAAGGTCGATCCCTCTAGGACAAAGGTGGTTGGGAGTATTCCCATGGTCCTACTAGTTGACACACCTGGTGTAAGTCATTTTTTGATATTATAGTCTTTCCTATGAATTAATGATATGTTTGTGTTTAGTATATATAATACTATACCCAAATTTGTAGGGGTTGAGGTCATGGCATCTTTTACCAAAACACTATGTCATTGCACTAGGCAATGCTTACCCACCCCTTCTAGGCGACAAGATTCATGGTGTTCTAATTCCTATCGATGCGGTTTGTGTGTCTATCAGACTTGTCTATGATGCTTGGAATAGACATCACTACTACATGGCCACCCCGAGCATGAGATGATAGGTGAAGTAGAAGGCGGCATAGTTGCATGACCAAAAGGAGGAGTTATCTATATTGATGTATGCTAAATTTTCATTGTATTTGTATTTGTGATTCTTTTTCTACTTGTGTATATAATTGGAGATTGATATGAGAATATATATGTATGTATATATATGCATATATATATATATATATATATATATATGCATATCACAACACCTATGAAACCCCCTATAGTTCATCCTCCATTTCCTCCTCTAGATATTCAATTACATGCTTGGATTTCAAAGGACCTATTTGACTCGCTACGTCCTAAGTGCAGGGGTTGGCACTACGGCTAAGTGACATATAAGAAGGGTCGAGTATGATGGTACATATTAAGGGGGATAATGCAGGACAATTTCACAATATTATTGTATACTTGACAGATATTATGGAGTGGCTTACTTATGCTTGGTTGAATAAAAATTTGATAGAACTTTGGATATGATGAGATCTTAAGGATAAATATCTTATTCAGTATATGTGAAAATATATGTTGATATGTATTATTATATGTTAATGAATACATATATATTTTTCAACTACTTATATAGGGTGTGTGGAGAGTTCCCACTAACCAATGTGGCATTTATAGTTCCATCATCAATTATCCATGTAGATAAAGACCCAAAATTTGTTAGTGATTACTACTCTACCACATCTAAATCTTTTGGTAATGCAAGAAAGAGCATGATTAGTTCCTTTCAATGTTGCATAATTTCATGCACTTTTCTTATAATTTTGACTTATGAATTATATTTCATTCTAGATTTTGAGTTTTCTTTTATTTTCCTTCTTTACACTCAAATAATCATTAGGAGTTCTTGGTAATTGTCCCCAAGATACTAATTGTGTATTATCTAGATCATTTGGGTGACAAAGTAGAGAGTGGGTGCACACAATGAAAAAGGCTTTATTTACATAAGTAAATTGTTATATCCATCAACAAATATTAATGTTTGCATCATTACATGACTATTTAATAATTCAATAAAATGTGTTACTTTAATTTATAGGGTTATAAAAAATTCAAAAAGGTCGGAGAAAAGGTAAATAAAAAAATAAATCATTAGGTTGGAAGAATGTTGAGGTATTTCTATGACTCCAATTCATATATATATATATATATATATATGTATATATATATATATGCCAACTATGCTTACTTTTATTTATTAACATTTACATAAGTAAATTTATAGCGTCCTATACAAAATAATGGTTGGGCATGTGGATACTATGTGACACAATATATGGACTTGATTGTTAGATAGGAAACACTAGACATCCATTTTATATAAAAAGTAATCTATATTTTCTTGACCATGATAAAATATGAGTTTTCTAAACCTTGATGTCATTATTTCTATATACAAGTGGTTAAATTAAACTCTTGAATTATGTCATTCTCTTTGCATATGTTTGACATGACATAGCCCTATACAAATGCAAAGCTAAATGAGATACGAGAAGAGTAGGCACACTCTTTTGTTAAAGAAGTCAACTTTGAATTCAATTTGGGATAAAATATGAGTTTTCTAAACATTGATGTCATTATTTCTATATACAAGTTGTGGTTATGAATTTTTGCAACTCTAAATGTAATGCAAGTGAATTGTTGGTGCATACATGCATGATGTGTTTATATATGAATATGTGTGAATATATTTGAAGAGGAATGAATACGTATTATTAAGGAGTCTACTAAAGATACACCATGATGATCACATAGATAAATTTGTATGAAACCTAAACATCTATTATGTCCTCTCTCAACCTATATGCATTCATTTATTTTTTTATTTTTTATTTTTTTATTTGAGTTTTTAATTTTTTAATTAGGCCTTACTATAAACACCACACTAATGTTTTGGGTAGTGAGAGTAAATCTAAAAAAATATCACTAAGCCCATATTTTGTTTGTAATCATCAAGATTGGTAAACAAAGATCAATAGATACAAACTTGGGATAATGATCAGAACACACTCCTTAACATGATGAACTCAATTACTTCGATATCCTTAGACTGAATCCTACCACTGGACCAAAATTTAGGTCTTTTTTTACCATTGAATATGTTTAATCTTAAAAGTGAATCCATCTTACAAGACCATATTTAAGAGACATATCAAATTGGACAACATCTAATGCTGACATGGGTGTGGAGTAGTGAACTACCTTAGATGTTGGTTTTCATGAAGAGAATCATTACATAAGTTGCTCCTAATATCTCTACAAATTTCTTTCTTATTTGCATTCACTTTGATTTCATTTTAGTGTCTTATAGCTCTAGTTATAGCGTAGACAAAGGAGAATCTCAAGCCGCACACAAGACTAGAAACAAACCCCTACTCATAGGATCACAAGCTACCATCAGTAAATCTGAAACCCTACCTTACACACAATAGCCAAATCCACCAACCTTCCATTCTACTTGTCATTGTGACATAGACACAAGAAGACATCACAACTCAAGCATAAACCATGGTAGATCCTCCAGCAACAACCACCATATCTTGTATGCATGTTGGAGGCATCAACCCCTTTTCTCCCCTCTGTTGTACGTTTGAAATGTAGGTCTATCTCTCCATAGACCCCATCAAGAAAATTCTAAAGAGTATTCATAGCTGATGATAGTGGTAATAGATCCATGTACTTCCAGTGATGGTGGAAAGAAGAGGTGTCTCCTCCTCAAAAAGTTACTCGTACCCCCATTATCTATACCCACAAGCTAGTCCACCTTAATTAAAACCACGTCAATCAACATCTTCTGTGCAAAAAATTTGTAGTGTTGTTGCCTTATGCCCACACTCCAATCACCAGTCACCCTACTAAATGGAGAATAAATGACCGTGACATCCATTTTTCTACCAACTAGGAATACGATGAATGGGTTTGAGAGATCCCAAATTTTATGATTTAATACCACAACCTTACTATTGTTGCACATAATATTGTCTTATATTTCCATTATAGAAGGAGTTAAAAAACTAAAACCCATAAAATATTGCAATGAGCATAGGATCCCCACCAGGATTTTAAAATGTAACACCCATACCAAATCAGCAAATGGAAGGAGTCACTCATTTGCATCTTAAGGAATACATATTGATGTCCATCCTAGCAGCAATAATCTAATAAGTAAAATTTAAAAGTAGACAGTTCCCATTATCCTCTTCTTTATTATTTTTTTAAAATAGATTTTAATTTATCCATATGATGTTTTAAAATGATTTATATATCTACAGTCAATTTCAATTTTCAGTAATATAATTCCTTGATTATAGTTATTACCAAAAGTTTAACATGTATGCATAAAATGATTATGAGAGATATTGGTTATGTAGTTTTACTAAGTTCAATTCATTTGTTAATCATTCCTCTCATATTCTTCAATTTTATTCGATTTGACATGTAATTATTAGTAAACATAATTGATGTATAACTGAGAAATTGTAAGTCATCAAAAGGCAGATATACAATATAGGTGTAAATGGACATTTATATTGTTATGACCGCATCTGAGCTTAATTGGTAAACTAGGGTTTACTTGGATGATTGTATGCTTAACTAAGTTGATCATTGTTTAAATCTTGATTAGTGATGGTTGTTAAGTTTTGCTGTTTTAAATATAATGAGAAGATTTAATCATACTTTTATTCACATAATTAGGGTTTAAGATTTGGAAACCCTAATCGGCCCAAATTAGGGTTTTGATGACATATGAATATAGAATTTGATAAGTATAGTGTCCCACTAAATCATTTTTAGTATATTATGTGTAACTCTAATTGAATTCAATTTGTATATGATTTTTATATCTCAGATATAAACACTATTGAAAAATATGAGAATTTTTTAAGAATGTTCTGACCTATTTGTCGGTCGAGTTTCAAACTCGATCGATCATATTTTCATATTGATATAGTAGTGAACTATTTGATTTCCTATTATTTATTGGTAACTCTGAATGATCTGAAATTTTAACTGGAGATCTAAAACTGAATCATAAACAACATGTAAAATTTCCATAATTTTTGGATGTGTTTAGAGCTTATCCGTAGATGAATTACAGTAATATTTTTATGACAAAAAATTCAGCTGAAATAATAGAAAGTATAGTGAGGGGTCAATGTGCAATTCACCCAAGCAGCTCAATTTCTCTATATGGTCAACCTAACACACAAGGAGATATCATAATTCGTGATTCAATCCATAGAAATGAAATCCTAGAGAGAGAGGGAGAGTTAGGGTTTGAGAGGAGAAAGTGATGGAGATGCTGACCTAGGGTTTTGCAGTCCGAGGAATGATGAAATCATGTAAGTTTAGCTTCTTTGGATAAAGTTTTATGGTGAATCTTCTCTTAGATGTCAAGATTCCATCCCTCCCCTGATTGGATTTGAAATCATATCAAATAAAGTCCTTTTCTCACTCTTTCTCTCCTAATCTTCAATTCTAGGGTTTTTGAGTTGAAAGGAAGAAGAAATTGGCGATTGCTTGGGTTTTGATATGGATTCAAGATTTTCAGATATGGGATACATTTTTAAGCTGTTTTACAGCTTAGGGTGAGTGGGTAAAAGAATATTTCAGTCAATTGTACTCAATCAGATGGTTTTAATTTATATTCTTGATTTCTCCCAAGATGACAATAAATGAAAAGAATTGTTCTTGAATTCAGTTTATAGAATACTTCAATTCATGTTCCAACTATGATCTGAAAATGTTTATATGATGACATGGATATAGATATCCATGTATCTTGAATACTACAGAATTAAGAAGTTTATTGAGAATCTTTTGAAGATCTGAATTTTCAAGTTATTCGGGTGCTTGAACAACATTATAGCTGAAATTCGGATTTATGTTTATATGATCTTATTTATGTTCCTAGTGCATATAATTCTACATGTTTGATCTCTTTGATTTGATATATGGATAAATAGAGTTTCTGATTTTCACAATACATATTGTAATGACCCCGCCTCCCAGTAACCACCACTTAAGGGAGACCAGAAGGTCAGAGCCATTAACCCAATTAATAGGATCAAAGGTTTGACAAATAATCAATAACAATTATCAAATTTTACCAACTAAATTGAAACTAGTATAAAATAAAACCTTGCATACCTATTTAAAAAATTGGTAAGCTACTCTATCCACAGCCTGGATTCATTCTATCTAATCCTCCTTGCACTTTATTTCTTATTTCCACAATGTGTCACTTTACTATTCGTTCTTTCAATTGTTGTACCTAAAATGTCGACAAACAAAACATAGGTCAGCATATAAGAATATGCTGGTATGTGAGAACAACCAAAATTTCACAAGTATGGCTAAAAATTTAATTATCACAATCAGGGTAATTAGCAAACCAATTTAAATTTTCAATGTGTCATTCTCCACTACTTTTTCCCTAACCCTGGAATACCCCTCTAGGGTTTCTCTTTTTCCATTGACTCAAGGCCACCTTCTCAATCCCGAGCTTGGTGCCTGGGGGTCACCTCTCATGGTGCCCCATAGTCATGCAACATAGACCACCTTCTCATTCTCGAGCTTGGTGTCTGGGGTCACCTCTCATGGTACCCATTGGTCAACCCTCTTGGGCCTGACCTTTATGGAATCTTCCATCAGGGTGGCATGTAGGTATGAGAATACATATGTATTTAAAATTTTGATAACCATAGTGACTTTATAATTATAGTATGAACATCCAAACTGTTTAGTTTCAATCAATGCGATTAACCATCTGGGAAACCTTCGAGAAAACTAATGTGATTACTCGTAATTAACCACATACCTATTAGGCTGAATTGAGATAGAATAGTCCAATCAATCAAGACATCCAATCAAGTAAGTACAAGAGTCCTGAAATTGCATCCAATTCCTTTTTATCAAAATCTATTCAAACCATCTTACTACTTAAAGTTTCTATTCCCTTTTTAAAGATTTCTCCCTCTTTTAGGGTTTACTTTGCAATTAGGGTTTTTACTCTTTTAAACCCTAATTTCTCATCTATCCTTCCTAAAAGTTATTAAGGTGACTTTTTAACAACATATAGCCTTAATTTCAGAAACAACACAATTAATCATCAATTAAGTCCATTAAGCCTCTTTTACATTAAAGCTACCATTTTTATCCTTTTAATCTATGAAAAAGTCATTATGCTCATTTATCATCAATTCGTAGTTCATTATGGTCTAATTCACATATGAACATTATTTATCATTAACTATACATTTATCCATTAGAAAACCCTAATTCCCATATTAAGGGTATTTATTCTCAATTAGGAACCCTTATACTCAAAATAGCTTAGAACCATCATATCTCAGCTTTATTCATGAATTTGAACAATTAAAGCCATTAGGAGTCACAATTACTAACATTAGGGTTTCAAGGCCCATTAAAGCTCGTTTATGCACTTGGAATTCTAAATTAAACCAATTACATGAAAATTTCATCCTTTTCAATCTCAATGTATCTTTTTACGATTAATAGGATAATATCAACTTTAATCATCCATAAAACCCTTCTAAATACATTAATCATCTCAAATTAGGGTTTCTTAATCATTAAAGCATTAAAGTTGATAATTTCCATTACTTTTCGAATTGTAAAAGGAATTAACTTCTAAATATATTTTTAGTGGATTCCTCATATTTTTTTAAGCAAAATAGTATACAGGTTGATTATATTCTGATATATCTAGCATTTTCTATGAATTAACCAAGAATTGACATATTTACCTTAAAGCATAGGCCATGTGGCGCTTCCCCATTGGTTAGCACCAGCACCAGTGCCAGGCTGTTCAAGTGGGGTGTGGTTCATTCTCGATTCTTTTCGAGACCACCCAAAGAGCTGGTTCATTTAATCGAACCGTCGGTTGCTGGACCCCGACATCCTTCATCTTTGTGAGTCCGCGTTCAACCCATACGCGCTGGATGCCTTCTCGCGACCCCATCGCCGTCGTCCATGATCTGTTGAAGCATGCCTCTCGCTCATCTAACCTCTCAACTGTCGAGGGCCACTCTCTATAGTGGCCTCCTCATGTGCCCCTACACCTTCTCTTTCCACCCTTTCTCCCACTCGCACTGAGAACACGAGGTGGAAGACGTTGCCGAGATGGAGGATACCACTGCCTCATAGGCCAAAGGACGACCTCCTTCATGAGTTCCAACCACCCTCAAGACCACCTTTTGTCTCCAATATAGAAGGTGCACGGTGATCCTCACTTTCTTATTTGTCTACATCCTCAGCAAACCCTAGCAGGTTTGCTTCCTCTCCCACTGGTCAAGAAGGCTCACTGTTCCTCTACGCCCTGCTTATGTGTGAACCTGCCATGGGTTCCTTCACCACTGGAGGGTTTGGCTTGACTCCTTCTGCCATCACCCACCTACGATAGGCCCTAGTCCATTATGTTTTCCACTTTCTCTGCTTTCACCCCCTTTGGACCTGACCCACCAGGTTGTTACCAATGCTGCTTGTCCTCCCCTTCTCTAACGACTTTACAACCATTGTTCTCTACAGATCCTACCATGCCGAAAAGGAGCGGCTCAGAAAGCTCTACCCCTTACACAAGTTCTTAGACAACAACCCCAGAACATTGAAGGGGGGAAACAATGGGGAAAGGATAGGGGACCCGACGAGATGGATGGAAGCCACAACCACGATGAGAGCGGTGGGTAGTTTTTCTACGAATAGTTATGGGACGAGGCCCATCTAGGGTTGCCAACACTAGGTGTCCATCCCCTTACTTATATACAAATTATGTCGGTCTGTGGTTTGGTGCCCAAGTTTGTATCACATTGGCAAGGCATCACTTTTTTTATATCATATTAACATCGTTAATTCGTTGTTTTTGTAAAGAAAGAGTCATCATGATATACATGAGAACAATTAGGCAACTATTTCTCTTTCTCTCATTTTTCTTCTTGATGCATCTATGCCCATTATTTCTCATTATCTTGTTTATTTCTTTATTAAAATATCTCTTTTCAAGGATTTCTCTTTATCTTTCTTTTTATTTTTCTCATTGTAATTCCCTTTAACATTAGAAATCCTTTGGATATGAAAATCCACCAAGAATAACTCAATTATACCTCTTTCCACTTATTTTCCACATTTTATCATTGTTTTCAATTTCATTCTTAATAAAGAAATATTTAATTGATCTTTTCTTTTCTTGTTTCATTATCTTTGCAACTTTAGACTCCTTGGAAACCAAAGAACCCAAGAGGCACGAAATCCAACTTTGGATTATATTCTTTTGCCTTCTAGAGGTTTATATATCTTTCTTTTCTCCATTTTCTTATTTACTCAAATAATGGAGTTCCTTTTATCTTATCCTTGTTATTGGGCCCAATAGCCAATAAATCCCTCAAAACAATCAACAAGGCTATTGTAGACTAAATACATTTATTCAAAACAAATTATATCATTATTGGTTCAAATATCTTTAATAGGAGAAATTACATTTCTCACCAAAAGAGCCCAAAAATTGGGGTTGTAACATCCGTCCCCTCTTATAGGAATTTTTCCCTCAAAATTCCATCAAGTAAACAAACAATTCAGGATAAAATTTTTCTATGTCCATCATTGGCCCCTATGTGGCTTTAACCTATCCATGGTGCTTCCAAAGAACCTTCATCATCTCATATTCTTTCATCTGAGTTCTTTCTCACCTTGGTATATCATACCCTCATAGGTGACTCAGGACATTTCAACCTCCCACAAAGATGAATAGGTTCATGGCTCAGCTCATGGCTTGGGTACCTCACATAGTGCTCTAGATCAGACTCATAGAATACTTTATACATCATGTTATCCTAAGGGGTAAGGCTAAACACAACCATCTCCACCAATCCATCTCAAATGGACTCATATATTGGGGACTCATCTTTCTCAGTTGTAGCTTAGAGGGGTCGGATTTTCACATCACATACTCTCCCACAGTGAACTTCATGTCAATCTACTTTGCATCAGCTCACGACTCATGTCGCCCCTGGGCTCTCTCATGTTGACCTAGGTGTCGCACATTGCCCATATTTTGATAATGACTTAACCATTCCATTCATATGTATCTAACAAATCTATTTGAAATTGCTTCAGATATTAGGTACAAGAAAAGAATCACATTCAACTCAAAAGCTACTCATCCAGCACATGCAAAACATGTGACTTTTAACCGTTTTGGGAAATAGCCCTTATTGGCTTAGAACAATTGATGTAATCACTTATACTCATGTTTTGCATTGTAACTAAGATGGATAAAATTATTGGGACTCAAAAATCCATCTTTTGTACAGTTTTACGAAAATTCCAAAATACCCATAACAGGGATTTTGTCGGCCGAATTCCAAACTCGGCCGATCCATATATTCTGGAATTTTCGTTGCAATCGGCCGAGTTACAAACTCAGTCGATTCCTGTTCGGTCGAGTTTCTAAGCTAGGAAACTCGGCCGATCCACTGATCGGTCCAAGTTGAAAGTCGACCGATCGGCCGAGTTTCTCCAAAGGAACTCGGCCGACAGTCTAGCTTTCAGCCTTGTCTTTTAGTGGTTCAGCCAAGTTGCCTTTATTGAAACTCGGCCGATCAGACTGTACTGGAATGCAGAAAAAGCAATTCCAACCGTTGGAGGAGTAGGTGGAACTAAAAATAGATCCGTTGCAAGTTGTAAAACGGCTATTTCGTGCCCCTTATCTCTCCCAACCTCAAAGGGACACCCTCAACTATAAATAGGACCTCTTGGACTTCATTCCAAGGTTTCTCATTCACATATGCTTGGTCCTAGCCTTAGTTGAGTGGTTTCTAATCCTTTGAGCCCCTTTCTCTCTCTACCTTCAAAGCAAAATCGTGAGTATGAGTGAGTTAGGTCCCCATGTATGAGAGCTATCATTTGTAATATTGTAAAGCTCTCCTTTCTTCTTCTCCCATCTCCATTCCCTATGAAGATTGCTTGAAGATTCTTCTCTGAGTGAAAGAGAAGAAGGTTGCTGTTCTTCCCCGAGTGAAGGAGAAGAAGGCTAGCTGCTCCAGGCCTCTGAGTGAAGGAGGAAGGTGCTAAAGCTCTCCAAGAGAAGGAGAGGTGCAAGGCAAAGATCAAGTAAGATGGGTAATTCCTGCAAGGCCAAAGACTAGAGCAAGAGTGGGTAAGTCCTTTGAAGAAGGCTGAAGACTACTTGCTTGGTGGGTAAGTCCTTGGTGAGGTAGAAGATCTTGGCTTGATTTATAAGTCCTTGGATGGTTGGTTGTTGTAGCTTGTAATCTTATTGTGTGATATATATAAAAGAACCAAGTTACAAATCCTAGAGCCTAACCAACTCTAGGTAGTGGACTGACATTGCTCCTAAGTTTAGGACATGGAACCACTCTAAACCGCCTGTTCAAGTGCATGCTATTCCTTGTCTCTTATCCTTGCTTTGTATGCTAGTTTAGGACATCAAATTGCTGTTTTGGTTTAAGTTCTGCACTTAATATAATTTGGTGGTCTAATCAATTTTGTGAAGTTTGTGAAGCTCTATTCAACCCCCCCTTCTAGAGCCCATTGATCCAACAAGTGGTATCAGAGCAGGTCTTCTCCAAGCTACTTCAACAAGTAGGAGAATATGGGCGATTCGGCACTTGGGTCACTCAATCTTGAAGGAAGCTTCTCCATGAGACCCCCGGTCTTCGACGGCACAAACTTCCTATATTGGAAGAGAAGGATGCAATTCTACATCCAAGGGGTGAGCTACGAGATGTGGAAGATAGTCCATCTCAAGTATGAAGAGCCAAAGGGGAACATCACCACATGGACGGAAGATGAGATGAAGCGTGCTCAACTCAATGCTAAAGCCGTGAGCATCATCTACGCCGCCCTTACACCATCGGAGTTCAACCGCATCTCTTCTTGGGACACGGCGCATGAGATTTGGCACAAGTTGTGTGTCACCTATGAAGGGACCGAGCAAGTCAAGGAGGCCAAAGTCTACATGCTTGGCGGTCTACTTGAGAACTTCAAGATGGGGAAGAATGAAAGAGTTGCGGATATGTACACAAGATTAAATGTCATCTTGAACAGCCTTGCAGCCCTTGGGAGTGTCATGGATAGAGGTACAATCAATGCCAAGATCTTGAGATCTCTTCCAAAGAGATGGGAGCCAAAGGCCACTTCAATTGAAGAAGTCTACAAGCTGAGCGAGTTGTCAACCGAGGAGCTGGTTGGTAACCTCCAAGCACATGAACCTAGGCTCGACAAGCAAGAGGAAGAGGAGAAAAGAGAAGAGAAGGAATCAAAGAAGATGAAGGACACAACCTTCAAAGCCCAAGTTGAAGAAATGGTCCGACAAAAACAACTTGCCATGAAGTCTCCCTACCCTTCCTCAAGCGAAGATGAAGGTGGAAATGATCATGAAGCCAACTACTCAAAAGGAAGACACTTCAAGAGCATGCCCTCCTCCTCAACTCCTAGGTGCTATGAGTGTGGTCAAAAAGGCCACTACAAGAGTGACTGCCCAAAGGCCAAGAAGGGCTATCATAAGAGAAGCCACAAGAAGGATGACAAATACAAAAGAGAAGCAAAGTACAAGAAGAAGGACAAGAAGGAGAGACGATCCAAAGATGCAGCTCATGCGGCATGGGAGGAGTCTTCTACTTCAAGTTCCTCAAGCTCCGAGGATGGAGAATGTCATCTTGCCCTCATGGCATCTACTAGTGAAGAAGTAATTGAGGTAAGTGAGGTAAGCAAGGTAAGTGATGAAAATTTACTTGAGTTATCTAAGGAAACTCTCATTGAAATGCTTAATGAATGTCAGTCATCTTTTGCTAAATGTAAATCTAAAAGGAAAAGATTAGGAAAGATAGTTGATGATCTTTATGCCAAGATTGATATTCTTGATAAAAATGAGAAATTACATCTTAATAGCATAGATTCCTTGCAAGGGCAATTTTTTGACCTTGAACTTCAATATAATGGAGTAGAGGTTGAGAATGGTACTTATCTTAAAACTATTGAAAATCTTAAGATAGAGAACCAAAATTGCCTAGATGAGCTTGATGTTCTAAAAACTGAAAATGTTGAACTTAAGCTTATTGATGATGCTAGGAGAGATGAAGTTTACTCTTATCAAAGAGAAATTGTTGTTCTTAAATCTAAAAATGCTAAATTGCTTGCTCAAACAAATGATTTATCTTCTAGACCTATCTTGCCTAGAAATGAAGTTGCTAGCTTAACTCTAGAAAAAGACTCTCTTCTTACTAAAGCCCTCTGCCTTGAGGCCGACCTTTTGCATACTAGAGAAGATCTTGCTAGTTTATCTACTACTGTTATAAATCTTAGTGATGATAATGCTAAATTAAGATCTACTTTGCAAAGGTTTCTTTCGGGTAAGAAATCCCTAAATGATATTCTAGAGCACTCTACCAAACAAGTTGGTACTAGTGGTCTAGGATATAATGAGACTACTCCAAAAGGTAAGAAGAAGAAGAAGGGTAAGAAAAAGAGTGTGGAACCTCCAATCTTCAATGGAGAGTCTTCCAGCTCTAAAAACCCCATGGTATGTATTCATTGCAAATGTGATGATCATTATTCTACCTATTGTCCTTACAAGCCCAAGGGGACCAACCCAAAGATGAAATGGGTCCCCAAGCTAACCCCGGACCCCAAAGTTTGAGTTGGGTTCCGACATCCTCTTTTCTTGCAGGTTAAAAAGAAATGGATTGTTGATAATGGCTGCTCTAAGCATATGACTGGAGAAATCAGCCATTTCAACAAATTTGTGAAAAAGAAAGGAGGATCGGTAACCTTTGGGGACAACAAGAAGGGTAAGGTTATAGGTGAGGGTGATGTAGGCAATGAATTGTGCATTAAAAATGTATTGCTTGTTGATGGCCTACATCACAATTTAATTAGTGTTAGCCAATTATGTGATAATGGTTATCTTGTGCTATTTACTTCTTTAGAATGCTTGCTTCTAGATTCCCTGTCCTACAATGTCATATATAAGGGAACTAGAAATGGTAATCTCTATGTGATTGTTCTCGATGCTCTTAAGCCCATACTAAATAGATGCTTAGTTGTGGATAAAAATGATCTCTCACTTTGGCATCGTCGTTTGGGTCATGTGAATTTGCATCAAATGAAGAAATTGAACAAAAAGGACTTGGTTTGAGGACTTCCTAAATTGGATTTTGAAAAGGATGAGGAATGTCAACCTTGTACACAAGGGAAACAAACCAAATCCTCCTTCAAATCCAAAGGAGTCATGAGTACCAAGAGAGTTCTTGAGCTTCTTCATATTGATCTTTTCGGACCAATGAGAACACAAACGCTTCGCGGCTCCAAGTATTGTCTTGTTATTGTTGATGATTTTTCTAGATATACTTGGACTTTCTTTCTCATTTCTAAAAGCGATACACTTGATGTTTTCTCGAGCTTTTGTAAACGATTTGAAAACGAAGCTTCTTGCCATGTTGTTTCTATCCGTAGTGATCATGGGGGAGAGTTTGAAAATGATCTTTTTGAAAGTTTTTGTGAAAAATCGGGCTATTCGCACAATTTCTCTTCTCCTCGCACACCTCAACAAAATGGAGTTGTTGAGAGGAAGAATAGATCGCTACAAGAGATGGCTAGGACCATGCTTCTTGAGTATGATACTCCTAAGAAGTTTTGGGCTGAAGCCGTTAGTACGTCATGTTTTGTGCAAAACCGAGTTTTCACACATCCGACTTTCAAGAAAACCCCCTATGAACTATGGCGTGGTAGGAAGCCGTCTATTGATTTCTTTCATGTTTTTGGATGTCCTTGTTTTGTTTTAAACACCAAGGATTCTCTCGACAAGTTTGATCCGAAATCATACAAGGCTTTCTTCCTAGGCTATAGCACTGCTAGCAGGGCATTTAGAGTATTTAATATTGAACTATCTAAAATTGAAGAATCTATAAATGTTAAATTTATTGAAACTAACCCTGTTATTGGAAAGCACATTGGTGATGATGATGTTGTAGATGAAATCATTCCTATCTTAAAAGAGCTCAACATTAAAGACAAAGGCAAGCATGTTGAAGAAGAAGAAAAAGAAGAAGAAAAGAAGGATCCCACTCCCCGCTTTGCAAAGAATCACCCCAAGGAGTTGATCATTGGCAATCCGTTTGAGAGAGTGAGTACACGAGCTGCTCACAACAAAGAACAAGCATATAGTGCCTTCATCTCCCAACTAGAGCCAAAGAACATCAAAGAGGCCCTTGGTGATGATGAGTGGATCCTTGCCATGCAAGAAGAGCTTGAGCAATTTGAGAAGAACCGTGTGTGGACTTTAGTGCCAAGACCAAATGATAGAAAGATCATTGGCACCAAATGGGTCTACCGCAACAAGCTTGATGAGCAAGGAAAAGTGGTAAGGAACAAAGCAAGGTTAGTAGCACAAGGTTACAATCAACAAGAAGGTATTGATTTTGATGAAACTTATGCTCCTGTTGCTAGATTAGAATCTATACGTATGCTACTTGCTTTTGCTAGTTATAAAAATTTCTTGCTTTATCAAATGGATGTTAAAAGTGCATTTTTGAACGGTACAATCGAGGAGGAAGTATATGTTGCTCAACCTCCAGGCTTTGAAAATGATAAGTTACCCAATCATGTATATTTCTTGCAAAAAGCTCTCTACGGACTCAAACAAGCACCTCGAGCTTGGTATGAGAAACTGAAGAACTTTTTGTTAGATAACGGGTATATCATGGGCAAAGTTGATTGTACTTTATTTCTAAAACACACTTCTACCCATTTTCTCATAATTCAAATATATGTTGATGATATTATTTTTGGCGGAACTGACCTTGATCTTTGCAAGGAGTTTATCTCTCTTATGCAGAGTGAATTCGAAATGAGCATGATGGGTGAGCTGACCTTCTTCCTCGGCTTTCAAATCAAACAAACAAAGGAAGGAAACTTCATCAACCAAGGCAAATACACAACTGAACTACTCAAATGCTTTGGGATGGAGAACATGAAGCCGATGGATACACCCATGTCAAACACCGCCAAACTCGACAAGAATGAAGAAGGTGAAAAGGTAGATGAGAAGCTCTGTAGAGGTATGATCGGAAGTTTACTTTATTTAACTGCCTCTAGACCTGATATAATGTTTAGTGTTGGCTTGTGTGCTCGCTTTCAATCAAGCCCTAGGAAATCACATCTTATTGCTGTCAAGAGGATTTTGAGGTACTTAGCCAAAACTCCAAATTTTGGACTATGGTACCCTAAGTCAAGGGACTTTACTCTTGTGGCATATAGTGATGCTGACTACACAGGTTGCTTGATTGATAGAAAGTACACAAGTGGCACTTGCTTCCTCTTGGGACCATGCTTGGTGTCTTGGTTCTCCAAGAAACAGAGCACAGTGGCATTATCAACTACCGAAGCTGAGTACATTGCAGCTGGAATTTGTTGTGCCCAGGTCCTATGGATGAAGCAAATGCTCCAAGACTTCAACATTCATTTTGATGCTTCTCCTATTTACTGTGATAATACTAGTGCAATCAATCTTTCTTACAATCCAATATTTCATAGTAGAGCTAAACACATAGAAGTTCGCCATCATTTTCTCCGTGACCACATTGTCAAAAAGGATATTTATATCACACATGTGGATACGGAAAATCAGTTGGCCGATATTTTCACTAAACCACTTGCTAGAGAACAATTTAACTTTATTAGATCAAAATTGCTCATAATTTCTCTTGATGATATTGAATTGCTCTCTAATTAGTTGGTTACATCTTATATGTGTTGCTCTTGCTTTAAATGCTTTGATTGCTCAAGATGCTTGTTTTTTTTTGCTAAAATTTCTTTAGTTTCTGTATCTTTTTCGGGCTTTTTCTCGCAAATCGGGTTTTAATCGACAAATAGTACCCTATGATGATGGGATTGTGCCTAAGTATCCTTAATATACAAACTAGACCAAAAAGAAATTTTGCATTAGGTCATTTGAGGTTAGGGCTAGATTTTCAGCTTTTCCTTCTTCAGGGTTTTGGTCGGTCGAGTTTCAAACTCGACCGATCGGTCGGGCTTCAGGGTGCCTGTGCGCTCGATCGGCCGAGTTTCCATTTCCCAAACTCGACCGATCGGCGGCAGACTAGTTTTATATATATAGGAATCAGCCAACTTTCTCCCTCTCAACTAGAGAAAAGTCGACCGAACCCTAGCTCTAGCACCCGCCCCTCTCTAACCCTGGCCCTTTCTCACCTCGTTCCAACTATTTTTTCCTTCGATAGACCTTGCTTCTTCGTTCTTGCTGTTCTCGGGGCTACGTCTGCCTAGTTTCTCCACGAGCTCGACTCTCTTTCCTCCATCTCGTCTCCATGAGGTCCCAACGACGGAAGAGAGCTATCCCTTCCCCTGCTCAGGCGACCCCTCTTGCTCCAAGGTATATTGTGTTCGAAAATCTCTCTTTTGTTGATCAAGCTGCTGTTACTAGATATCAAGAGCTCCTCCCTCACACTCCTTTTCCGTTTCGAGCTCTCCATCAACCTAACATCTTTCACCCTGACCTTTATGAAGCTTGTCAAATCCTTCAAACTCATCACCTTGATCCGTTTTGCATAGAAGATGTTCGCTTCCACAATTTGAAATCTAGTTCCAAAGCTGTCCGAGAGTTCTACGCCAATCTGCGTTGGAACTATGACACTTTGGTCCCATCTGTGGACACTTCTATTGTTTTGACGTCCATGATTGCCGGTCAACCTTTTCATATCACCGAGCGTTCTTTCAATCTTTATCTTCATGGTAATGTCGGTATGACATCATGGATCACTGACTATCCTCAATATCTTGATCTTCTCTACCCTGATGACTTGTATAAGGAAATTGAGGTTGACTTGACTGATATCCATAAATTTCTCAAGAGACCCAACTTTCCCTACACAAAAAGGGGTACTCTGCCTTCCTCATCTCTTTCTGCTCCTCGCCGCGTCCTGGCCTTTATCTTGAGCTGCAATGTCCATCCTAAGAAAAATCAGACGGACATTGATGAGAATACTGCTGTTATGATGTATCTTTTGCTGAAGCATCAAGGAGTCAAATGGGCACGTTATATCCTCCATCACATGACATGCTTTGACTCTGGAAAGAACACAAAGGGCACTCATCTTCCCTATCCTGCCCTCATTTGTGGTCTTTTCAAACATGCCACTAGTAAATCCCTTTTTGCCGATCTCCTCTACCGACCTGATCACAAAGGTGTTTATATCAGTGAGACCACTCTCCTGAAGAGTGTTCCTACCCCCGGTGCGTCATCTTCCTCTCAGGCACCTCCACCATCCTCAGCTGCACCTCCACCATCCTCAACTGCACCTCCACCATCCTCAGCTGCACCTCCTCCACCTGAGCCTTCCTTTCAGCCTCCTCCTCAGCCTGCCTTTGCTGACTTTCATGTTTCAAATGAGGCCCTCATGGGGTATCTCATGCACCAGCAAGAGTACAACATGAATGTCCAACAACACCTTCATCAGGACCTATGCCATATCATGTCCTCCATGAATATATATCTCTCTTAGCCTTATCCCGCCTACCAGCCATATCCCGGTGGTGACTACGCTTCTTATGCGTATAGTCAGTTTTACCCTACTCCACCCTTTTCTGCTTCCGCTGAGCCCTCTACAGGTGGACACCCTTCCCCGGTTCTGGCGCTTCCTGGTGGTCGTCTGTCTGAGATTATGGCCCAGTATACCTCTTCTGCTCCTCCCCTTGAGGTTGCCTATGAGTTACATGCTCTAGGCATGTCTTGGTCCGAGCAGAGTGCTAGGTGGCCCGGGCGTGCTTCTGGTCCTCCAGAGGATATGCCTGACCAGGAGGATGCTGAGACTGATGCTGATGAAGACAATGAGGCTACTGCGACTGATGCTGATGACGAGGATGATGACAACGATGTTGATCATGCTGACGAGGCTACACAGGCTGCTGCTCCTCCTTCTGACGATGGAGATGAGGACTACCATCCAGATGAGGATATCGATGCTGCTGTTGATGACATAGACATAGAGTAGTTAGCTTAGTGGGCTGATGTATCTAGTTTTAGTCTTAGATGACCATGCTGTATCTCTCTGGACTATGTTTGCACTATATACATTAGGCACATCATCTGAGTTGTACTATTTCTGCTCTATGCTTTCCGTGAAGTCTTGTTTTATGTTTTATGGGAACACTTTGTATGTTATATCTTTTAGTGTTTTTATGACTCGTTGATCTGGTTCTATCTTATGGGTTCATATGCACTGGTTTCCATATTTTGATTATGACATGCTTTGGTTGTTTATCTTGGTTTTCCTCTGTCTCTGTGAGCTTACTGTGATTGATTGAGTGTTTTTGTTTTTCTATGGAGAAGACCTTGCTTTTATGCTCTTCTACCCCCTGCCTTTTTGAGATGACAAAGGGGGAGAAAAAGCTCAATCATATTGAATTTATTGCTTGTATGGTTCTTTTCTTGTCTATTAACTGAAATGCATCTAGACTTGCTTAGAATCATATAGTATACATATGTTCTTTGGTTGCTTGTTTTTTTTTAACTAACCATGCAGGCATGAGTAAGCATGAATTGAGGGGGAGAACTTCAAATTGATCATTTTTTCATCCCCTTGCAATTCCCAAAGAAAAGGTATAATTTTCACATTCTTTTCAATATGTTGAGGAATGGTTTGTCATTGTCAAAAAGGGGGAGAATGTTGACCTAGGTGTCGCACATTGCCCATATTTTTATAATGAATTAACCATTCCATTCATATGTATCTAACAAATCTATTTCAGATTGCTTCAGATATTAGGTACAAGAAAAGAATCACATTCAACTCAAAAGCTACTCATCCAGCACATGCAAAACATGTGACTTTTAACCGTTTTGGGAAATAGCCCTTATTGGCTTAGAACAATTGATGTAATCACTTATACTCATGTTTTGCATTGTAACTAAGATGGATAAAATTATTGGGACTCAAAAATCCATCTTTTGTACAGTTTTATGAAAATTCCAAAATACCCATAACAGGGATTTTGTCGGCCGAATTCCAAACTCGGCCGATCCATATATTCTGGAATTTTTGTTGCAATCGGCCGAGTTACAAACTCAGCCGATTCCTGTTTGGTCGAGTTTCTAAGCTAGGAAACTCGGCCGATCCACTGATCGGTCCAAGTTGAAAGTCGACCGATCGGCCGAGTTTCTCCAAAGGAACTCGGCTGACAGTCTAGCTTTCAGCCTTGTCTTTTAGTGGTTCGGCCGAGTTGCCTTTATTGAAACTCGACCGATCAGACTGTACTGGAATGCAGAAAAAGCAATTCCAACCGTTGGAGGAGTAGGTGGAACTCAAAATAGATCCGTTGCAAGTTGTAAAACGGCTATTTTGTGCCCCTTATCTCTCCCAACCTCAAAGGGACACCCTCAACTATAAATAGGACCTCTTGGACTTCATTCCAAGGTTGCTCATTCACATATGCTTGGTCCTAGCCTTAGTTGAGTGGTTTCTAATCCTTTGAGCCCCTTTCTCTCTCTACCTTCAAAGCAAAATCGTGAGTATGAGTGAGTTAGGTCCCCATGTATGAGAGCTATCATTTGTAATATTGTAAAGCTCTCCTTTCTTCTTCTCCCATCTCCATTCCCTATGAAGATTGCTTGAAGATTCTTCTCCGAGTGAAAGAGAAGAAGGTTGCTGTTCTTCCCCGAGTGAAGGAGAAGAAGGCTAGCTGCTCCAGGCCTCCGAGTGAAGGAGGAAGGTGCTAAAGCTCTCCAAGAGAAGGAGAGGTGCAAGGCAAAGCTCAAGCAAGATGGGTAATTCCTGCAAGGCCGAAGACTAGAGCAAGAGTGGGTAAGTCCTTTGAAGAAGGCTGAAGACTACTTGCTTGGTGGGTAAGTCCTTGGTGAGGTAGAAGATCTTGGCTTGATTTATAAGTCCTTGGATGGTTGGTTGTTGTAGCTTGTAATCTTATTGTGTGATATATATAAGAGAACCAAGTTACAAATCCTAGAGCCTAACCAACTCTAGGTAGTGGACTGACATTGCTCCTAAGTTTAGGACATGGAACCACTCTAAACCACCTGTTCAAGTGCATGCTATTCCTTGTCTCTTATCCTTGCTTTGTATGCTAGTTTAGGACATCAAATTGCTGTTTTGGTTTAAGTTCTGCACTTAATATAATTTGGTGGTCTAATCAATTTTGTGAAGTTTGAGAAGCTATATTCAACCCCCCCCTTCTAGAGCCCATTGATCCAACATCTCAGCCATTGCACGATCAAACCGACTTCATCTGCACACACTGTAGTTCTTTTCTGACCTTCGAGTGGCCCCTTCACTAACATCATCTCAATGAAGTGGTGACCGATACAACCTCCCTTACAGAGCTTCTTTACATCCCGATACTGGCTATGGTGGTTATCATCACATCTATCAGAGGATAAGAACTATCTCTAAGTATCACCCTGAACAAGCACTCATGCTCTCATCAGATCCTCTAGTCTGGATCATACTAACCATTAGTTAGGGGTGACAAACTGTACTAGCATCGAGTTCTTTATGTATCTACTTCCACCGCATGGAAGCGAATCTTTAGGTTATACTCAAGAACTTTTGAACTCACATCATGGCATAGTTGAACCCTCTCTCTCTCATATGTAGTTCAACCATATCCATCTCTTTACAAAACTCTTTCTTTCTCATGTCATCTAGGTAAGGTGATCTACCATAACCCATATTGCATCTCGACCTTCCTTGGTCCATGGGAGACTTACCACAACATCCATAGTGATGAACTCCCATTCCCTCTCGGGGACTCTTTATCCTCTATATCACTACACTGGTTTATTGGTGTTTTCCCTTAACCTCTTGACATGCATGGCGACGAGCCACGTGCATCTTTGTACACTTTTCATCTTAGGCATTAAAAGTACTATTGTAACTTACTATCTTAGTAGTACCACGGTGTATGATGAACTTAAATCGTGATCTCATGTATTTTATGATTCCTCAAGATTGATTCCTCAGAAACCCTAAACCACTCTCATCAGGGTTTTATCACCTTCCTATCCAAAGAAGTACATCTGAGGTTCTACAACCATCCTTTTATTGCATCAAGGTCCAGGATGGCCAAACAACTACTAACTCGATCAACGATCTCGTTACATCTGTGTGTTAGCCAAACATATCTCCTTTTTCAAACTTAGGGCTAACCCAACAACCTCTTCTAGCCTCTAGCTAAACTAAGCAGCTGCATCTCAACTAAGGCATCCATTACCACTTCACATCCATAGGTGATAGGAAATATAGAGGACATACACCTTCACTTATTATCTCAGCTCAAACTCTAAGTCTATCTTCATTAAGAACACTCTAAGCTCATCTTCTTGGTTATCAAACTCAACCTTGTATCACTTGCAAATTCCACATAGCTCCTGTTAAAACATTCTCACAAGATGATTACCTTAATTATCTTGAGGTTTATAAACCGTGTATACATTGTTCACTCCTCACGGGTATGTTATCATCTCTATCCTCATACCTCATAGCAACGTTCCAACTCACATCATCTTTATCCTTGGTGTATGGCATGCGTACTGTCCTATCTCTCACTCCCATAACAAGAGGAAATAAGCATTTGGCAACCGTCCAAACACAAAGTTCTTCATATTCCAAGAGTAGAGATGGTACATCCCACCTTGCCAATGCACCTACAAATTTAAGTTGAAATGTGCAACTTATGTCTCTATATCATGATCATCTCGATATCAAAGTTACTTCCATGGAAAACTAGTTTTGAACCTACTTGGGTCACCACACAATCCTTGGTCATCTCCTCCTGGTCTGTAGGGTGTCGACACTTTTGGGGTCATCCCTCTTCCCTTATGCATCCTGAGAGTGCCCTACTCATCTGCCTTTGGGTCCCATGAGTTCATGAAGGTGATCGGTCTCCTAACCCGTGGCCCTCAGACAATGATAGTTGTTACCTCCTGACCATATGGTCATGTGCAACTAGGGAATTAGGAAACTCCCACTTCCATCGGTCTTATCCCCACCTGACCCTAGGATAGACTTAGGATTCTATTATAGTACATGTCCAACTTAGAACCATACCCAATCCTTCATCATCTCTCTCTTTGCTTTCATGGGCTGACTTTGATCCTTTCATAGGGGTCATGGCAACCTGCCTACCTTGGTCAGGCCCTATACCGATTACCTCCATGGTAACACATCCACATGCACATAGAGATGGTTCTCTATGGGTCTACCAGTTCATTCTCATACCATGTACTTTTCACTTAGCTTCTCAAGATCCTATGAGACCTCTTTAGGTTTCCACAAAACCCACAAATTGGTACACACCCTACCAAAGGGTTCCTCTCCCAGGATGGGAGGAAACTACAACTCTTGACAACAAGGTCACAAACATCCCTAGGGTTTATATTCACATGAGCATGCTTAACCCATCAACCACTATGGCACAAGCAGACCACCTACTAAACCATGCTAGGTCATACTTGTTCTCATCCTCAACATTGGATCTAGATCATACCTTCCCATGTCATCAACTTAGATGTGGGGGGTTCATCAAACCTTCCTTAAACTTAAGGGGTTTCTCTTTCCTTTAAACATGAGAAGTACCATGCTCGAATCTATTGAAACTAAAACCTCATCATGAGCATCAAGTACACCACTTCCCCTCTTAGGCCTAGTAACCTTAGGTTCACCTTTGGGTATCCAACTGCATGCTCAATCTCTTAACCACGAATCCAACATGTCCAAGGTATGTCATGTACTTCCATGATCCTTTCCAGCATTGGGTCACTAAAGGTACTAGGTTATCTAACCTCTCATGGCTCGTATGGCTTCCCAAGGCATGTCCATCCAAACACTTGGTCAACCATGACATCTAACTCATCATGTCATCTCTCTCTCTAACCTTCACTTAGGGTTAGGGTTAACATCATCCTCAGAGGATGTGCCAGGTCTCTACTTTTAATGGAGATCTCTACCTCCAAGACTAACTCTCTATGTACTTATCCTCCTAACAATAAGGTCTATCCTCAGGTCTCTCCTGAGGGCATGACAACTTATGTCATAAGACCTAAGCATGTATCTATTCTTTAGTTTATGCTTAAACTATTAAGCTTATGTCCATGACATCTTATTTACATGCTTTTCATTAATTTGGTGGAGGATTCCTTAATCCTTATCAACCTTACCCATACCTCAAGAGGGTGAGGAAAAGAGAGAAAACCCTAATCCTTATAATCCTTAACAGCATTTGAGGTGATAATGGATGAACAAGATGAGAGAGTCCTAAAGGCATATTATTTTGAGTCAAATCCTAAGACTTTGGCCAGGAAATCACACTAATCCGGGAGTCCTTGTATTCTGACTAGCGGTGCGGAGGAAAATCTTACCAGCCCCTGAATGTGATCCTTTTCTAGACACCTCTGTCTTTTGGAAATTCCTCTAATAACTCCCTTGTGTTCTATAGAGTTTGTAAAAGTTAATAATTATTAAAGATTAAATGAGAAACTTATGCTCTGATACCAAATGTAATGACCCCGCCTCCCGGTAACTGCCAATTAAGGGAGACCAGAAGGTCAGAGCCATTATCCCAATTAACAAGATCAAATGTTTGACAAATAATCAATAACAATTATCAAATTTTACCAACTAAACTAAAAACTGGTATAAAATAAAACATTGCATACCTTTTTAAAACTTTGGTAAGCTACTCTATCCACAAACTGGATTCATTCTATCTAATCCTCCTTGCACTTTATTTCTTATTTCCACAATGTGTCACTTTACGGTTTGTTCTTTTAATTGTTGTACCTAAAACGCCGACAAACAAAACGTCGGTCAGCATATAAGAATATGCTGGTATGTGGGAACAACCAAAATTTCACAAATATGGCTAACAATTTAATTATCACAATCAGGGCAATTAGCAAACCAATTTACATTTTCTATGTGTCATTTTCCACCACTTTTGCCATAACCCTGGAATACCCCTCTAGGGTTTCTCTTTTGCCATTGACTCAAGGCCACCTTCTCAATCCCGAGCTTGGTGCCTGGGGGTCACCTCTCATGGAGCCCCATAGTCATGCAACATAGACCACCTTCTCATTCCCGAGTTTGGTGTCTGGGGTCACCTCTCATGGTGCCCATTGGTCTACCCTCTTGGGCCTGACCTTTATGGCATCTTCCATCAAGGTGGCATGTAGGTGCGAGAATACACATGTATTTATAATTGTGATAACCATAGTGACTTTATAAATGCAGTATGAACATCCAAACTATTTAGTTTCAATCAGTGTGATTAACCATCCGGGAAACCTTCGGGAAAACTAATGCCATTACTCGTAATTAACCACATACCTATTAGGCTGAATTGAGATAGAATAGTCCAATCAATCAAGACATCCAATCAAGCAAGTACAAGAGTCCTGAAATTGCATCCAATTCCTTTTTATCAAAATCTATTCAAACCATCTTGCTACTTAAAGTTTCTATTCCCTTTTTAGGATTTCTACCTCTTTTAGGGTTTACTTTGCAATTAGGGTTTTTACTCTTTTAAACCCTAATTTCTCATCTATCCTTCTTGAAAGTTATTAAGGTTACCTTTTAACAACATATAACCTTAATTTCAGAAACAACACAATTAATCATCAATTAAGTCCATTAAGCCTCTTTTACATTAAAGATACCATTTTTATCCTTTTAATCTATGACAAAGTCATTATGCTCATTTATCATCAATTTGTAGTTCATTATGGTCTAATTCACATATGAATGTTATTTATCATTAACTATACATTTATCCATTAGAAAACCCTAATTCCCATATTAAGGGTATTTATTCTCAATTAGGAACACTTATACTCAAAATAGCTTAGAACCATCATATCTCATCTTTATTCATGAATTTGAACAATTAAAGCCATTAGGAGTCATAATTACTAACATTAGGGTTTCAAGGCATATTAAAGCTTGTTTATGCACTTGGAATTCTAAATTAAACCAATTACGTGCAAAGTTCATCCTTTTCGATCTCAATGTATCTTTTTACGATTAACATGCTAATATCAACTTTAATCATCCATAAAACCCTTCTAAATACATTAATCATCTCAAATTAGGGTTTCTTAATCATTAAAGCATTAAAGTTGATAATTTCCATTACTTTTCGAATTGCAAGAGGAATAAGCTTCTAAATATATTTTTTAGTGGATTCCTTGTATTTTTCTGAGCAAAATAGTATATAGGTTGATTATATTCTAATATATCTGGCATTTTCTATGAATTAACCAAGAATTGACATATTTACTTTTAAGCATAGGCCATGTGGCACTTCCCCATTGGTTAGCACCAGCACCAGTGCCAGGATGTTCAAGTGGGGTGTAGTTCATTCTTGGTTCTTTTCGGGACCACCCAAAGAGCTGGTTCATTTAATCGAACTGTCGGTTGCTGGACCCCGACATCCTTCATCTTTGCGAGTCCGCGCTCAACCCGTACGCGTTGAATGCCTTCTCGCAACTCCATCGCCATCATCCAGGATCTGCGGAAGCATGCCTCTCGCTCATCCAACCTCTCAGTTGTCGAGGGCCACTCTCTGTGGTGGCCTCCTCATGCGCCCCTACACCTTCTCTTTCTACCCTTTTTCCCACTCGCACTGAGAACACGAGGTGGAAGACGCTGCCGAGATGGAGGATACCACCACCTCATAGGCCAAAGGACGACCTCCCTCATGAGTTCCAACCACCCTCAAGACCACCTTTTGTATCCACTATAGCAGGTACATGGTGATCCTCACTTTCTTGTTCGTCTACATCCTCAGCAAACCCTAGCAGGTTTGCTTTCTCTCCCGCTGGTCAAGAAGGCTGACTCCTCCTCTACGCCCAGCTTACGTGTGAACCTGACATGGGTTCCTTCACCGCTGAAGGGTTTGGCTGGACTCCTTCTGCCATCACCCACCTATGACAGGCCCTAGTCCATTATGTTTTACACTTTCTCTACTTCCACCCCCTTTGGACCTGACCCACCAGGTTGTTACCAACGCTGCTTATCCTCCCCTTGTCTAACGAATTTACCACCATTGTTCTCTGGGGATCATACCATGCCAGAAAGGAGCGGCTCAGAAAGCTCTACCCCTTACACAAGTTCTTAGACAACAACCCCATAACGTTGAAGGGGGAAAACAATGGGGAAATGATAGGGGACCCGACAAGACGAATGGAAGCCACAACGACGATGAGATCGGGGGTAGTTTTTCTATGAATATTTATGGGACAAGGCCCATCTAGGGTTGCCAACACTAGGTGTCCATCCCCTTACTTATACAAAGTATGTCGGTCTGTGGTTTGGTGCCTAAGTTTGTATCATGTTGGCAAGGCATCACTTTTGTTTATATTATATTAACATCGATAATTCGTTGTTCTTGTAAAGAAAGAGTCATCATGATGTCCATGAGAACAATTAGGAAACTATTTCTCTTTCTCTCATTTTTCTTCTTGATGCATCTATGTCCATTATTTCTCATTATATTGTTTATTTCTTTTTTAAAATATCTCTTTTCAAGGATTTATCTTTATCTTTCTTTTTATTTTTCTCATTGTCATTTCCTTTAACATTAGGAATCCTTTGGATATGAAAATCCACCAAGGATAACTCAATTATGCCTCTTTCCACTTATTTTCCACATTTTATCATTGTTTTCAATTTCTTTCTTAATAAAGAAATATGTAATTGATATGTTCTTTTCTTGTTGTATTATCTTTGCAATTTTGGACTCCTAGGAACCCAAAGAACCCAAGAGGCAAGAAATCCTACTTTTTATTATATTCTTTTTCCTTCTAGAGGTTTCTACATCTTTCTTTTCTCCATTTTCTTATTTACTCAAATAATGGAGTTCCTTTTATCTTATCCTTGTTATTGGGCCCAATATCCAATAAAGCCCTCAAAACAATCAACAAGGCTATTGTAGACTAAATCCATTTATTCAAAACAAACTATATCATTATTGGTTCAAATATCTTTAATAGGAGAAATTACATTTCTCACCAAAAGAGCCCAAAAATTGGGGTTGTAACACATATCATGTGAATAGCAAGTAATCAAGGATGGAAACCCAATCTAGTATGCTTTTACAAGTATACATATCTAATTTAGTAGTAAATGGATGATAGAAATGATTCATGTGATATTGTGGGATTTTATTTGAATATTATCTTATATGCATATATGCTTTGTTTATGAGATTCAGATTTTCTAACTCAAATACTTGTCATGAAATGCATATGTTGTTATGCTATTGCAAGTGGAGATATGACATGTCCTATATAGGTATGTTATCAATGCCATTCATAAATGAGAGAAATGTTGAATGAGAATATTTATATTAGTAGACATGATATATGTTTGAATACATGAGAAGTGCTATATGTGCATGAGTAAGGAGAAACCCAAAGAAAGGGGTAAACAATATGTTAAGCATTCAGTTTATTATCATCAGTGATTTTAATCCAATAGTATGAGTAGTCATTAATATACAGAGTTAAAAGAGATTAGTCTAAGAGAAAGATATAATCAAAGTTACAGTAATAATAGTAGCCCTGAACACCGTAGATTCCCTATGAGAGGTCTGCACTGTAGGGATGAAACGACCTAGCCCTGGCAGTGTCTAGTATACGGGGGTCGGATCGTACTAACAGGTGGTACGAGGGACAAAGCCCTAGTGGAAGTCTCCTTAAAAATACAGTATGTAGTGTCCAACACCAACCAGAGATCCTGGCGGCACTAGAGTACAGAAAAGCCAATAGGTGGCTTGACTCTCTGCCTGTGTGTTCAGGTTAGAGGAGGAGTCCAGTTTTACGGCCCATAGGTGTGTCGAGGCCAGAGAGCCATTTTCCTGTTCTAGACCAGTGATGTACTCAGGCTTAACATCCCTAGTGTGTCAACTAAGTCTTGTACGGTGAGATCGTATTTCGTTACGATTCTTCATATGTAGAGTACATTGCATATGATTAGGGCATAAGCTAAAATATGATAATATAAGTTTAAAGAGTTTCTTATAAGTAAGAAGAGTTAAGAAAGATTTGATTTTAGTTTCACAGTAGTTGTTCTTTAATGTAATATTGAATATAGTGAGTATTATATTTCTATACTTGTTTATTTCTAATGATGTAGGCTTCAATGTTATTGGTAATTTTTTTTAATATCTAGTCTTTTAATTTGAAATTACTATCTTGTTTTATTTCAATTATCCAAGAATGATATATGTCTGATTCTGTACTTTAGACTGCATTATTATTTTACTCATTCACTGAGCGAGTAGGCTCACCCCTCTACTCAAAATTTTTTTAGGAAAACTGTGGGGATTGAAGATATCATTGCATCAGAGTAGATCTGCCACAAGAGTTAAGTCTGAGTATAGTTAAGTTTAGTCGGTCCTTGTAACTCTAGGTCCTTGTAAAGAAATAAGATAGAGTTGTAAATGATGATGTATAACATTATTCCTCTTTTAGCAATATATGCGAATCAAAGTCTTATGCTTAAAAGTATGAAAAACATAATGAATGTTCATACATGCATTTTTACTGTTGAAATCAGATTTGAGAAATCAATGTTTAGATTCCCTTATAAAGTTAGTTTATGTGGTTCAATGTGAGAAAATAAAGAGTTTGAAAAAGAAGAAAAGGTTAAGGGTGATCTTTGTATTATGTTAAATCCTCAATTTATGCCCTAATCTCATGATCAGTGGTAATTGTGAGATCAGGGTGTAACAAACTTGGTATTAGAGCTTAGGCTGAGTCGTCAGGGACCAATAGGATAGAAAGTTAGAGTTATAAGTGGGGCAGATAGGAGATGACGTGTCTACATCTCTGGGAGGTCTGAGTATTTAGATACCCTGTCCCGATATCTGAATACTTAGGTTGACCAGTATCAAGCTACTGTGTCTATTCTTCTTGGAATACTCTGGCCAGGTAGGCAGTGGAAGGATGGGCTAGAGAGAAACCCTAGAAATATTAGGGTTAGAAGACTAGAAAGAAATAAATGGATTGAGCATAAGAATAGAATTTGATGCAACTCTTGTTTTATATTTTTGATATGATTGGAAATCAATAGAAATGCTCTTATATGTATGAATTCAGATTATTAGTTTGTAGAATATATATGGTTCTTTATTATTGTTGTGTATCATGAAGTGATTTAGTTATTGTTTATATTGTTTGTTTCAAGTAGACTAGAAGTTATGTTTGAATGAGTTTGATGTAAGTGGATATTCTTTCCTCATGTTTGAGATTAATAGGAGTTAGTTAATCTTGAGTAGTTCTTGGCTTCAGGACTGCAGGTTCGGCCTGGTCTGGCTGGCAGAATGCGTTACTGGGATCTAATGACTCCTATTAACAATATAATAAGAATAGACTCTAGATAAATTAGACCCACATCATAGTGAGAATGTACATACACTAAGATGTTGAAACATATGGGAAAGGTTATAATAGCTAAGAATTAGTTGGAACTGATATCTGAGATCCAACTTTGGGGCCTCATATGAGAGTCCCTTAATCGGCAATAAAGGAACACGACATAAGGTTCAGGTTAAGTTTAATGATTAGTATTATATAAACTTTAAATATGAAATATGGAAAAGATATGAGAAAAGTATGTAAGGGCCAAGATAGTAAGAATCAACCATGAGGAATGGATCATATTATCGAGTAAAATGCTTTTATGTACTTCAAAGCAAAGGTAAAATAGAAGAAAAGAGTTAAGTATACAATAAGTACATTTAAGTGAAGAGTCTTCAGAAGAGTTAAAGTAAAGAGAATTGCATGAACATGTAAATCATAAGACTAGAATAACAAACTTAGTTGAAAGAAAGACAAATGTTAGAAATGATGAGCTTGATTAAGGTATGATGATTATGATATAATTGAGACCATGGAATGTATACCTTTATTATAAAGTTTAATACATTCATCCTTACTACCTTTGGATTCTAAGTCTCTATAGAACAACAAACTAGTTTCTAAAATAAGAACAAAAGTGTAGCTAAATAAATGAATAAGTCATACAAAGGTATACTATATTCATAAAGGAAAAGATTGATTGAAAGAGAAACTAAGTTTGACGCATGCATGAGTCGTTTGATTTAAAATAAAGGATATGTAATGTATTAAACATGAGGTGAAACTAGTAGAGAGATTATTGATTTTGAATATCAACTTCACATTAGTAGAAGGATAAAAAGAAATATATGCAACATGGTATACATGGTCATACACATAAAAGAAGTAACTTGATTATAAGAGAAAACTAGAAGTTAAAGATGACATGTGGAATAGTAGTATATGGTAAGGAGATTATGGAAAGTAAGGAAGGGTTTGAAACATGATGGAGTATTATAGATTATAAAAGAAAGAGGGTAGGAGATTCAATCAAGTGCTAGTTAGTCAAGTATCCTTGTTGATAACTAACTAAACCTACATACAAGAAGTGTATTGAGGGAATGTTTGAAGAGAATAATTATAAGTCTTAGAATCATCTTCTCTTTCATATCTTCCTTAATGAAAGCAATGTGGGAATGAAGTGATAAGAAAATGAATCATATATGATTTATAACCACCAAGGTAGAGACATCTAGTGAATGTAATAATGACACGTAATATGATGATGAAACTCTAGTGGGGTAATTGAGAATGTAATCTATCTGAATGGCCAAGTAAGAGAAAGGAAATTCAATTGATAAGATAAAGTAGACTTTAGTAAAACTTTTGAGATCCAAATTTTGAATTTCAAATTAAGGAAGCAAAGTCACATCTCAATAACGTCATGCTACTGATAAGGACCAAACCCTAGAATGTTTAGAGTTGTAGTAGTTCAAAGGATGTCACTAGTGATTTGGCCTGGAATACTAGTATCTCTATAAAATAAGATTATGAGATTTGCACTATGAGAAGTAAACTAGCACAGATAGTAATCCAGGGTTTAAAGGTAGCTAATCTAAAAGGTAGATAAATAAAATGGAAATGATTTGGAGAAAAGAGTAAGATATGAATTTGAAATGTAACAAGTGTGTTTTGAACAAAAGGAGAAATACAATATGAGTGAAGTGTAATATGAGATAAATTCTTGCAGTGATAGCAAGAATGATGAATAATCTATTTGTACCTTGTATGTTTCAATTTTAGGAATGTTTAATCTACATGATTAAATTGAGAAGAATACATAGAAAAAAGTAATTCGTAGTGAATGAGGAGAGAGATAAGAGAAAATAATGGCTTTTAGTAATATGTGAATTTGTTTTTAGAAGTATAATTTTTTGAAGGTATATTAAGGGATTTAAAATTGGTGCTACGTATGATTTCAGTGTACATGTGCAAGCAATATGTTAATTAAAGGTGTCTGATAGTTGTAGTCATTCATAGAAGTAATCCATCTTAGTATTTTACAATTGTGGTATGGTGATATGGGTTGAATGATGATGGAACAAATGGAGGGTTACCCTGAATAAGGTAGTCTTACCTATTCACTCATATGAATAGAAGGGATGATAACCATATTGTATTGATATGTAACCCGAATGAGGTATAGCTTGCTATACCTAGCTTTAATATAACTAAGTGATGGTAATTGGGTATGAATAGTCCTTCAATGACTAATACAATCATGGAGTACTTTGTTACTATTGTTGAAACCCTAATAAGCTATAACCCGATGGTTACACCTTGAATTATGTGTGGGTTCATACTTGAGAATAATAATATGGAATGTGATGGTAATGCTTCGCCTTATGCATCCATGATGCAATGGGGATGCCATGAGTAGTATTGTACAATTGATGTTGAATATAGTCTTCCAACTCAAGGTTGTTTTGCTATTTGAGTAGCTCAATAGTAAAAATTCAAAACAACATGGTGAACTCTCTTTTGTGACTTAGAGGTAATACATAACAATAGTACATATTGAGTCGTATGAATTGAGATAGTTGGATCGGATTATCAATGTTGAGGTAACACCTCAAGAGTATGAAAATATTGAAATGGTTGTTTCTCTCTCTATCCTATGATTGATTGTGGCATAGAGAATTTGTTGGATATCATTGGGAACTGTTTCAGACATGTTGTGATTATAAAAGAAATAAAGGACTTAATGTTGTGCATTCAAGTATGAAATACAAGAATATAATGACATGTAAGATTTCAGAAGCTTAAAATAAACCTTGAAAGTACTTTTCTTGCATATTTATGTTTCAGGGACGAAACCTTTTTAGGGGGGGGGGAATTATTATGACCGCATCTGAGCTTAATTGGTAAACTAGGGTTTACTTGGATGATTGCATGCTTAACTAAGTTGATCATTGTTTAAATCTTGCTTAGTGATGGTTGTTAAGTTTTGATGTTTTAAATATAATGAGAAGATTTAATCATACTCTGATTCACATAATTAGGGTTTAATATTTGGAAACCCTAATCAGACCAAATTAGGGTTTTGATGACATATGAATACACAATTTGATAATTATAGTGTCTCACTAAATGATTTTTAGTATTTTATATGTAACTATGATTGAATTCAAATTTGGATATGATTTGGATATCTCAAATGTGAACACTACTGAAAAATATAAGAAATTTTGAAGAATGTTCTAACCTATTTGTTGATTGAGTTTCAAACTCGACCGATCATATTTTTAGATTGATATAGCAGTGAACTATTTGATTTTTAATTATTTATTGGTAACTCCAAATGATTTGAAATTTTAAGTGGAGATCTGAAGCTCAATCATAAACAACATGTAAAATTTCATAATTTTTGGATGTGTTTAGACCTTATCAGTGGATGAATTACAATAATATTTTTATGACAAAAAAATCAGCTGAAATAAGAGAAAGTATAGTGAGGGGTCAATGTGAAATTGACCCAAAAAGCTCAATTGCTCTATATGGTCAACCTAACACACAAGGAGATCTCATAATTCATGATTCAATCTAGAGAAATGAAATCCTAGAGAGAGAGGGAGAGTTAGGGTTTGAGAGGAGAAAGTGATGGATATTTTGACCTAGGGTTTTGCAGTCCGAGGAATGATGAAACCATGTAAGTTTAGCTTATTTGGATATAGTTTCATGGTGAATCTTCTCTCAGATGTCAAGATTATGTTCCTCCCCTGATTGGATTCAAAATCATATCAAATCAAGTCCTTTTCTCACTCTTTCTCTCCTAATATTCAATTCTAGGGTTTCCGAGTTGAAAGGAAGAAGAAAGTGGCAATTGCTAGGGTTTTGATATGGATTCGAGATTTTCAGATATGGGATATGTTTTTAAGAAGTTTTACAGCTTAGGGTGAGTGGGTAAAAGAATATTTCAGTCAATTGTACTCAATTAGATGGTTTTAAATTATACTCTCAATTTCTCCCAAGATGACAATAAATGAAAAGAACTGTTCTTGAATTTAGTTTATAGAATACTTCAATTCATGTTCCAACTATGATCTGAAAATGTTTATATGATGACATGGATATAGATATCAATGTATCTTGAATACTACAGAATTAAGAAGTTTATTGAGAATCTTTTGAAGATCTAAATTTTCAAGTTATTCAGGTGCTTGAACAACATTATATCTGAAATTCGGATTTATGTTTATATGATCTTATTTATGTTCCTAGTACATATAATTCTACATGTTTGATCTCTTTGATTTGATAGATGTACAAATAGAGTTTCTAATTTTCACAATACATATCCTGTGAATAGCAAGTAATCAAGGATGGAAACCCAATCTAGTATGCTTTTACAAGTATACATATCTAATTTCGTAGTAAATGACTGATAGAAATGATTCATGTGATATTGTGGGATTTTATTTGAATATTATCTTATATGCTTATATGTTTTGTTTATGAGATTCAGATTTTCTAACTCAAATACTTGTCATGAAATGTATATGTTGTTATGCTATTGCAAGTGGAGATATGACATGCCCTAGATAGGTATGCTATCGATGCCATGCATAAATGTGAGAAATGTTGAATGAGAATATTTATATTAGTAGACATGATATATATCTGAATACATGAGAAGTGATATATGTGCATGAGTAAAGTGAAACCCTAAGAAAGGGGTAAACAATATGTTAAGCATTCAGTTCAGTATCATCAGTGATTTTAATCCAATAGTCGGAGTAGTCATTAATATACAAAGTTAAAAGAGATTATTCTAAGAGAAAGATATAATCAAAGTTACAGTAATAATAGTAGCCCTGAACACCGTAGATTCCCTATGAGAGGTCTGAGCCATAGGGATGAAATGACCTAACCCAGGTAGTGTCCAGTATATGAGGGTCGGATCTTACTAACAGGTGGTACGGGGGACGAAGGCCTAGTGGAAGTTTCCTTAAAAATACAATATGTAGTGTCCAACATCAACCAGAGATCCTGGTGGCACTAGAGTACTGAAAAGCCAATAGGTGGCTTGACTCTCCGCTTATGTGCTCAGGTTAGAGGAGGAGTCCAGTTTTATGGCCTATAGGTGTGTCGAGGCCAGAGAGCCATTTTCCTATTGCAGACCAGTGATGTAGTCATGCTTAGCATCTCGGGTGTGTCAGTTAATTCTTGTACGGTGAGATCGTATTTCGTTACAATTCTTCATATGTAGAGTAC